>JADMLD010001290.1:667500-717500 GCA_017589585.1 Phylloscopus whistleri
GGGGTTGGAGGTTGGGGTTTGGAGGTTGAGATTTGGGTTTGGAGGCTGGGGTTTGGGGGTTGGGAGGTTGAGGTTTGGAGGTTGAGGTTTGGGTTTGGAGATTGGGGTTTGGAAGTGGGAATCCTGGGGAGTTCCCACAGACAGAGAGGTCCAAGGGTGCTGCTGAGCATCCACCTCCTCATTTCCACCAGCTCTAAAATTCCACCTGCTCCTGCAAGCTGTAGTAAACTGCTCGTGAGGTATTGTGTAAAAAAAATGGGTCAGAATATCAGTTACTGCTGGAGTTAAACACCCCCTGACTTCCAGGGAGTTTAACTGCAGAAATACTGCTGGATGAGCTCCAGGGAGAGTTCCTTGCTTCTAAGGATAGAATTTGGCCCCACAACCCCCTCAGAAATCTGAAGGGAGCTGTGAGTAAAACTGTGTTAAAGCAGGGGTGGGGAACAGCTCCCATTAATTGGGTTTTAATGTAGCTCACACTCGGTGTGAGCCAACCTGAATGCTCAAGGTGTTAAAAGGAAGCATTTTGATCCATTTTTCGCTGAAGTGATGCAGACAGACAGCAAGTTTGTACATTGTAGTCTTGTTTCTGTTTTATTACATCATTTTTTGCAAACACACATGCAGAGGCAATACATAAAATCTGAATAAAAGTGCCTGGTATTTCATGGAATCACAGCCTGGTTTGGGCTGGAAGGGATCTCAAAGGCCCACCCAGTGCCACCCCTGCCATGGGATGACACCTTCCACTGTCCCAGGGAGCTCCAAGCCCTGTCCTACCTTGCCTTGGACACTTCCAGGGATGGGGCAGCCTCATAAAAAGAGCAAAACATTTGAATTAAACAATTATTTCTTCACATACCACTTACTAGGGTATGGTGACAGTCAGTCACCAGTCAGTCTGGGGTATGGTGACAGGTTTAACGTGGCTTTAATAATAAAGAAGCCTCAAAATTGCTAAAAATCCACTCTGTTGATTGGATTAGTGGTTTGCCCCATTGCCTGTTGTGAGGAAAAGTTCTGCAGTGGGAGAGTGAATCTGTTCTTGCCAAATCCAAGAGCCAGTTTGAGTTTTCTGGCTCAGGTGGGAGCTGCTGCTGCAGTGGGAACTCGACAGATTTGGGGATTTTTGAACTGTTGTGCCTGAATGTTTGGGTTGTTTTTTGCTAATAGTAATAACAGTGAAAACCAATGAGTGAAAAAAAAAAAAAAAAAAAACCAGCAAGAAAAGTTGTCTGTGTAGTACCCCAGGCAGGCTGTGAAAAAGCAGTTGAGGAGGAGCAAGTGTTTATAACTGTCTTTGCATTTGCAAAACTCTGGGGGAAAAACAAGCAAACAAAAAGAAAAGCAGGGAAAAAAAACCCACAGAAATAAACCAACACAACAGACAAAAACTAACATTCCCAGCAGTCAGTGCTGAGGGGAAGGAAAAACCAGTCTGACTTTAATTCCTCTTATTCCAAGAGCTTGAAAAGGATGGAGAATCAGTCTGTGGGGTTTTGTGGAGCTCTCTGGCCCCAAGGTGAGAGATGGAGGGGACAGGAAGGGACTGGCACTGGTCTCCCTGCTCTTCCCTCATCAACCTGATCCTGAGGGACTGAGCCCCTCACCAACACCAAAAATCCTTGTTAGAGATGAGATACAAACATCTACATATGTAAATAATATATAACAGATATTATTTAGCAGAAGGTGTCCCTGCCCATGGCACAGGGGTGGAATGAAGTGATTTTAAGGTCCCTTCCAAGCCAGACCCTTCCATAATTCCATGATTATTAGTTAGAAGTGTATGATTTTACTTCTTTGGACTGATTCCCACCCTCAGTTAGACTGTTAAAAGTTACAATTCGGCTGGTGTTCAAGTAAAATTGATTTTCTTTCCATTATCCCTATGGATTTAACAAGTTTGTGTGGAGCATTAAGGTCCAGTGGGCTGGCAGGAGGGACCTCTGAGCATTTAGGCATTAACAACAGGTTTCAGGGCAATTTATCAGGAAATATCCTTCCCTGTGAGGGTGGGGAGGGCTGGGATGGAATTCCCAGAGCAGCTGTGGCTGTCCCTGGATCCCTGGAAGTTTCCAAGGCCAGGTTGGGCAGGGCTGGGAGCAGCCTGGGGTGGTGGGAGGTGTCCCTGGTGGTCACCTGCCCACCTGGAGGGGTTTTTTTGCTGTCCCCACGTGCAGGTGGGGGCACAGGAAGGACAAAACCTCGAGATGCTCCCATTCCTGGCTCAGTTCAGCCATCAGCCTCCCCAGGACGTGGAGTTCTGGTGGAACCAGAGAACTCCTGAGCTTTCTTTTTTTTATGTGGGGCTTTTACAGCACTTTATAACCACTTTAACAGCATAAAACACTGGCACACTGTGAAAACTGAGGAGAGTTCAGCCACCAATCTGGGCAGGTCATGCTCACAGGCACTCACACTTTGCAGAGAGTTTAATAGCAGGATTTGGCACTGCCTCTTGAGCTGCTTAAACTAATTAATGCATTTGCTCCCCGCAGGATGGAGTTGAGTTTTCAGATGCATTTCCAAAGTGATGTCCACGATGGCTGAATATTTCATGCTTTTGAACTCTTCACCAGTGTTTTATGTGGGAGCAGAGGCAGGGATTTCTCCCATGAACAATGTCCAGTGGCATTGTCAGAGGGTGTTGGAGGAGGATGATCTGTGTCCCTGTGCCAGCCTGGCCCTGAGAATTTGGGCATCACGTGGCTCTCAGGGGCTGTGCTGGTGCTGGGGGGCTCTGCAGCTGCCCCATCCTCCCTCTGCTGCTCCGTGTCCAGGTGCACTTTGCTCCATTTTCTCCCTGATTCCAACAGGTTCCCAAAAGTTTCAGGTCCATCCCATCCCAGCCTGTCAAACTGGGAGTAAAAAGGGATTTTCTGCACTGGGTGTTTTTATTTAAAAGGTGCCATCGGGCAGTGACTCCCCAAGACCCCTGAGCAGGGGAGGTTGAAGCTAATCCTGCCATATTAAAAAGGTTAACAAATTCGTGAGGACCAGTTTGATTTGAAATGAACCTTTCTGAAGGAATCACAGTAAACAAAATCTGTTTGCCTAAGGAAACCCTCGTAGCAATCAGCCACTAACACAACTGCTTGTGCTAATGAACCCAAAGCTGTTAATGTGGTTTCTTCAGTTAAATTGATTCATGAATTTTGAAGAGAACATTATCTAATGAATTTTCTTTGAATAGAAAGCAATTAAAAGGACAAATCAGTCTGATTAACCCCAAAGTCACCCTACTGCCACAAATGGTGTACAGTTTGAAATTATATCATAAAAAACTAGAGCAGATTTGCTATCTCTCTGCCCTCTACTAATCCATGTAAATTAATGAACAACAAAGTTAATTTCTTTGATGACCCTTTTCTCGTATCACCTGGATTATGCTGATGTTTAATTTGCTTAATGTTATAATAAAGACTAAACAGATTTTTTCAATGAAGTGATTATCATTCCCTTCAGTTAAGAAGTGATTTTTATTATTTAACACACACATAACGCCGTATGGGTTTCCTTTAAGAACAAAATCACATTTCTTTACCTTCCTACGGAAAGCAACCAATGTCTTTTTTGACAACTAAAGAAAGAAAATGTTTTTAATCGGTTTGTTTCTTTGCCAGAGCAGGAGCTTGAGGCTCTCAGCTGGGGGAAGAGGTCTCTTCTCCTTTTTTTTTCCCCTTTTTAGTCACCAACTCTGAAGAGTTAGCTCTCCAGAGCTTTTCCAAGTGCCTTGGAAGAGCAAGAGGTGTTCAACCCTACTCAGATCCAAACAGGACTATCCCTTCTCCTTCCTTCAAACAGTCCTGGGCTGGGTAACACCCTGAGATGCCAGAGAAAGCCTCTCCTAATGCATCTGCTTCTTCATTATTTCAGCAATTGGAGCACTTAAAGCAATTTGCTGCCGAATTAAAATTAAAATAATGGCCGATACATTATAGATATATAGATATATAGATAGATATATTTTTTTTCCTGTATCATTAAGGATGTGCAGGACATTCAAGGTCACAGCCAGCCCTTACACTTGGCAGTGTGTGCAGTGCTGAGCAGTAGCTCGGGGGTCCCCACTATAAAATGCAGCCAGCCAGGATAATTCGGAGTGTGCTGGCTCTAGGGCGTCTCTGCCACGTCCCAGCTGAAGTTGGAAATTAGCTGGAGATGCCAGGCCTTTGTCAGATAGGTGCAGCCACTTATTCCTTCCCTTTTAATTTGACTCTATGCTAATTTATACTCCGCCAATTTAATGGGAAAAGCCACATTGTGCCAGCTAACAGGATAATTGTACTGGAAGCAAATTAAAAATACAGGAAAATCAAAGCCTTAAATCCTTTTTTTTATAGTGCTCAGTTACTCCAAGTGCTCTCTCTAACAATCATGTGTTTAAATTCAGTCATACAGGGCACAATAACGGGACAGTGCATGAGGTTTTTCCAGTTTAAATCAGAAAGCTGCTGTTGAGCCTGCTCTTGGGTTTTTTGACTGCTCCATCCCAGTTTCCCCAGCCAAGCCGTTCTCTCCCCCTCTGCCTTGCAGATTCCTTCACCAGGCAGGTGCTGTGGACCCTGCTGAGGGATGTGAAGTTCGGGGAGGCTGTTTCCTACAAGCAGCTGGCAGATCTTGCTGGCAACAGCCGGGCAGCCAGAGCCGTGGGAGGAGCCATGAGGAGCAACCCGGTGAGTCCCCAGCACCTTCCAGCCCAAAGCTGCTGGGGGAGGCTGGATTTAGAGAGCTCTGAGGGCTAAATGTCATTAGGTTAAATTTATCTGCTCTGAAAACTGGGCTGCCGTGAGGAATAAGGTCAGTAAGTGTTTTTAATCAGCAATAATGCACAGCCCACTTTAGTGTGATTTATGCCCTACCACTTATGGGGTTGGGTTGGGGAGGGAAACGCTTCTGTTGCTCACCAGCCTCTGCACAGTTTGTTGTTCTCAAACTTCCTTACGTGTTTTTAGGTCGGGAGAGTCTTTTGTCTTCCCTCAGTTGGCAGGTCAGGAGTGGTTTTGGTTGTGTTGAGCACAGTCCATCCACTCTGGCATAAATACAATCCTGAAAACACGGCCAGGAGCAGCCCGGGATAGTGGGAGGTGTCCCTGCCCATGGCAGGGGGTGGAATGGGGTGAGTTTAAGATCCCTTCCAACCCAAACCAGCCTGGGATTCTGGAGGTGAGTTGCCTGCATCTGAACCAGCTGGAGGGAGCAGCACTCAAGGTTAGGCCTGTGGATTTGGGGGAAAAAAATGCTTATACTGAGTGGTCTGTGTCTGTTTTCCCTTTTCTTTGTCTGGGTTTAGCTTTTCAGGTGTATTTATGCACCTGAGCCACCTTGGTGGTCTTAAATCAGACCCTCAACATCATTTGAACGTCAGGGCTTTGCTGCAGTTTAATCCCTTTTATTAACAGTCACATCCTGCAGCTCTGACACCACTGAGGGCAGGAGATCTGCAGGGAAATGCAGAATCCAGAGCCGTAAGACCCTGGGTTACTCTGGGCTGGTGTCTGAAGCTGCTGTGTTGTTCAGTGGGTGCTGTATCTTGGTGTGTCTGGGTTGGGATCAGCCCCATCCTGGCTTGGAGGGTCTGGGGGCTCAGGTGGGTGTACCTGCACTGTTTGAGGAGCAGTTCAATCCCCAAACCCACAGAACCCCAGAACAACTCGGCTTGGAAGGGACCTTAGAGCCCATCTCATTCCACAATTCCCCACGGGTAGCACCCAGCCAGGGAGACCCCCACAATTCCGTGTGGGGTTGAGCTTTGAGCCCACCCTGGTATTTGCAGCATCCCTCAGCTTTCCCTGGGAAGCAGCTCCTGTGAGCAGCACAAGCAGTGTTTTGTCAATAAGCCCGCGTGGTACTTGACAATACAAACTATTTTAATATGATGGAATGCTTTCCAATATAATCTGCTGTACATTAAGATGAGGCAATCCAATGCAAACCTACAGGAAACAGTTCTCAAAGAATAACAACCCAGTGTTGTGCAAAAGGAGATGTAATTGCTATTGCCTAGAAATGTACCCAGCTTTGCCCTCAGGCTGCAGTGGAGCAGCAGCATCCAAAGTAGTGGTAACAGCAGGTTGTGGTGTGAAAATTCCTGCTTTTTCCCCTGTGAGGAAGGATGAAAATAGTTCTGAAAATATACAGCAAAGCTCCTGCAATTTTTTTTAAATGGGGTCCTAGTTATTATTGCCACTTCCCAGCCCATACCGTGGCTGCAGCCGTTTCTGTCCCCAGCAGAAAATTTTTAAGCTATAGTTATAGATAATAATGTATAGCTGTAGGGAAAAAGAGCTGTATTAATATAATACCACCTCAATATTTCATCATAGAAAGCTGATGATTAAAAAAAAAAAAAAAAAAATCAGTGCTGTAATGAGAGTCCTGCCCATCTCAAACCACAATTTTGCCAGTGCTCATCTCCTGGAGGTAATCTGAAATTCTATCCATATTCCACATGCAAACACACACACACACACACACACACATCCTTTTGCACTTCAGTGTGAGCAACTGTTCCCTGCTCCTCATATTTCCCACAGAAATGTCTCGGTGGTGCTTGGCCTGTGAGCCATCATGTGCAGGCTGCCTGTGCCTAATACACAGGGATTTTATGCATGAGGTGAAAGATAAAGATAAAATGTGGCACTGCAAAAAAAACCCCCTCACCTTTGTTATTTCTATATATAAAGCCGTCAACTCTTGCGAAAACGGATTTTCTGACCCAATTTGCAACTCCTGGTAGGAATCTGATTAAAGGGAATACTGAGAGGACCAACGTGAGAAATCACGGGAGGTCAGGGGTTGCTCAAGAGCCACCCAGGGTCTAAACCCACAGCCCAAACCCATCCCTGGGAGTGCTCAGGCTCAGAGCAACCTGGTGTGGTGGTGGATGGATTTGTGATAAACCTGGTTCAGTGAGGCTGGCAGAACCAGGAAAAAGGGCCCTTTGAAATAACCCTGAGCTGAGCATCACATTGTCCCTCAAACTCTTGGACAAAATCACAAACTCACCTCTCTCCACCAGATACCAGCACGTTTCTCCCTCCTATGGAATCGTGGCTTGGGTAGTGTGCATTCCACAGGTTTCTTCCCCTTGCAGCTGGGAAGCTTCACAGAATTCCTGGGCTGACCTTCAGCTTTACAAGAAGGTGCAAGAGGTGCCAGCAGCAGCTGCCTCAGTTTGTGCCCAGGACAGGGTGGGGATGGCTCACCTCTCGCAGGAGAGGCTTCCCAGAGTTTGCTGTGGTTCACACTGATTGCAGGGTCTGTGGTCCTCAAAGGGAACCCATAAAGTTCAATTAAAAATCTCATTAGACTGGTAGAGGAGGATCAAAAAGAAATCACAGAAGCTCGTGGGAAATGGAGGATGTTGGGCTGATTAGTCCAAGGCCATCCTAAATGAGTGTTCTGTGCCTTAAATAAGACATCTTCAGCGGTCTGATCACAGCACTTCCAGCTGCCTACGCTGGGTTTGAGCCCTCTCCAGCTGTGCTGTTCCTTGGGCTCACCCCAGCCAGGGGCACAGCCTGATCCTGGCACCAGCCTGTCCTAAATCGAGGATGTCACACCAACCCATCCTCAGTCACGGGTACAACGTTGAGCTCAGTCATGGATATTCAGCCAAAATGTTCTCAACACTGGGGAAGCAGCATTTGTGAGGAAATTGTGGTGGGTGGATCTGAGACACTGTGGGCACATAAAAGTACCTAAAAGTACCTGAAAGTACGTAACAGTGTGTCCATTGAATCAGGGAATGTCCTGAGCTGGAAGGGACCCACAGGGATAACACAGTCCAGATCCTGTCCCTGCACAGACACCCCAACAACCCCACCTGCACAGACCCCCCAACAATCCCACCCTGCACAGATACCCCAAACCCCACCCTGGGCATCCCTGGGAGCTTTCTCCAAACTCTCCTGGAGCTCTGGCAGCCTCGGGGCCGTGCCCATTCCCTGGGGAGCCTGGGCAGTGTCCAACACCCTCTGGAGAAAGAACTTTTCCTACTGTTTTCATTCCCAAATACCTTTGCTTCCTTTAGTGGCCAGTGATCACCTGAGACCCACTCAGGGTCACATCACAGGATTTGTTTCTGCTGGAGAAGAGGTGGAGGTAAAGCAGGGGGTGGAACTGGATGATCTTTAAGATCCTTCCAGCCCAAGCCAGTCTGGGATTCTGTGACATGAGCAAACCAAACCACAGGGCTGTTTTTTGCCGAGTGTGTCTCAGTGTGATCCCTCAGCTGTTTCCTTCATGTCCTGGCAGATTCAGGAGCTCTCCAACCCTTCAGCCATCCCAAGGAACAGTTCCCTCACCCCAAACTGAACACTGGCAGCAGCCAGAGCGCTGGAATTTCCTAAAAGCAGTTCAGAGTGATCCATCCTGTGGGCAGGGAGCTTTTCCCCCACCTTTTTTCCCTAACCAAGCCCATTCCGGAGGAGTTGGGCTATTCACAGATCGCCAGGAGCGTTAATGACCGGCCCAGCCTTGTTCTGCCACTCACCCAGGTGGCTGTTGATAAAGATTTAGCATCATGTTCCGAGTGTCAGGGCTGTCAGTAGTGCTGAGCCATTTGACCAGAAGAAAAAACGCACAGGGAGCTATTGATTACAGCTTCTCAGTGTCACTTGTTCACCAGGATTTAGGTATTGATGAGGCTGCGAGTGAAAACAAGCTCTTTCCCTTGTGGGCCTCTGCCCAGAAGAACAAAAGCCAAGTTGGAGAAAATATTCAGCTGGTGCCCGAATCAGAGGGACTTCGGCATCGATCCCAGGGCTCCTTCATGTTGTTTTTTTTTGTTGTCGTTGTTGTTGTTGTTGGAGACAAATCTCTGGGTTTGGAAGTTTTATAGTGTTTGAGGTAGGGGCTGTGTGTGTGATGGATTCGTGGAGGAGAGGAATTAGATTTCACAGCATGAAGATTTCAGCGGCGCTATAACATTATGAGCTGCTTGGTTATTGATAAAAATTACATTAAATGTAGCTGAGGCATTAAAGCTCCAGACTAGGGTAGTTCTCCCTCTAAAATGTCCTTAGGGCCCTAATAAATTTTAGCAGGTTTAATTATTTTAGTAGGCTGAGCGTTGTCACCACAATTAAGCCAAACTGAAGCAATATTCAATATTTTTAAATTACAGCGCTGGTCTGGTCTTTGTGCCACTTGTACATCCAGAGCTGTGGAGGGTGACAGATGGGTGCTTGTGTTGGGACAATCTCAGCATGGAATTCCTTGGTTTGGGCATGGAAAAAGTGGCATTAATTTCATACCTCCTCTTTTTGCTTGGTGGTGACAGCTCAGCCCCATTTCCCTGTGCTGGGAACAGCTCTTGCATCCACCCAGGGATCATCCAACACCTCACACCTGAAAATAAAGTCCTTTTTTTTTTTTCTTTCTCCAAGATTTATGGCCTTGCCACCAAAATCCGCTGCTTTACTGTGTGTGTTTTTAAAGGATTGCAAATGAACCTCAGAGATGTTTTACAGTGTATTATTATGGCTTTGTCACTCAAGCCAAGCCTCCTGCAGTAACTGCAGGGAGTGCAAAGGCAGAGAAACCCCAAACCAGAAAAACACTTGCAAAAAAAAAAAAAAAATTCTTTGAAAAAGTCATAAACCAACTGTGGGATGGCCTGGCATGGAGCAAAGTTTTTATTGGTACTCAATGGAGTTGTCAGAGATGGATTAATCACTTGAGGCATTGCCACCTCTAAATAAAGCAGATATTGGAAGCTTTTTTTTAATTTAAACCTTGATCAGCAATAAGCACTTGTGTGTATTCCCATTTAATGTGGGCTGAAATTAAGATTTTAAATTTCAGGCATTGAAATTAGCTAAGTAAACTGAAAGAACATCCCCTCCCAAAAAAAAATCCCCTCTCAATTTATGGTCTGGCCAGGTACTTTGGGGTTTGTGTATCCCAGGTTCAAATATACCACAGTGCTTGAAGTGTGTGATTAAATGGGATTAAAATAAGTGAGGGCAAAGTGTGTAATTTGTCTGTGTGTCTACATAGAAATAAATTACAATTTTTGACTTGAAATACCCAGATTTGTGAGCACTGCCCTGCTGGGTGAGTGGCTGTTGTCCCGATGCCATTGCTATGCAGTTACCAAAACACACCCCTGATTAAAGATGATGTATTGCAGTTTTTATGGTGTGTACTTCAGCTATGATAATCACCTGTAATAAAAAAAACAACAACAACAACAAAAAAACCCACGTTTATGTTCTCCTCTGCATTATCAGTCCATTATGTAACTTCTGGCATTGATTTTGCAGAATCTGTGTCGTGTGGTTATAAATGATAGGGAGTGGAAGGCAGAGAAGGGGGGAAAAAAAGAGTTCCTAAAATTGGTTAGGTCGGAATCAAACTTCTCCTGTTGGAGGTTTTAAAAATTCACAACCCATTTTGGATTGACTTGCTGCTAAATAATAAATAATGCCTTGGTCTTCCAGAGAATTTCTCCAGGGTGCACATGGAGGTGCTACAGCAGGAAGAGGATCTGCTGGGGAGCTGAGGCACTGGGATCCCTTCTTAATAATCTGTTTTTTCCCAGAAATCTTCTAGTCCTGGGATGCTCATGGCTTAAAATTCATCCCATCCACCCCCTGCCATGGCAGGGACACCTCCCACTGCCCCAGGCTGCTCCCAGCCCCAGTGTCCAGCCTGGCCTTGGGCACTGCCAGGGATCCGGGGGCAGCCACAGCTGCTCTGGGCACCCTGTGCCAGCCCTGCCCACCCTCCCAGGGAACAATTCCATCCCAGAGTCCAATTCAAATAGTTCTTCATGTGCATTTTGGGTCTGTGAGGCTTCGTTCCCCACCCTGGGCACTGAGGGCTCAGCTGGCGCAGGGCAGCAGAACCTGGTGCTGCAGGGAAGATTTTATATATGGGATTTAATATCTCAGGTTTATCCTTTTAAAGACTTTACATCATTTTTATGTATTAAAATTCCTGCCCGTGCCTATTTTTTCCTTAGAAGCGGGGTGGTCCCCAGGGGTGGTGATGGGCTCTGCCTGTGCTCTGCCAGGAGCACGGCCCTGGTGTGGCTGCTCCGTGTCCCTGCAAGCCCAGTGCCACACAGCTGCAGGGTTTCAGAGTGCTGGATTTACAGACTCAGGGAATCATCCAGGCTGGAGAAAACCAAACCCAAGGAGCCCAGCCCATGGCAGATCCCCACCAGGGCACGGAGCGTCACATCCTGTCACAGTAAGACACGAAATAAGGCCACGGACTCGTTCTCAGAAGGCTGAAGAGTGGCTCCAATCTCTCTTTATTCTCGAGCCACTGCCCCTTATACCTTTTTACAAAGAACCCACCCAAGGGGTGGAATCTTTGGACCACATTGGTCGATTCAGAGGAACATCAAGTAAATTCCCTCCCCTCTGGGAAAGAATGGAGAAAAACAGGATAGTGTACTGTAGCCACAGTTTGTGCCTGCCATGTTCTGATTTCAGAAAATTCTTTTCCCAGGGATTCTTGTTGTAAACAAGAACATGTTACTGTAAACTATCTTATTTTTCTGCATTCTTTCCCAGAGGAGGGAATTTGCTTGATGGCCCCTTGGTGTGACCAATGGACCCAAGGATCCCACCTCTTAGGTGGGCTCGTTGTGAAAAGGTATAAAAGACAAGGCTTTGATAATAAAGAGAGATTTTGAATCTTCAGCCTTCTGTGAGTCTGTGTCCTGATTTCGTGCTCTACAGCGACAGTGTACAATATCACACCCCTTGTTCACAGAATTGTGATTTTAGAGAAATCAAAACATCGCAGGCACCAACCACGGCTACAACGTCCCATCATCCCCGGCTCCCTTTGCCCTCACCCTTCACTCCTCATGGATTTTGGGGTGTTTTGCAGATCCCCATCATCATCCCGTGCCACAGGGTGATCCGCAGCAGCGGGGACAGCGGCAACTACGGCGGGGGCCAGCTGCTGAAGGAGTGGCTGCTGGCCCACGAGAAGCAGCAGCGGGAGAAGCTGGCGCGCGGAGGCGGCCGCTGAGCACACCCACACCCGAGGCCCCTGGGCTGGGAAGGAGCTCTCAGAGCACCCAGCAGAACTCGGGGAAACAGTAAATATTTGAGTGACACGTAAATATAATGCAGCATCCGAAGTGAAATGTGCGGTGGCACCGCTGTGTTAAAAAAAAGCGGGCTGCGTCCTGGGGGAGGCAGCTCGGCTGCCCTTTCTTGTTTTTACATTTTACAGCAGAATGACTACAGCGATCCAGGGCCTGTTGTGCATGGATTTTGTTCCCATCTCCAGCCCTGCCTTGTTCTATTTTTAATGTCCATTAAAGCAGGGATAAGGGAGTGGGAGGGACGTGGCAAATGTGAGGTGGAAGCTTCCCCTGAGGAGGCGTCTGGCACGCTGGACCCTGCCCGCCCCTGCCCAGCTCCCCCTCCCCAGTTTGGGGCATGGAAGGATGTTTTACCTGAGCAGGAGTTAAGGGAGCACTGTGAGATCTATGCAAAAACAGGCAGCTGTTGAATTCCTTACTCCTGCCTTTTCTTTTTGGATGGGGAGATGGGAATTTTTTTTTCTTTTTTTGCATAGGGCAGGGGAAGAGATGGGACACCTTTAGTTGCTGACAAATTGTATATTTTGGATAAGCATTTTGATTAGCCAAATTGGGCAAAATACTGAAAAGCTCATCGTAGTTGCTTCTTTATCAGCAGCATGTTCCTTTATCATTTCAGTTTTCCTTCAGATTTTTGTGTTTCTCTGTTTTCCAAAGCTTTATTTCCTGTAGCCTCTCCATTGGAAGGATTCAAGAGACATTAAAGCTAAATTTTGAGGTGGTTTTAGCAGGGTTCTCTGCGAGTACGAGCCACCAGAAGCTGAAATTTCCAGTGTGGGAATCGTAAATTGTAACATGGAAATACTGATTTTTTTATGTGTTTTATCATATTTTCATGGATGTCTCTTTAGAAAGGCCATTGCTGCCCCCCGAAAATTATTGTGTGGCAGTGCGTTAGTTAATCCAGGATTATTGATACCTCGGAATTACCTCAATAAAAAAACTGCTTTGCATGTGCAAGTGTCTTTGGGTCTGTTTATAAATAAAACACAGGGTGTGATATATGGGGAAAATAAACTATACCCCACTGTACAATATAAAGCTGTATTTTTATCAAGGGTTTCTCGTGGCGATATAAACCACAGAAGCAAAGCTCAAGTGGTTTGTACGTGTCACCAGAACCCCGAGATAAAAATACGGCCTTATAATATGTACAGTTTGGGTGTATTTTATTATTTTTTTTATACCTCTAATGCATGCTGCCACCAAAAGCAGGCGGCAGCAAACGTCACCTTTAACCTTTCCCACATTTGCATCCCTCACTGAGTTTATTTTTCAGGTATTTGGGGTTTTTCAAGGGTGCGACTTTGTTTTTGTGGGGTTGGGGCGGGTAATGCCTTTCCCAGGGAAAAGTCAACTTTGGGAGTGAAATCCTGGGCTGGGTCAGGGATTCGGGGTGGGCAGGGACAGGCAGGGGTGGACAGGGGCAGGCAGGGGTGGACAAGGTGGAGATGGGCAGGAACAGGCACCGGGGAGACCGGGACAGATGGGGATGGACAGACAGGGACAGGCAGGGGTGGACAAAGAGGGGATGGGCAGGGACAGAACTGGGCTGGACAGGGCAGGGGTAGGACAGGAACAAGAAGGGGAGGACTGGAAAAGGGACAGGGACAGGCAGGGATGGGGAGGGACAGGCAGGGATGGAGAGGGACAGGCAGGGGTGGACAAGGTGGAGATAGGCAGGAACAGGCACCGGGGGGACAGGGACAGGGCTGGGCAGAGAGGGACAGGGCGGGGTTAGGACGGGGACAAGAAGGGATGGGCGGGAAAAGGGACTGGGACAGGGACAGGGACAGGGACAAGGACAGGGACAGGGACAGGGACAAGGACGGGGACAGGGGTGGAGAGGGCCAGGTGGAGGTGGACAGGGATGGGCAGAGATGGGCAGAGACAGAGACAGGGAGGGGGGACAGGGATAAGGACAGGGACAGGGAGGGGTGGACCGGCACAGGGACACGCACATGGGGACAGATAAGGACAGGGATAGGGACAGGGACAAGGCAGTCAGGGACAGGGATAGGGAAAGGGACAGGGTCAGAGTTAGCCAGGGATGGAGAGGGACAGGTGGAGATGGACAGGGACAAGGACAGAGACAGCGACGGGGACAGGGAGGGATGGACAGCGACAGGGACAGGGATAAGGACAGGGACAGGGAGGGAGGGACGGACATAGGGACACGGACACGGGGACGGACAGGGACAGTCAGGGACAGGGTCAGGGTGAGGGTCAGCCAGGGATGGACAGCGACAGGGTCAGGGACACAGGGACACAGGGACAGGGACAGGGACACAGGGACAGGGACAGGGACAGGGACAGGGACAGGGACAGGGACAGGGACGGTGCAGTTCGGGCGCTGCCCGACAGAGGGCGCGCGGCGCAGGCCGGGGGCGCGGCGGGGCCGGGTCCCCCCATGTTTGGGGGGTCCGGGGGGGGCCCGAGGGGACCGGGGGGGTTTGAACAGAAACAACCCCGAACACCCAGATACACAAAATGGCATTCGTGAAATACATGTGTTTGTGTGTGTACATACGTACATGCACCCAGATATACAGATATATGTATAAAATACAAATTATACAAATTATACTGATATAATTTTATATATAGATATCGTGTATATGTAAATAAAGTAGTAATAAAATAATGCAGTGCCAAGGAGGTGCAGGGATTGAGGGTTGGGTTGGCTTTGGGTGACTCTCCGCCCCCACAGATGCCCAGGGGCAGTGTCTGGAGCTGACAGAAGCACCCCACGCTCTCCGTGTGTGACAAAGCAGCCCCTGCCCGCGGCAGGCACCAGCGCTGTGCTTTTCTCCTGGGAGCTGGGTCCCCCTGCCCTGTCAGTGCCCCCATCCTGTGCCACGCTCGTGGCACATCCTGGCCTGCAGCATCCCGGACCAGCACGCTGCTCCAGCCCTTCCCAGGGCCAGGGATAATGAAAGATTCAAAAATAATATTTGTTTTGGCGGAATTACATCGAGAATGAAATAGATGCCCTTGACCAGGGAAGAAGCTGAATTTTGCAGCAGGTTCTTTTCTATTTTTTTTTTCCCCATACAGACAGGCTCTGCAGCCTGTCCAAGTCCAAGGCAAATGGGAATATTTTTGAAGGACTCTCTTGTATTCCCTGCATGGGGTTTGCAGCAGAAGTGCAGCCACACTGGCTGTACTGTTCGATGAAAAATGCAGATTCCACCCCATGTATCAATCCCAAATGGAAAAGGGCCCCAGGCCCCGGGATTGTTACAGATCACTTCCATGCACGCCGAGTTGGCGGCGTAATGAGCTCAGACTGGAGGCATCTTGAACAGAAAAGCGATTCATTGGTGTGGTGGGGACCCTTTCCAATGTGTGCCCGAATTTCCTGGTCTTTGGAATTAGAGGAATTAGTCATCTGATCGCAGCGAGAAAGATCTGCCCCTTCACAGTTTCCAGTTCATTTTTTTTTAAGTGGTTCTCAAGCATCAGGAACTTTTTTTAAGTGATGATTGATATTTTCTTTATCAGTGTTGTTGGTAGGACACATCACTTGCCAAATTATGTTAAGCTATAAATGAGTGGTGATTTAAAACTATTGTTTCTTTTAACATCTATTATTATTATTATTATTATTATTATTATTATTATTATCATCATCATCATCATCATCATCATCATCATCATTACTGTTATGATCTTTAAGATCCCTTTCACCCCAAACCACTCTATGGAAGTGGAATTGCTGTTGTTGGTAGGACACATCACTTTCCAAATTATGTTAAGTTATAAATGAATTGTGATTTTAAACTATTGTTTCTTTCAACATCTATTATTATTTTTATTATTATCATCATCATTACTGTTATGATCTTTAAGATCCTTTTCACTCCAAATCATTCTATGCTGCTGTGATTATAATTTCTTCGAGAAAAAGAATACTTTTAATCATTTTTCCTCCCATTTTGAATTTAAAGTATCTATAAATATTGTGTTGCACCCAGCTCCGAGAGACTTGGTATTAACCTGGTTATTTATTGGGAAAGGTGATGTGCCAAAGCTGCTTCCTTAAAGAAAATGCAAAAATGAGTAAACCTTTAGAAAAGTCCTTAAAAACTTCAAGCACAGCATTCCAAGGGGAATCCTGGAAGATTTAGGGACTATTTCAAGATTAATTTCCCAATAAGACCCTGACAGGAATGCCAAAACCCTTGAATAATTTCATTTCCATGTTTAATTGTGATGGCTTTCATATTCTTGGAGGAACGGAGCAGAGATGTGGTTCCGAGGGGCGGTGTGAGGGGCTGGAAAAACAACGGAAAACCTTCCTGGCAGCCCCTCCCCGGCCGTGAGAGAGGAGATTTCGGCTGTGCCGATGTGCAAAGGCAGCTCGGCCACGGCCCGGCTGCTGCTCGGGTTTCAAACAACGCGTGTGGGGTGTGAGAAACAAACGCGCACACGAGTCTGTGCCTGGGAACAGGGACATTGCTCCCAATGCTCAGTTCTTCTTTATGCCTAATTTTTTTCTCTTTTTTACCTCTTTTTTTTTCTCTTTACTATTTTTCTCTTTTGTACTTTTCTTTTTCTCTTTTTTCTCTTTTTGTCTTTTTTTTTTTCTTCTCTTGTTTCTCTTTTTTTACTTTTTTTTCTTCTTTCCCTTCTTTTACTTTTCTCTTTTTTCTTTTCTTCTCTTTTTCTCTTTTTACTTTCCTCTTTTTTCTCTTTTTCTCTTTTTTCTTGTCTTTTTCTCCTTTTACTTTTTTCCTTTTTCCTTTTTTCTTTTTTCTTTTTTCTTTTTTATTTTTTATTTTTTATTTTTTATTTTTTATTTTTTATTTTTTATTTTTTATTTTTTATTTTTTATTTTCTATTTTTTTTCCTATTTTTTCTTTTTTTTTTCTTTTCTCTTTTTTCTTCTCTTTTTCCTATTTTTTCTCTTTTTTCCCTCTTTTTTTCTTTTTCCCCTCTCTTCTCCTTTCCCCCCCAGAAGCCGTATCCTCACAAAACCTTTCCTCCCTCCCTACCCTCAAACCTTGTCTCTCCATGTGCTTGCTTTTTTTCCCACCCCCATTTTTCTCATTTTTCAGCCCGCCACGAATCCTCCCCTTTCCCTTTCCCTTTCCCACTCTCCCAAACCCCTTTTTCCTCCCCGAATTATTCCTCCAGGGGGGAACACGGACGAGCATCCTTGTCCCCATCCCTGCAGGCTGGAGGGCTGAGGGGGAGAAGAAAACCACATTTTGCTGCTTCCCCAGGCGGGGGATGCAGCGATGGGGACCCAGACCAGCCCCGGCCCGTCCTGGGGAGTTTGGGGCCGGGGGCCGGAGGGGGTGCCCAGCCTGGCCGGGGCCGGGGGCCGGAGGAGGTGCCCAGCCTGGCCGGAGCCGGGGCCGGAGGAGCTGCCCAGCCTGGCCGGAGCCGGGGGCCGGAGGAGCTGCCCAGCCTGGCCGGAGCCGGGGGCCGGAGGAGCTGCCCAGCCCAGCCTGGCCGGAGCCGGGGGGTCTGCGCTCCATCAGCCGCGGCCGGGATGCAGGAGCTGGACCGCGAGGTGCAAATTGACGGGAGCGGGATGCTGGCAGCACCTCGGGCTGATGAAAGGACATTGTTAGCGAGCCCTTAACGTTTCTCATTAATGGCTGGCGTGGGCGGGTGAGTTTTTGCAGCTGAAAAAAGCCAGAAGACAAAAAAAAAATTAAAAGAAAAAAAATCCACCTGGACAGTAATTAAGATCGATCCCGTGCGTGGAGTTATCAATTTTTAAAACCTCTTTAAGTGCCTTATTTAGTTATTTTAAACAGGGCTTTTTATTTGTGGCCGCGAGTTTTCCTGGAGGAGATGGGAGCGTGGGGGGCTCCTCCTGGGCTCTCCTCCCTGATCCCTGAGCATCCAGCCTGCGGGGATGGGGATGCTGCTCCGTCCCTGTGCTGCGAGGTGCCAGGGCGGCCCATCCAGTGCTGGGGGCGTTATTTGAGGTGGAATTGCTTTTCTTTTTGCTGAAATCCTCGGTGCAGATGGCAGCGGGGGAGATGAAGACGATCTCCTGCTGGCCGGGCTGGCGTGGGAGGAAGCAGGAGGAAGGTGAGGGTCGAGCCCGACGTGGGGGCTCTGCCCACCCCAGGATGGGGCTGAACCCAACTTAGGCACCAGCCGAGGTCAGACTGGCTGGGAGAGGTTGTGTTTAATTAAAATAACCCTCAGCATGACCCCGAGTGCAGAGCTGCTGGGAGCTGATGAGGGAAGCAGCTGCAACCCTTTTATCTGAGGACGAGCCACGGCGCGGTGATGTAATTTTCATTTCCGATGAGCGCCGGGATGACCTAATTCCACACAGAATCTTGTCTCTCACTTCAAAGTAGGGCATGTCAGTCGGTCTGGAACCCGGCTCCACTCAGCCCCTCCCGGCCACGCTCGGATCCGAGGCTGGAGCAGCACAGCAGGACACCGGGAGTGGGAATCCCGAGTGGCTTTGGATCCAGATTTGGCTTGGATCTTTAGAATTCTGGGTGAGCAAAAGGAAAACCCGTTGTGTTTCCATTGGTGCAGCCTGGGACGTTTTGGAAAATTGTTTTTGTTGATTGCCCAGAGCAGCTGTGGCTGCCCCTGGATCCCTGGCAGTGCCCAAGGCCAGGTTGGAGCACCTGGGACAGTGGGAGGTGTCCCTGCCAGGGCAGGGGTGGCACTGGATGGGCTTTAAGGTCACTCCCAACCCAACCATTCCATGATTCAGTGATTCTACAACTTTGCTCTCATGGCTGAGCCTTCCCAGGAGGTTCAGTGTTGATGATGGCCCGTGATTTTTAGAGGCATAAGCCTCCAACATGGTCCTTATTTCTGCTTTCATGAATCAAACACATTTTATGTGCTTTTGATGCCAATCAGAATTGGTTTCTATCAGCATGGTAAGTGCAGGTTGAATTTTGGGGGCCAGTGGGCAGCCTTTCAGTAGTTAAATGGCAAAATAACTGGTGGGAGGAAATTATTTCTTCACAGTGCCCAGAAGAAAAATCCCTTTGACCTGTCTGAACAAAATGCTCATGAGCAGAAGTTCATCACAAAAAACATTTTAACTTTTACTTAGAGGAAATTTTCCCGTGAGGGACCCAGGTCAGCACCTCACCCCAAGTGCAGGTGGCCTGGAGCTGTGTGGGGGCAGAGCCCTCAGGAGGTTTTTGGGGGAATTCATGGAACATTGCAGCGTGAGCTGCTGCACCAAAGCGTCATTTACAAACACGAGGGGAGGACAAACCTGGCGTTCCCCAGCTGGAATGTGGAGGATGCCTCAGCAATCCCAGCTGGAATGTGGAGGATGCCTCAGTAATGGGCTGGGATGGCTGCAGGGCAGCTCCTGTGCCCTCCCCGGCCCCTTGGGCTCCCGCGATGAGGAGGAGCCCCAGGAGCAGAGGGAGGTGACCCCCGGGGCCAGCTCTGTAATGTGCAGGGAGCCAGCAGAGCTCATGTCCCAGCCAGGGGACACCAGCACAGGCACCTCGTGCTGCCAGAGAGCCTGGCAGGGTCAGGGCTGTGCTGGGGACATGCAGAAAATGCCTTTTATTTTACCTAGAACCTGCAGAAATTTGGCCTTGACACAGCCCCTCGGGCTGAGCCCTTGTGGCTCTCGCTGCTTCTGAAAGGCTTTCTGAAATGTGGCCTTCTTCACACAAATACACTTTAAAATATATAATATGGAGTGCCTGAGTGTGTGATAATATATCATGTATAAATTAATTTGTAGGGAGAAGACCATGTGTGGTGGGGACCTCTCTGACCAAAATCCAAAGCTGGATTTCCACCACTGGAAGGGTTTCTTTGGGCTGGGGTTTTTCCAGCTTTTCCAACCCTTATCCAAATCTGATCACCCTAAGCACCCACTCAGTGGATCAGGAGATTGACCATCACTGGTGAACGGAGATCCAGCCTCTTCAGGAGCTCCATGCCTGCAGTTTGGAGCAGCATCAGGAGAAGGAGAGAGAATTTCAACCTTTGCATATCCAAATGTCCTGTTTTTGTTAGGACACACAATTCCTGATCTCAGGGCTGTTGTGCTTTTTACTTTCTGTGTAAAAAGTGAGGAGGATGAACCCCAGACATTCCCAGTGGCTGTGACAGATGGGTGGCAGAAGTGATGGGGTTTCACCACAGAATAGTGGGGAAATAGAAAACTATCCTGATTTTTATCTATGAAATAGATAGATAGATAGATAGATAGATAGATAGATAGATAGATAGATAGATAGATAGATCTGGATCTGGATCATCCACACAGATACGAGGTGAGTGCCCACTCTCATCTCCCAGGCTGAGAAAAACCCCATACAAAGAATTAATTCTGCAGAAAGTTCTATTTAAGTGGGGCCAAAACCAGCCTGGAAAATAAAAGCAAAAACTGAAATGAAACTGATTTATTGGCATGGAAGTCTGCATTTTGCAGCCTTTAAACTGCATTTTGCTGCAGATTATTGTGCAAATAGAGTCAAGTGCAGGAGAGGATGGGACTGGAATGAGGTTTGAACCTGTGAGTGTCTTAGCTTGGAGATCACATCTGTCTGCACAGGAATATCAGGAGGCTGGAAGCTCCAGACAGGCTTGCTCACTCCCACAGCTGTTTACAGCCTGTTTATCCTCTCAAATGAGCAGCCTAAGCCCAGCCTGAGCTGCTGAGGAAGGGGCTGCTTTGAGGAGGAGCAGGCTGTTAATTGAGCAGCTCCTCCTGCCCGCCTCGGCAATCAGTCTTCCCTTCCGCCGCTCCCGATGACCAGCAGACTGTCTCCAACCTTCTGGCTGTCAGGAAAATTGTGACAAGGCAAATGTCAGATCATGTGGAGCCTTCTGAATGTTTTTGACCCCTTCAATCTGTTTTCCAGCCTGGGCATGGCAAAGAAGCTGTGTTGGACTAATTGGTTGTCTCTCTTCTCCAGGCAGCGGATAAAGTCCAGGTACATAATCTGATTCTTTTGGATGAGCAGCATCCTGTCTTTCACAGCTTTATGTCATGTCAACCACTGCGGGATTGCTCTGGAAAAAGTCCTTTTTTGCCAAAGCTGGAGCAGAAGATGTAGAGATCCTACAGCCTCTCATCTGCCGGGGTTGAGCAGTGCCCAGCGGAGGCTGCAGCCTCTCTCTGACTGTAACCAAAAAAAAAATCTGATTCATCTTTACTGAAACACAAAATATTGCAGCTGCCAGGAGGAAGTGATAGCTTGGAAATGCTGCACTTCCATTTTTTTTAACCAATACACTGCGCTTTCAGGTAGAATATTCTGTGTTTGAAATGACCTACATAATCATTGAGCTTGATTTCACTAAACTGCCCTGCTCTCTGCCCAGTAGCTTTTATCCTGGACAGTGTTTTCAGGGCTTTTGAGTTGTTTCTTGCCAGTGGCAGTAAAACAATATGAGAATATCAGGCTGAATTTGGTGTTCTGGGGAGGAATTAGAAAACAGAGCTGAGAGGGAGCAGTGTTGGGTAAAACTGGCTGGAAACTTCAGAGCCAAATTGTCCCCAGACGTCAAAAGATGGTGTGTTGTTGTTAATAGAATTATAGAATCATGGAAGGGTTTGGGTTGGGAGGGACATTGAAGCCCACCCAGTTCCAGCCCCTGGGCAGGGACACCTCCCACTGTCCCAGGCTGCTCCCAGCCCCAGTGTCCAACCTGGCCTTGGGCACTGCCAGGGATCCTCTGGGCACCCTGTGCCAGCCCTGCCCACCCTCCCAGGGAACAATTCCTGCCCAAAATCCCATCCATCCCTATAGTTCATGGTATCTAATCTAAACCTACTCTCAGTTTAAAGCCATTCCCCCTTGTGCTGGCACTCCAGGCTCTTGCAAATCGCCTCTCTCCATCTTCCTTGTAGCTCCCCTTAGGTCCTGGAAGGCTGCAATTAGGTCACCCCAAAGCCTTTTAGGGAGGGGGAGGCACATCTGCATTTCCCTTTTACCTGAGAACACCCACAAAACTCCTCCAGCCCTCCTGCACAAGCAGAGCAGAACTTTCCTGAGCACACAGCCCCAGTTTACCCCCACGCCACGTTTTTGTCTGAGCATTAAAATTCAAGGCCTAAACACGCAGTTGGCAATTGGAGCTCAGAACATGCACGGTGCAAATGTGGATATATCTCGCCGAGTACACAGCCCATAAAATATGTAGTCTAAAGATCACTCATTTATTTAAAGATGCTTTTTACCTCAGATGGAAAATGACACAAATCTAAATATTACAATGCCGAGTAATGTGTAACTGTCTGTGCGTTATAGCCTTAACACCACGCTTTTGATGCAGAAGAGATATAGCAGCTGCACTTTAATTTCAAGCAAATTGATCCCAGATGTAAATGTTGTTTTGTTGCATGGAAGATCGTGCACAGGTAAAGCAAATATCATTGGTTTATAGTCCAACAGAGTGTTGCAAGAGGATCCGGGCTCCCCTGCCCGGGCACGTGAGAGTGGGGAGGCTGTGGAGGAGACACTGCAAAGAGACAGCTTTGCTTTCCACCCTCTCAAATCCAACCACCTGTGATCTAAGGAGCTGTTTTGAAGCCAGGAAAGCGTCGTGGTTTGTCAATTGTCCTGCAGGCAAAAAATCTAAATTTGGCTTGTTTGCCGTTCCTCTTGCTGCGCGTTTCGCAGACGAGGTTTTCTCCCGACATGTTTGTGTTTGGCTTGAAAGAACAAGAAAAAGCCCTGGATTTACTGACTCAGGAAACCACTCCTTTCAAAGGAAAAGTAATAGTGGTAATTGGGCTTCGCTTTGCCTGCAGATGCCCCAACGCCTGTGGCACCGTAGGCAATGTATAAACAGCAAAATCATTTCTTTATTGTCTCCTGCCTATGGAGGATGGCACAGCCCAAACATCCTGCTGTCACAGCTCTGCTTTTGAGCAACACACCTTCTTCTTTTTTCTAAAATAGAGCATCCTGCTCATCCAAGGAGGAGAAACCCACGAAGGAACTCACCCCACTGCTGCTGTCCAGTATCAGTGCTCAGCCAAGAACAGAGAGACGTCTCAGCTCAATTATTTCTCCTTTTTTTAAAAATTGCAGGTGTAGGACTAAGTTACCTGTGTGGGATCTGCCTCAGCAACCCTTCCCAGTGCAGGCTGAGTGCTGGTTGTCCTGCAGGTTGGCTGGCAAAGAGGTGCCAGTGATGCCTTTCATCTCTCACCTCCCGTTTTCCCTTCTGTGAGCTGGATTTCTCAGAGCCAGTGCTCCCTGCTTTTATTTTCTGTTGGGTTGGGGTCAGCTCTGCAACTGGAGAGAACTTATGGAGTGCCAGGACACAGGGAATGGACACAGAGGGCAGGGCTGGATGGGATCTTGGGCAGGAATTGTTCCCTGGGAGGGTGGGCAGGCCCTGGCACAGGGTGCCCAGAGCAGCTGTGGCTGCCCCATCCAGGATTTTATGACTCTGTGCATTTCTGGTGTTTTCACAAAGGCTGAAATTTAGTAAAATTGTGGGAATACTGTGTTTGGATCCTTGGAAATCATTATAAACTGATGCTAAGTGATTGAAGTTAAACTTTTGAGAGTTCCTGCTTGCCAGCCATGCTGATTTAACTCCATTTCCTCCTGAGTCACTGGAGACAGAGCAGTGCCCAAGGTGTGCAGTGGATGTGTGGCCTTTCAGACCCCACAACATCTGGACAAACGTGTATATAACATACACAAAGGTGGTGCTGAAGGACAGGTGCTTCTGCACAGTATTTTTTTCCCCTTGCAGTGCCAGGAATTGACTGAAGCTGTCACAGAGGAGTATCAGATGTGTACAACCTCATTGTAGCAACTCCTGCAAGTATTTAGCAGTAAGACATATTGACCGTATTCAGAAGTCCTTACTCAGACAAAACCCAGAGGCCAGTGTGAGTCTCCATTAATCAATTTATTCAGGAACAGCTCACTCTTTCGGGGAGGTTTTGAAGCACATACCTTTGCCAGAATAAATAAAAAAATCAGGATTAAAATCTGGCCAGGACAGGGGAAGACACAGGGAATGCTCACCCACCCAAGCTGTTCTTCGCTGGGATTGCACTGTGTTGCAGAGGAGGAAAAGTGAATTTTTTTGGTGGCAAGAGGAGGCTGGGATGTGAGGGGAGGTGGCAGTGAGCACTCAGCCTGCCAGAGCCGCTGTATAATAGCAGGGCACTCACCTCAAATCACAGGTTGTGAAAACTGACATTTCCATTCAAATTACTCCAATAGCCAACTGCTCCCCGGTGCAACTCCTTCTGTAAGTGACACGGTGACAGTGATCCAGGAATTTAACTTGCTGTTGTCTCGTTCCGAGCGGAATTATGAAGTTTGTGACATGCATTAGGAGGATGGCTGCTGGTGGCAGCCGGCGCTTTGTGTGCCGGTGCCATTAATCACAGGGCCAGGCAGAGCCCGGGCAGCCGTGTCAGCTCGGGGTGCCTGTCCCTGCTGGGAGCTGCCTCTCTCTGCCCCTCATCTCCTCCTTTCCCCTCCTCTGAGCCAGCAGCTCCCGCTCCACTCAAGTTTTCCTGGCACCTCCTGCTTCCTTGAGGGTTTTTTTTTTTTTGAAAGTCTCTCTCTTTAATTATGACGGGCAGATCATCTGTTCTTGACACATGAGTAGCTGATGGCCACGTTGCTGTGCTCTCTCCTCTCCTCAGGGATGCCTCTCGGATTCTTTTTCTCTTTTTTCTCAACTTGGCTTTCATTGCAAGTTGCCTTTTAAATTTCCTCTCTAAACTTTTAAGCAGGAAGCCTTTTCTGTTCATAGAATCAGCCAGCAGATTTTGTGATTCGAGGCGTTTGCCACACACAGGCTGAAACCCTGGACAGGTTTTGCCCAACTTTGCTTTTGCATCCTTATTGCCACAAAACCCCTTTTGTTCGTTGTGCTCTGCCCAGCTCTCACCAAACTGGGTTTGGCTCCATCCTTTGGTGCTGGAGCCAAAGCATTTGGCAGTGGGTTTCCTGGCTGTGCCTTAGATATTCCTGATCTTCCCCAGACAGCTGCCACTGATGAGCAGGGCAGCAAAATTTGGGGTGGAGTCTTTGACCCCGTGGTGGCACCGTTCAGTAGAGGATCCCAGGGCCCATCCAGCTGGGCAGGGGGTGTCAGGACAGGGTTGGGGTCAGGCTCTGGGCCCCCTTGTTCTGCCCTGCAGGACGTGGGTGTTGCAGGCCTTGGGAATTCCAGCCAGCAATGACAGAAGCCCCAGTCACAGATCCGAACATCCCCGAGCTCAAAAACCATCCACATCTGGATCTCAGCCTGGACATCTTCCCTCAAAACTCATGTTTGGAGCTTGAGAGCCAGCAAATACATACAGTTATTAAGGAAAATGTAATTATAAACTGATGTTGATGTACATTTCTTTAATAAAAATAGATTTCATTACTGTTGTCACAGTCAGAAAAATAATTAACGCCAGGTTTTCATGGGGAATCATCACCTCCTTGGGCAGGGAGTGACTGTAACAATAATTTGCAGCAGAGCCTTCAGAAGAAGAAAAACTCCAGTGCTGAGTGTCTGTGAGTCACAGCCCTCCCTGCCTGACAGCAGAAAATAAACCAAATACATCAGCTGTTGATTGGACACCATGTGCCAAACGTGAGGGAAGACATCCTGCTAAATTAAGATTATTCCATCATTATCAAATTAAATGTTTCATAGAAATATTGCATATCTAATGCCCTGTTAAAATGGTGTGTAACCAGCACACTCAGGGTCAGTTATTTGGATATTTGGGATCCTGGAATGTCACACTACCCAAAGGTTATGCTTTGACCTTGCTTTGAAGCTCATCAAATCACAGAATGGTTTGGATTGAAAGAGACCTTTAAATATCATCCAGTGCCACCCCTGCCCTGGCAGGGACACCTCCCACTGTCCCAGGCTGCTCCAGCCCCAGTGTCCAGCCTGGCCTTGGACACTGCCAGGGGTGGAACAGCCACAGCTTCACCCTCGTTTACAGAGCACTGTTGGGTTTATTTCATTTTTGAGGACAAATCCATCTATTCAGACAAGGTTTGACCAAAACCGTGGAATTTTCAGCCTGAGTCCCCCCAGCCCCAGCTTCCCTGGACACATTCCAGCCCCAAAATGTCCTTCCTGTCCTGAGGGGCCAGACCTGGACACAGGATTCGAGGTGGACACAACTCTGTGTGACCAGAGAATTCCTGAGTGTCTCAAGGCACTTCCACAGAGCAGAAATGCTAAAAAGCATAAGAGCCTCCCCAAAATCACTAAACAAGCAGATACTCAAAGCTGCCAAAGAATTGAAAACTACTGGAGCACAGAAAATAAATTTCAAACTTGGGGGTGCTGCAGCATTTTTAATTTCCATTACAGAGACCATTTCTGTTGCAGGCTTTGGGTGAGGAATAAATTAAACCCAACCAGTCAGTGAAAATCCAGCTGCCTCCTGAAGTTCCAGAAAACACCACTTCCCTCCGTGTGGGAGGGAACAAATCTGGCCAAAGGCAGGGCGAGAGCCCTGGGTTTGGGGTGAAGGAGATATTCCCTAAAAATCGTGGCTTTCATGAAGATGGAGCACAGCAGAAGTAGCACAAAAGTGCTTTGATACGCTGCTGAATGAAGGATTAACTGCACAACGCTGTGGATTCACTGTGTCTCCTGTTTGTTTGCTGTTTGTTCGTGGTGCCAGCAATAAAAAAATAATGTTTGGCTGCTGAAAGTGCTGAAAAAAAGGGGCTTTTTGGTGCCCAGAATCTGCTTGCCAGCAGGTGAGTTGTGGCAGGGAGGGAGAAAGAGGAAAGCTCAGCTTCAGTTGTTTTCAAGGGTGGAAATTGAACGCTAGGAACCCAATTCATACTTTATTTCTTATCAAAACTCTTATCTCTGTAACTGAGCTTGCACGAACTCCGTGAAGAAAAAAAATTGTACCAAAAAAACCCCAAAAAACCCCAAACAAAAACAAAAACAAAACAAAACAACAACAACAAAAAAAAACCAAACAAAAACCCCCCAAAACAAATAAAAACCAAACGAAAAGCAAACAAAAAAAACCAAAAAAACCACCAAAAAACAAACAAACAAAAAACACAAACAAAAAACCCCCAACAAAAAACAAACAAACAAAAAAAACCAAAACAAAAAAAAAACAAACCAAACAAACAAAAAACCACACACACACACACAAAAAAAAAAAAAAAAAAAAAAAAAAGAAGCCCAAACCAACCAAAAAAAAAAAAGAAAAAAAAAAGAAAAACAAAACCACCAAACACAGCCCGTGCAGCCCGGCAGGGTGGGTTATTTAGGTTATTTATAGCAGATCTCTGCCTTTTGTCAGCTTGGTGGGCTGTGGATGTGGCTCCCAAATAAACCCCGTTGTGTGCAGCAGAGGAGGAAGAGCCCTGTGGAGAGCGTGGATGTGAGCTCATGTCCAGCAGACAGAGAGGGCTGTGGCACAAAGCACTGCTGGGCAAAAGCCACCCCAATCTAATCATCAGCTCTGGTCGTCAGCAGGAGCTGTGGGAGAAGATGTTGTATAAAGCAGACACATCCAGGAAATAATGCCTGCCCAGTGCAGCCAGATGGAGTGGGGATATCCTGACAAAGCATTTATTTTAATAAATGTTCAATTAAAATTATTTCTGTAGTGCAAGCACGGTCCAGAAGTAGTATGGGAATTAATAAGATTGCTGGCAGAAATAAACATTAGGGGAGTTGTGTGCTAGTGATAAGAAATAAATCTTAGCGTTTCTATAGGGTTGTTTTGTGTGTGTGCAAACCAGGAAATCTTGGTTCATGTTGTGCTTTCAAATGATGGTTTTCTACCCTGGTATAATTCCATTTATGTGGGAATTTCTGGGTACATGGATCCTATACTATGTGACCAGGGTTCTTCACACAGGTAGAATTGTGGAGAGGTTGAGCAAACCCTGAGCACCAGGGGATTTTTATTTGTTACAACCTCATCTTCATCCTTTCCTTTGTTTATTTATCAAAATGTAATGTGTGCCTAAGGTTGAATTTTGGGAAATGTGGAGTCAAAGTCTCTGTGTGCAGGTGGAACACACCTGGAAATACCCAAAAATTGGAGGTTGCCATGGCAGGGATGGGTCTGACACTGATGAACAAGAGTCTGAAGATTCCAGAGCTGAGAAGGTTATGTTTAATCTTCATTTTTAAATTACTTAAAGTTTAATTTTAAAAGTTCATTTATAATGTTTATATTATACTATATTGTATTGTGTTATAATATAACGTGTAATTATTATATAGTGTGATATATTGCATATAATAATATGCTGATATCATTAACTAATCATATAAATAAAAAATAAAAATTAAAAAGAAATATTTTAATTTTGAAAGAAGACATTTGGTATTTCTCTGGAAAAAATCCTACAATATGTCATTTGGAATTTTTTAGATGTGCTTCATCTAGTCCAGCAATGAGACCTCAGTGGTTATCCTGGATTTTTCCCCTTCTTTTGGACTTTATTTGGGCCCCTGGCCCAGCCCCAGTGCCCTGTTGGTGGCAGCATCCGGGTGCCCCTTCCTGGCTGGGACAGCACACTGTGGACACACTGTGGTAAAGAGAAAATTAGATTTAAGCTGTAGCAATCAATAAACCTTAAAACAGCCGAGTATTTCTAGAAAAAAAAAAAAAAAAAAAAAAAAAAAAAAAAAAAAAAAGGCTTTGGAGAGGTGTCTCTGACCCAGAAAGAAAAATCTTCTTGCGGTGTCTAAAATTCCTGGAAGTGTTTTCTTCCTGCCACATCTGGTGCTTCAAAGCCTCGGTGGCTGCTTCAGATCTTCCCTCCCCACGATCACCCGGAGGGGTCAGGTGGCACAGAGGGGACAGGACCGGGGCTGTCCCTGCCCTCCAGGATGTTCCCATGGAAAAGGGGTGGGGGGCATCCTGGGGAGCCCCAGCAGAGCCCCCAGCACTGCTGCTGCTTCCAGGCCAGGTTGGGCATTGGGGCCTGGAGCAGCCTGGGACAGGGGAAGGTGTCCCTGCCATGGCGCTGGATGGGCTTTGAGATCTCTTCCAACCCAACCCATCCTGAGATCTGCCAAGGTGGGTAATGCCCAACCCAGCAGGGTGTCCCTCAGGGGTTTCACCAAATCTAAAGCTCCCACAGCCATGGTGCTGTGTCCAGTGGGCAGCTGGGACCCAGATCCCTGTTGGCCCTTCTGGGGAACACCAACCCAGGCTGCAAATATTCAGCATTCCAATATTCAAGGGGTTGGACTTAGGTGATTCTTGTGGGCTCCTTCCAAATCAGGATATTCTGTGATCCTACATACTGAAAATCCAGCTGCCAGTGCACCCGGGGAATGAAAACAAGGGGAAGGGGAATTTTGGAATAAATTAAATAAGAAATCTATTCAGTGAAAGAAAGCATAACATGGGTTTTGCAGTACCTGAAAGCAGAGAAGCTAAAGACCTGTCATGAATGTGCTTCCAGGTGTGAGTAGCTACACACTGGAGCAGTCCTTGAGAATGCACTGTGCTCAGTGGTGAAAAGCAGCGTTATGTCTTCACAAGCTTTGACTCCAATCATTCAATCTATTTGTGACAATATTATTTGTTCATTCCTAATGAATAAATATTGTAAATAATGCTGTTCCTTTACATTTTCTGAACACTGTCAGTAATAAAAGATGGATTAATTAAAATATTATACAACGCACAGATGCAGGCACTGTACAGATGTGAGTTAAAAGACTGAAGCCACATTTTAATTTTCAGGCCACTACCAATGCTCCTGGCTCCTTTGCCATTTTGGACATTGCTCTGTGTCTTCTAAACATTCTCATTATTAAAATCCTCTCCTTTAAATCCTCACACCAAGTATTAAAAGGTTTTGCTGTTTACGGGTGCAAACCGTGCCCCTGTAATGCCGGCGCATCCCCCCTCCAGTCACTGCCAAAGGGGAAATTAAAAAAAAAAAAAAAAAATAAAATAAATAAAGAGGCAGACAGGTAAATAAATAAATAAATAGATCTGGTAATTTAGTACTAGAAAGTTAATTCAGGGGACCTCTAACCTTTAAACCACCACGTGACTATTGATTTTCAATATCGCGCTGGCCCGTGCCACCCTGAGCGTGTAGAGCAGCCGATTCCGAGCAGTTTTTTCCTTATCAGCCCGGTCCCCGAGTACTTGTGCATTAAGACAACAAATACTGGTGGCTCCCGGCCTGTCACATGGCAGCCCCGCGGACGTGCCGGGCCTCTAATGAACTTGGGCTCTTGGCAAAGGGATCATGGCAAGGGGGCTCCAGCAGCGCCTTCCCGGCTCCCCGGGGCCGCGCCATGGCCGGGATGGAGGTGGCCGGTGGCAGTGGGGGGATGGCCTCCAAAACCCCACTGCCCTCGCCCCAAACCATCCCCGTTTCCTGTTCAATTCCATCCCCCCGTGCCCGTGTGGGTTGCTGAACCTGCTGTTGGGTGGCTGAACCTGCTCTTCCCCACCCAAGAGGCAAATGAAGATGGAAAGAGCGGCGCTGCCGGGAGCGGCTCTGAACCCCGCGCCTGGATTAGTCGGTAATACCAGGACATGCTGCTCGGAACACCTTCCTCCCTCTGTAATCACCAATTAGTGCAATCAGTGCCCGGGCTGGCGTGCTGCCGGCCACGCGCCGCTCTCCCGGCCCCCGATGAAGATGTGCTTCCACCCCGGTGCCTCAAAAAAAAAAAAAGCTTTCCTCCTCCCCTCCTCTGCCTCCAGCTTTATTGATTATTGGAAATGTTACATCCCGGGGAGGAAAATGTCATTGCTTTAAATACCAGCATTAACAGTTGGGAAAAGTTCTTTTTCGCCCAGGCGTGCGTGATGAAGAAAAATTAAACAATGGGAAAAGATGGTGAAATACATGGAATTTTGAAGGGAAAAAAGAGCGGTTTGTGCGTTGATTCGACCGAGCAGGAGCTTCCCCCCCACCCCTTAAGTAAGCGAGCACGTCTCATACTGGACTTTTTTACTGGAACGGTGAAATATATAATGAAATCCAACAAGGAAACTGGAAAAACAGCCAAATTGGTGCAGCAAAGTGGTTAATAGGATCATTAGCCTCCTCGCTGTATTTTTTTGGACATTGTGTGCCTGTACCGTAGTCCTCGAGAGCAGATTGCAGGAACAGGCTGACAGTTACCCGCTAACTCAGCAGTGCTGGGTGCAAACTGCCATCTTCCTGTGGATTTACAGCTGCCACTTCTGCTACTTCAATTAGTTCTATAGCACACAGATGTTGCTTAAATGTTGCTGCTAATGATACTGCAATAAGCGTAAGATTCATGCCATATTTTGAGGCACGTAAATTTCTCAAGTGGCACAATTAAAGTGGAAATATTAGGTGGGGAGAACTTGGCAGTCTCTCCAACTTGGAAAGCGCACCCGCTATGCAATAATGGGTCAAAAATTCATTCAAGTTTTACTGCTGTTCAGAGTTTTAAAAGACTTTTCACAGTTGAATGCAAAGTAGTAAAAAGCAGAGTATTAGGAAATGAGAATGCTGTTGTGTTATTCAGACATGACTTTTTAATTTCAAGCTGGAATCACGTGCCCGGCCGCGGCCGCGAGGGCCGCGCGCTGCCCGGCCGCAGCGCCGCGGCGCAGGAGGAATAAATCAAAAGTTTTCTTTAATGCTGATTTAATTGAAGGTTCGGCGTGGTGGTTGTGTTGGCGGGGGGAGGGAGAGGAAAAAAAAAAAAAAAAGAGAAAGGAGAAAAAATGGTTTCCTGAATCACATGCACAGAGACAGCATCAATCATTTCCGAAGCCAGATGTAGCCTCCAAACTGCAGCCTGACAACACATCTCCTGTTTGTGCAGCCACCAAGCAATTATTCTTTCCATTATATCTCCCAATGACAGATCTCCAAACCCAGGGCTGTAAAAATTAGAGTTTGGGCTTACACAGTTGTGTCGGGTCTTAAAAAAAAAAAAAAAAAATAAGAAAACTTATCATGGCTGCAGTGTTTATGGGCTTGTCAAAGTACATGTACATAATTTTCATCAGAATTTCTTTTACCTCATTTCCAATCCTTCAGGATTAGATTTATCAGCAGCTCTGTGCCGGCGTCCGAGCGGCTTTTCCACCTGCGAGCGGGATCCGGCTGTGGGGAGCCTGTTGGGGTGGCTCTGGTTGGGAAATGTGAAAGCTTTTCTTCCTCCTCATCCTTTGTTCCTCTTCGTCTGCATTATTTATTTCATCATTTTCTTCATTTTCCTATTTTTTTCATGATTTTCTTGTTTCATCATTTTTTCACCATTTTCCTCACCTTCTTTTTTTCCATAATTTTCATTGTCACCATTTATTTCCTATTTTTCTTCACCATTGTTTACATTTTCTTAATTTTTATGGTATTTTTCTTCATCTTCATCATTTATTTCATCATTCAATCATTTTTTTTTCATCACTCTGTTAATTCTCACCATATTCTCCATTCTCAACCTTTTCTTCATGATTTCCTTCATCTTCCTTCAAATATTTCTCTTGCTCAAATATTTTTGTAGTGTACTGTCTTGGCTCTCCATCAAATTTAGGTGCAATTTTTAGAAACACTGTGGCCTGTTTGGTTCATTCATCACTGTGAACTTGTCATGAGGAAGAAGCATCAGTGGCAGTGCTAAACTGGGCAGCAACCCCAAACTGGAAATCCACACATTATTTCCATTTAATGTTTAATTTATTTGTACCGGGACAGGATTATCAGGCTAGCACTGATTTTGAGAATTCCAGTATGGGTAGTGTTTTAAGGATGAAGTTAAATCTTAGGAGACACCATCAATAGTAAATTAAGGCTGATGAACATCAGCACCTCACATCTGTATTACTGATTTTCTACCCCATTTCCATTTCTCTGCATGGCTCCATCCCACTCCTGGCTTAGATTTTATGATAATATTTAATTTCTTCTCAATATCCCATCTAATCCTGCCCTCTGACAGTGGGAAGCCATTTCCCCTTGTCCTGGCACTCCAGGCTTTTGTCCAAAATCCCTCTCCAGCTCTCTTCTATTTTTTTTTCTTTTAGTGAACACAACTATGAAAATCAAAATAGCTTTCCATGATTTCCCCTCTAAAAAAGCACCCAGCATTGATAAATGAATGTACTTTGAGCTCTACCCTGCAGTAGCAACTGAATTATTTTTGCAAACTAAACCTAAGATGGAGAACAAAAACCAAACACAATTCTAATACTGGTTTTATGGAGATAGACTGCAGAGGCCTCTGATTTGTGTTGGTGAACATGGAGTCAGGATGTGCTGATGGTTTTATGGAATTTACAGAAACAATGCCCTCTCCTTATATAATTTTGTTCCTGTGATTCATCACAGGTTTTTGTCTTCCAGTTTATGAGTGGTCACCTGTGATTTGTCCCCCAAAGGAGCAATTACATCCAAAATGGAGCAGAAAAAAGGCGACTTGGCTGCAAACACCACACCCAAATTATCTTTCCAAATTGGTGCAACGATGTTGGAGCTTGTAGCACTCCATGAAGTTGCCCTGGGATTATGCACTGATTTACTCACCACACGGTTTAGGGGGGGAAAACCAGTTTAAATCTCTGTAGTTACCTCAGCAACCTCCAGCAGGGGTTGTGTTTGTGCTCCCTGATGGGCAGACCAGGCCAGGGTGTCGCAGGTGCAAATGCCATGGAGGGACCAGCAGGGACAGGGCCAAGTGGTCCTTGAACTTCCCAGCTTCCAGGATTTGCTGGAAAGACTTTTCTTTGCATTGGCAAAGACTTCTAACTCCGTCCCACTCTGACTTTGGCAGTTTGTTTCTCATCTCAAGTAGCCTGTGTAATCCATTATGATATATAGGCCAGTCTGGTCCCCCTCCTCGCTCCAGCCTATGTCCTCTTTCTATTTAGGAATTAATTATGATGCTATCTCATATAACTCATTAGTATCAATTAATTCTTCCCCTTTCATGATTTTATATAGCTAAATTAGATTGCCTCTTAGGAACTTAATAATCAGTATTGGACTCATTTAGAGATATCTTTTTTTTCCCCCCTCTCCACCCAGTTCCACTTGGGCACGGGGTTGTGGTGGTGGGAAATGTCCCATCCCATCCAGGGGGGACAGTGCCACTGTACCCCATCCCCACCATGCCCACCAGCTCTGGCCTCACCTCACCCATAATTCTGAATTTCAGCAGCCTTTTTTTTTTTTTTAATTATTATTTATTTGGGGGCTGCACGAGGCGTTACTCTTGGTTTATCAGGGCGAATAGGAAATATCCAACTTCCACCATTTGGCCAAACCATTGTGAATTCTCTTCCCCTTAAACTCACCACAGGGACAAGGAGAGAGTGGAGGGAGGTGCTCGTTTTCCTCGTTCATCCTGGTGGGGTGTTCAGTTTGAAATCTCAGCGTTGCTGCAATTCACATGTCCGTGTTTAACTGCTCCACTGCTTACTGGCACATCGGATCCAGTCAGGGAAAAAAAAGCAGGAATATGATTGAATATATCTGGCAGGACCTGATATTCCCACTCATTTTGAATCTGATCCAGCAGCAGCCAAGGCAATTAAATAACAAGTTTTTTCTCTGGCGAAATGAGTTGCAAAATGCCCCCAGCTGCATGATGTAGGAAATACACCTTGATTTTACTAATTGCCGTGCCTGTACCTCACTGGGGCGGATCCAAGGCAGCTTCCCAGGATCCCCATCATGTATTCCAGGGAACTGAGCCTGGGCTGGGATGGGTTATCCCCCACTATGAGCCCGGGCTGAGCTGCTGAGTGAGGGCTGAGGGGAGGGGTGGTGAAAGGTGAGTGGATTTGCCTTGTTGGAAATATCAAACATCCAACATCTTCTGTCACCCCTGGGCACCACCACGCTCCAGATGCTCCTGTGACTGGCTGGGAGAGAGCTCGGGCTCAGCCTCTTGCTGAACAAAGGCCAGGCTGGGGTAGGTGCAGCTTAGAATGCAACTTGAATAGAAGGACAAAATGCAGCCCCAAAGGGAAGAATTTCAGGAGATCAGCGGGTGTGGTGTCACAGCTTTGCCCTCAGGGGCTGGAGCTGCACTGTGCCAGCACTGTCACCAAACACCTGTGATCTCCTCCAAGGAGTTGGAATTTTTAAAAACATTTAATGATTTCAAAGAAAAAAAAAAGTGCTAGGTGCAAGTTATTGCGAGCTGCAGCACACAGAGGCCTGCACAGGTGTGTGATGGGCTTGGGGCAGCCTGGTCTAGTGCAAGGTGTCCCTGCACGGGGTGAGGACTGGATGAGCTTTAAGGTTCCTTCCAACCCAAACCATTCCACGACTCTGGGATATTACACCTCCTTTACATCACCTGCTACTGGAAAAACATGGCCCAAAGGTGTCCCCTCACCTCAGGACAGAGTTGGGCACCCAGTACATCAGTACTTCTCCCCACAGCAGCTTTGGAAGAGCCCCAGATGGGCTGCTGGAAATGAGTGCACTGATCCCAGATTTTACTGTTTCCATGTTCAGTGCCAGATCAAACAACAGGGCCGGTGACAGGAGGGCTCTGCTGGGAAACCCAGATACATGAGGAGGTTTTAATAAGCAGCCTAAGGAGTGTAATTGCTAAATCCCAGTTCAGGAAGATGTGGGTCAAGGGAAGGAAAAAGAAGGGTGGATTTCTGTCAGAGAGGAGGAAAAGCCAAAAGGCTGAGGCTGACAGGATGACTTTATTTGGGGATACATTCAGATATGAACCTTTCTCCTTCTGCTGTTGCTCCTCTGACATCTGGCTGCTCACCACTCTGCCTCAAACAGCACTTCAGGGGGATAGCAAGGGAAAAAAAAGAAGGAAAAAAAGAAAGAGGGGGTGGGGGGGGGAAGAACCCAAAACTTCAATAGAAGGACTAAAAAAATTTTTTTTGAGGAAACCACAAGTCTCTTTCCCTCAAAATGTGTAGAAAATTCAATCTTATCCCCATTCAAGATGGTTTTCAAATATGATTTTCACTGAAAAAGAGGGAAAATATTCTGTCTGATTTATCTTTTATTAATTTTTCCCTGAGAATGTCAGCTCATTCTCCTAAGGGGAGATTATTCCCATTATCAACAAATTTAACTGTTTTTGTTCAAATCTAAGAGCGTTACTGAATTTGCACTTCCTTTGACTGATCACGGAGCTCTGCCTATTATTTAATTTATTTACATTCATGTATGCAATTATATTTCGTAATCTGATTATGTGGTTTATATCTTTGTAGGGATGAGAATGCAGAATGTTGCATTTCTTTTTTATTATATGAGTTGTCAAGTTCTTTTTGGATGGAAATGAGAGTTCAGTACCGCCGTGGTGAGAACAGCATTAATTCCATCAGTTAACCAGACCTACCAAAATAGTGCTGGTGGCTGCAAAACCAAGGAGCATATTCTGCACCTGAATGATAAATTTCATTAATTAATTTCACTGATAAAGCTAATATGCAAAGGAGATATTATTATCTATAGTAAAAAAAATTAATGGGTTGTTTCTGATCGTCACGTCCTTAAGATATTAAAACCCAGCAGATCTTATCCTTTTGAATTTATTTTTTATTCATAGATAGGGAGAGGAAAACACATTTTCTGCTCTTCCAGCTCCCAATCATGTTTTCAGTTCTGAGTGAATTCGTCATTGACCTGAACCAGATGAATGCACTGAAATGAGCAAGAGAAAACCAACCCAACTCTGCCATTGCTGAAATCGCTGTCACCAAGTTTGTCACTGCAAAAACTCTGACTCCAGGTGCTGAGCTGGGTCTTGCCAGCTGGGTCATCTGAACCACCTCGAGGTGACCTCAGAAAGTGTCATCTGCCTAAAACTATTTTGCATTTCATCTGAATTATTTATCGAAGTTATTCTTTTCCTTGGGCTCCTTCCCACGGCAGCCTCTGCACTGATCCAAAGCGGTGGGTGAAATGCCAACCTCAGCACCTGGCAGGGTCCCAGGCCAGGCTGGACAGGGCTTGGAGCAGCCTGGGACAATGGGAAGTGTCCCTGCCCACAGCAGGGGATGAGCCTTCAATCCAAACCATCCTGTGACACTGTGACATCAGAAGAATGCTAAATAAAACCTCCTCATGACATAGTTTGGGACAAAAATCTCTCCTCTTGATAAAGATCCCATAGATTTTTTCATAATACTTGGGGGCTGCACCTGGCAGCATGAGCAGATCTTTGTAGGTGCTTTCCAGGCTAATTTAAAAATAGAAAACCAAGCGTAAAATTATTTATTGTAGATTTCTGGTATCATCACTGATGTAAATATAGCTGATGACTCAACTGTATTTATTCATTTCTGTATTTCTGCATTTATTTATGTCTTTATTATTTCTGAGCCGTTCCAGTTATTTGGTCATGGCCTTTTACAGCCATCAAAAGCAGAGCATTTTTGAAATCTTTATGTGCAATACCCTGAATAGGTTGTTCCAGGACTAATTTTTTTGTTAGAAGTGCTGCTCTTAGTCTGTATTTTTCCTGTGCTCTGCCACTGCCCAGGGCTGAGCTGCTGAAGGATCTGGAAAGGGACTGAGATGGGCAAGGATGGCTTGGACCCCTGTAAAATGTTATTTCAGAAGTTAATACTGGTTTAGAGCTTTGAAAGGTCTCTGAGTAGCTTTCCAATCAAAAAATCCCCATCATTTGTGTTTATATTTTGCTAAGTGCTGATATCCTTGGGCCCCTGCTGCTCAGGCTTTAACAGCTCCAGGGATTTGTTAAGATTTGTTAAGATTTGTGAGGCCCATGGTCCTCACCCATGGCTTGGCTTCACCCCTTGGTGCCTCAGAGCCTCTGAATGGTCCTGACCACTGCTTGGCCCTGGTAAATATTTTCAGGCTGTGCTTAAGGGATTAAATAAGTGAGGAAATAGTTGAGGAGAAATCTTGGAAGTCTTTGCAGAGATACTTGGGATGCTACAGCGTTTTTTGGATTCATGACCCACTCTAAGATGAGACACATAAACCAAAAAGGTGATGAAGCAGCACAGACTGAACTGGTCTGCACAAACAGACTTGTGGAATGGTTATTGGAGGTTGTATTATTATTGTTGTTATTATTACTATTATTATTTCTACTCGTTGCAGTTTCTTTTGTGTCTGTGGACACAAAAGCCTGGACCTAGAGCTGTCCTAAGGAGGAAAAGGGTCACTGGCACAGGGTGCCCAGAGCAGCTGTGGCTGCCCCTGGATCCCTGGCAGTGCCCCAGGCCAGGCTGGACACTGGGGCTGGGAGCAGCCTGGGGCAGTGGGAGGTGTCCCTGCCATGGCAGGGGGGGCACTGGGTGGGATTTGAGGTCCCTTCCAACCCAAACAATTCCAGAGGCACCCCAAGAACTTGCTCCCACTACAGAATTCCATGGTACAAGGAAGGAAATCATTAAATACAACTTTATTGGGTTTCATTGTACAATTTTTTTCACATCTTCCTCCTTTCTTCTCTCCATCTTCCCCGTGGTATTTCCATCCCATGTTTCCTCGTAGATACAGGGTGACTCTTGACTGGCTGTGTTACCCACACCAATTCCAGCCTCTATTTCCTTTTTTTTTTCACTTGATATTTCTGTTTTAGATTTTACACGGTAGGAAATCTGTGATTTTTTTGTCTGGTTGAAACAAAGCAGCTTTCAGAACATTTCCTTGCACCCTCACCACCCCTGTTCAGTCTGGAGGTACTTGCTGTCTTTTGCTACAAAGTCATTTCTCAAACAGTTTCATTTATTTAAAGACAAATGCAAACAAAGACTCACATAACCAAAATACTCTAAAAGCTTTGTGAGCACCAAAAATGTACAATTTTGTGACTAATTAACTGCACCCTTTAATTCGTGATGCCATTTCAGTGATAAGACAAAGCCAACAAAGAGAAAACAAAACCATTAAGTGCAACTGCTGCTTTATTTAAATGTTTAAGAAATAAAATATTGAAGAAATAAAATAGAGCCACAACTGTGTCACCTCTGCCACTGTCATATCCCAGCTGTCCAAGGTGCTTCAGTGAGTCACCAGCTGAAGCAGGGTCCCAGACCAGGACCTCCATCAGTTAATTTTGACCTGAGCACTGAGAAATTGTATTTGATATTTTATCTAACAATGAATTTTAACATTGCATATGAGAAAGGGAAATGCCTTGGCTTTCAGTATTTGATTTCGACAATTTTAAGTTCTAGGACAGTTCATTTAATTATAACTTTAGTATTTTACGAAGTATCTGGGTAAAGATAGAGTTTTGAAGAACACCAGCAGCTTTGTAAAACTTTTTTATGACTTGTGGGACTTTAGGAACATTTCTCCTTGTATGCTTTAGTTTAGAGGTTGTTTGCACGCCCTGACTCCAGACTGGGTGCTTTCTCTTCCTTTCCCTGTAAAACTTGGGGCACTACATCCAACAACGCCAAGTGGCCGGGGGAGGAGAAAAAAAAAAAAATCAATTTGTAATCTGATTTGAGGGTTTTGATTTCCTCTGATGAGTTCCAATTTCATTAAAAGCAACCTCATTCGCACATAAAAGAGCTCCTTGAAGGGTAAAGCGGGGGAATTGTCTCGGGGAGCATAAAGAGCCGGCGCTCCTTTGTGCGGTGCATTCAGGGCATTAATTGCGGGGCGCGGGGCGGGCGCGCGCTTATCGGCCCCGCCATCGCACAAGGGCTCACATTCAAAACCCACCCCGGGCCCTATCGACACCTCCCTTATCAGCAAGCCCCTTATTATCTGCTGGGCGGCGGGTCGCAGCCCGCCCCGGTGACATAATAAGCTACAAATCACCGGTGTGTGGGGGGGGACCTTTCTGCATTCTCCTAATTGTGTGTATTCTCTTGGAAAAAAAAAAAGAATTAAAAAAAAAAAATTATCGCCGGGCCTCTTGTCTTGATGAGAAATTGACATTTTCTGGCGGAGCCTGGCGAGGGCTATGTGGGGAGATAAGACTTATAGTTGTTTTAAAGGAGTGCAGCCATTCTTTCAGAGGCCTCTTTATTGCTCTAGTTGACCCACTTGATGAGTATGGATTTCATGAGGTCTTTTTCAGCATTTGAACTATAAAAGGTTCAGAATGACACCACCCCTTATAGACAAAAGATAACCTTGCCCTTTGAATATATTGATTCTTTATTAACTAGGCTGTTTAATGCAATGAAATGAGGCATTAGATTGAAGCCTATTTCAAGTGCTTTGAATAATCTTTAAAAGCTTGAAAGACTTTTAAAAGCTGCTCTGCAATAATTGGCGTGTACTTTCAGAGACTCTTATATTCCTTCGTTTTGATTAAGGAATTTTTTTATCATCTTCCTGTGTCTAAACTCACTGTGGGCTGACACAACATATTTCCTCAGCAGGGCTCTCCCCCAGATGTGTCGTAGGTGGTGGATTGCTCTAGGAATTGTCATATGTGGGTTTTCTCCTTTTGTGTTTTCCTTGCCTTGAAAGTTAGAGGAACCATTTAGATGCTCATTATTCAAACCTTTGAAATAAAACTGAAAGGAAAAGTGCCAGTAGGCATGGTGCAGACTTTCATCCCTAAAAACCAGTTATTTTTTTCAGTGGGATGCATCTGATTATGGCGCCGTTTAAACACGATACACAGACACATGCTCGGAGTGCAACAGTTTTCAATGCATCATCATCATCATCATCATAATAGTAATAATAATGATAATAATCCAAAGTGTTCTGCAGCTTTAACACCTGTTTTCATCAAGCCAGCTTTCACCTGACACGAAAACCATGGAAATACTGGAGAAGAAAGGAAGCAAGGTTAAAAATCCCGGTTTTCCTGCAGGCTGTGGCTGCGGTGAGTTTCCCCTTCTCCCCTCTCCATCCCTTACCCACGGGCAGCCCAGGAGGGGCTGGGACACACAGCGTGTCCTTTGGCACTTGGATCCACGTGCACCACTCCATCCACTCACTTTGGAGCTCCGGGTTTCTCAGTGCCCTCTCAAAGTTGTCAGCAGCCCTCTGATTAATGACCGGCTCAAACTCCGTAACAAACTCTCTGTTTTACCACCACATTCCTCTGCCAGACCCATATTCCTCTGGAAATGCCCTTTTTTTTTGGTGGTGCTGGTCACACACAAGGATACAGGAGCACATGTGGTGTCTGGGGTGGGGAACTCAGACCTGCACATCAGGCAAAGCCTTGCAACCCTGCCCACCTCATTATAAATATATTTTTGTACCCATTATAGGTGCATTGCACATATTATGGCCCGGAGGATGAAATATTTGTGCTCAGTATTATAATTAGCAAAGGAATTTGCTTCCTTCTCAGCAGTTAGGAGACGAGCACGTCGACCTTCAGTGTCAAACCACCACATGGAAAATTTGGGTTGTGCTTTGTTTAAAAGAACTTTTCCTGTTTACAGACTTTTACAATATGATATTAAAATAGTAAAAAAAAAAAAAAATCTATTGTTACCTTTGCTTTACAGAAAGCCTGTCTGAAGTGCACAGTTTTGGTTAAATAAGAAAAAGAGATATTCTGCTGTTATCTTCACAAAAAGTGAGCAGTTTTGGATAAATCCTTCACCAAGGCTGAGCAACAAGTGATTGCCACTGCAGAGCAGAGATCTCCTTCCTCATCCTTCTCCCAGGGAACTGGAAAGACCACGTGAAGGATTTGGGCTTTTTCATAACAAAGGAATAAAAATTCTGGTATTTAGAAATGAAACCCCCAGTGTTGCGTTTTTTCGTTTCGTGTTTAGTCACTTTTTTTTTTAATAATCAAACCAGATAAAATTACTAAAAAATGAAATTCACAGACAAGAAATACTTTAATTAAATATTGTGTAAAATGAACATTTTTTTATACAGTTAAATATATGAAAAAATGTACAGATAAAACAATCTTATTGTAGGGTCTTTAACAGTAAAATCTACCATTTAGTGAAGCTTTCCGTCTGGAGACAATGAAGCGATGAGTGCATTGACTAATTAATCTAAAACACAAACAGACTGCATTTATGAAGGAACTTGCAGACTTTCTTAACATGTACACGTGACCTCTTTTTTTACCTTTTTTTTTTTTGTAGAGCAAAACCTTACTTAGACAAAATATAACGGAGGCAATTCAGTTCCAAAGTGACTTCTCAGGCTTTCCCACCTAGCCAAGCCTTGGCCGTGCTCACAGAGCTGTGCTACGCTGAACCCTTCTTCTAAACCCTTTCAGAAAAGCTTGACTAAAATGTGCATTTTATTTTATTTTATTTATTTGCCCGGAAAGAAAAAAAAAATTACAAAACGAATAATAATAAAAATAATAAAAAAAAAACAATAATTAAAAAAAAAATGATCCCTCCTTTTTTTGGTTAAAAGGTGAATTCTGCTGCAGTTTGCAAGGTGTTTTGCAGTGCTGCGCTGGCAAAGGATTTAGTGCAAAGTAAAAATAAAAACGACTCCACGTTTTCTCTGGCTGGATTTGGCACTGAGAGCCACGGAATACGGCGGAGGTCATTCCAGTTTAAAAAGTACGGTCGGCTACGGCTTGATTACAAAAAGTTCCCTAAAAAAAAAAAACCCCAAGAAACCTAAATAAACAACTCCCAGAGGTTAAAAATTCGGTGTGATCCCGATTTCCCGTGAAACCTTTCCCGGTTTGGAGCAGTGCAGGGTTTGGGAGAATGCAGAGTGCAGCAGAAAACCGACACAGAAAGGAGTGGCAGAATTGTACAACCAGGATTGTGCTTTTTTTTTTTTTTTCCCCCTTGTTTTTTTTTTACACCAGAAATCATCCAAATGAAGTGGTGATTAACAATTGTGGTGTAAGCCTGTGATAAAACAGCACAAAAGTTCTTCGAAGAAGTTCACTTTTAAGGCATCAGAGAAGTTCATGTGGCAAACGTTTTAATTAAAACATCAGAAGTGAATTTATTTTTAAACTTTAGGCCTCTGAATTTTTCCAGTAAACACAGTTCAGCTATGTGGCAAAGTCATGGGTGGCAGCTAAAAATGTCTTTTTACAATCTTAAAAAAAAAAAAAACAAAATTAAAAATAAAATTAAAAAATAAAGAAAACAAACAGAAAAAAAAAAAAAGGAAATAAAAAATGCAACCACAAAATAGATTCATCTTTTCTGTGGCTGTATCACATGCACATATTCTACTAGTATTCATTACAGCCGTGTGGCACAATTTTGATTTGACTATACAACAAACAACTTTTTCTTTCAAAATTATTTGTTCTGATAACTTAAAAAATAATATAAAAATAAACAATGAATTTGAATTTTTGAAAAAAAAATAATAAAAAAAGAAAGGATGGAAAGGCTAAACAATAGCAACCTTATGAAGTACAAATGAAATGCACAGACACTGATTTATTTAAAAGAAAAACACGAAGGCAACAGTTCTTGGCTTAATGCTAGTTTCAGCATCACGATACCAGGCCAGGACAAAAACCAATACATAAAAGAACATTAAAAAAAAAAAAAAAAGAAAAAAAAAAAAAGAAAAAAAAAAAAGATGAAAAGCAATATACAAAATTTCAAAGATAAATACAATATTTATAGTTGATATGTTACAAAATAAATTCCCTTAGTGACTGCAAGTGTTTATGTGAAAGAAAGGGTTGCAATGATAAGACTATTTTATTCCTTATAGCCGCCATAAGGAATAAAATCTGCTTTTTTTTTGTCTAAATATTTAAGTGGATCTGAAAAAAATTCAAGACAAGTGTATAAATATTTAGCTACAACTTTGGCAAAATCACAAAAGTCTACAATTTTATAACCACATACAAAACACATTAGGGAAGAAGGATCTAGAAGTCAAAAGGACAATTTTCTGGTACAAGAAACATAGACTTCACAGTAGCCTAAAATGCAATAGTATACAGTGCTAGCAAAAGTTGAAAAAATGTTGCAGATCACACTTGCTTAACAGGAAGCTCTAGCAGTGGAAGTATATTTTTTTCATTTTTTTTTAAACCAACAGACAGTAGCAATTTCTTTTTTTTTTTTTCTCTGTCAGTGTGCTTGTTGAAGGCAAGAGAATTCAATATCAAAGTTACAATTTCTAACTACAATAAGTTACAAAGTTCCATTTCATTAAGATGAAGTTAAGCAACGATAAACCCCTCCCCACGCCCGCCCCCGCGCCCCGGTTTTTTGTGTGGTTTTTTTTTTCTAATCATATATTCATCCATTTTTTTTTATTCTTTTTTTTTCCAGTTTGATGGCTCATAACCTCCTCGGCCCCCACCCCCTTGTTTTTGTTTTTTTTTTCCACCACAAAAAAATATTTCACATTATAGAGATACACAACCATTGTGAATCTAGTTATGAGTACAGAAAAATGTTCGGAGGCATTTTTCATCAGTGTTTCATGATAATCAAAATGGTGCATCCACAAAGTTTCTCCCAACACATAGCAAGTACTAGACATAGCCAAGACGTAATCAGAAACTTTATACAAAATAGGCGTCGCTTTTTCCTTATTCTCCAGGACTGAGAAATGTGAAAATATGAGAAAAATTCAGTCAATAAAATGGAATTGTTCATGAAGAAGTAGGTTGTTTGCATGTAGATTCTTAATAGTTTAAATAAAATCTTTAAACAAAGTCTTTTTTTTTTTCTTTTTTTGTGGGTGTTTTTTTTTTGTGGGTTTGTTTTTTTTTGTTGGTTTTTTTTTGATTTTTCTCCTGTAGCATTTCGATTTTGTTGCTGATTCTGCGTGAAGATACTGCTCCCATCAGCATGTCTTAATATACTAAACTTGTCCCCTAAGCCCATCCTCTGCAGCTTGGCGCTACGGTAGGTAAACAAAAGTGACTTTACATTGGCGGGACTACAAGCCCGGACATGGCTAAAAGAAAAAAAAGAGAAGAAAAGGAGCTGTTATTGGCAGGCTGGGCTCAGAGCCACCACGGGACGGGGAGGGAGGATGCAGAGCCCGGCTCCTCCAGGGCATCATCCCCAGAGCGGGGACCACCGACAGCTCTCCCGGCAAAGCACACCCCCAACGGCCTCTCCTTGGGAAAGGAGCCCTGGGGGCAGGACATCCCGAGTTCCCCAGGCTCAGCTTCTCTCCAGGCTCCTGACAACTCCTCTGGCTGGACCCCCATCCCTTGGGGACATCCCCACTAATCACCACTTGGTGCCCTGGGCAGAAAACCTCCTTTTCCAGAGTTCTACTTCATGATAAAAGCAGGACTGAGCAAACCAAGGACTCTCCAAGACCAAAACCAAGAACTCTAAACCTCCTCCCAACCCTAACCCTAACCCCATCCCTTGGGGACATCCCCACCAATCACCACTTGGAGCCCTGGGCAGAAAACCTCCTTTGGCACTATTCTAGTTCATGATAAAAGCAGGACTGAGCAAACCAAGAACTCTCCAAGACCAAAACCAAAAACTCTAAAGCTCCTCCCAACCCTAGAGCTCAAACACCATAAAAAGACATGATATTAATACCCCTGACCAGCGATATCCTGGGTTTTTTTAACAGATGAAGACTGAGATGCCAACAACCACTGCTTTTTTCCTAGTTAACTCTTTGGTAGAAGCATAATTTAGGCAGCCTTTGATTTTAGTGTTGTTTAATTTTTGCCATAATGATATTTCTCATTAATTTATGTACAACAGATATTAATAAATTTGTTCGTGTAGCGATGTGCACTTCAATTTCTCAGTTCATTAATTTCAACAATATTAATTCATTTCAGATTCGCTGTTGCAGCTTTACAGTTTGGAAGAGCTGGGTCTGTACACATTTCATAGGTAACACAACCACCACCAGCCTGGAGCAGGCCCTGGTCCTGCCAGAGCCCTTTGTGGATTTGGAGGGAGTTAAACCTCTCTAAAACACAGCCAGGTGATGTTCTTGGAACAGGATAAAGTCTTCCAACTCTGCCATTTTTCTCCCCAGTTAAACGTGTCAAATATGTCAAAATGGAAAACGAAGTTATAATTTTGCAACGTTCAAAATAATGAATGTTTTAAACCTAACCAGCAGCTGAAGTTACAAAATTTAACTGGAGAACAGCGGGTATATTGGCAGAGAGCCTTTACCCAAAATATTCCGTTTCCTTATCATGTTTTCAGAGAACCACAAAATCATTGGGGTTGGAAAAGGTCTCCAAGATCACCAAGTTCAAGCTGTGCCTGATTCCCACCTTGTCCCCAGCCCAGAGCCCTGAGTGCCACATCCAGGCCTTCCTGGGACACCTCCAGGGATGGGCACTCTAAACCTCTCTGGGCAGCCCCTGACAAATCTCAAAACCCCTTAAAAACAATGCTTCACTAAATCTCCTCTGCTCCACCCTGCATCAGCCTGGGCCAGCAGATGACTCCGCCCTGTGTTTGGACCTGCCAAAGCCCTGCTCTCAGTTTGGCTTCTCCTGTGGCATTCAGCCAGCAGCAAATCTGTCACCATGCCAGTCTGGTTATCTGGGGTGCACCTGGCCTGGGGGGTGCAGACCAGTTTAAGGAACACTTGTCATGGAATCACAGAATCATTAAGATTGGAAGACCTTTTAAGGTCAAGCCCAACCTCAACCATCACTGTCGTGGTTCACCACTAAACCCTGTCCTCATGTGCCTCGTGCTGAAATTCAGCCATCAGCTGCTCCACCCATGGAAGTGTCCAAGGCCAGGCTGGACAGGGCTTGGAGCAATCTGGGATAGTGAAAGATATCCCTGCCCATGGCAGAAGGTGGGACAGGATGGACTTTAAAGCCCCTTCCAACCCAAACTATGCTATGATCCTGCTGTGTGAAAATTTAGATTTTTCTGCTGCCATATTTTTCTGGGGGAAAGAAAAAAATATCTCAGTTCTTTAGTTTAACAATTTTTGTCAAACTCTCTTTGTGGCACAGTCTGAGGGGGGATGCAAGATTGGTGCTCCAGACATGTATTTCACAATTTATTTTAGTAGCAATCTTTGACAATTGTGAATTTCTGCACTGAGCTTCCTGCTGTGCAAATTGATACCAAACGCCTTCTTAAAGAAAAATGAGCTGGTGAGTTTTTTAATAATAATTTTAATACTTTCATCTGGAGGAAGACCAGAAAATTAAGCAGGATGCAATTTTAAAAGAATATAGAGAGCCTTTTGCTGTGCATTATAGTCCTATAACCAGAGAGCAATATCTTTCACAATCTATAGAAAATAAATTACAATTGAAAACCAAATTTTGAACACATATTGTGCTTCCAACTTTGCAGCCAGCCAGTAGTCTCTCACTAAAACATTTCTTTTCTACCATTAATGTTCATTGTTTTAAACAGGAAAAGACTCTCTGCCCTAAGGAACACACACGGTAGGATCCTGCTCTTAAAGAATTCGTGTGAGTACTTGACTTTCTGGTCATAGACTGTGGAGGTCACGCAGAGTCAACAAGATTGTGGCTTTTTGGAGACGGCCCAAAAGCCCTTTTTTGTAGGCTTACTCACAGGGGTGAGTCAGGCCCTGGGGATGGCAGGGAGAGAGGTGTCTCCTCCAAGAGCTGCAGCTTCTGAGTGCTGGCCCTCCTTAGGCCACTCAGCTGGCACGGGTGCAGCAAGGGGGAGGAGTGAACACCAGCCCTGGCTGGCACTGCCCCCAGCCTGACCTCTCTGAGATCTCCCCAGATCATCTTTGTTTGCTCTTAACCTCTTGAATCATAAAATCCCAGAATGGTTGGGGCTGGAAGGGATCTTAAGGACCACCTCATTCCAACCCCCTGCCATGAACAGGGACACATTCCACTAGAAGGTGTCTTGGATCTTTTTACAAAAAAAGTGTCACCTACAGATGTCTCCATGTTCACTCTTGGGCAGTAGGTCCTACAGCACAGGGAGGGTTTTGGGGTTGTGCTTACAGGCAGCAAGATCTTGCTTCTGGTGTGGTGGGCTGGGGTGGTCCTGATGCTCAGGGTTACATCAGCACCAGTCAGAAGTTGGAGCAGCCCAACTCCTGTTCAATTCTTTGTTAGGAGACAAAACAATCCCCCTGGGGTCCAGCTGGAACTGCTTAGTTCTGCTGTTCTCACCAACTCAGATGTACCACAAGCAGCATTTTTCCCACACAGAGATGCCCTACAGTGGTTTACCAACCAGGGAGGGGTCAATTAACCCCCAAATCCCTGCAAAAGGACCACCCTTGTCTGAATTCTTATCCATTCTTATCCAAGCCCCTCCTTATCCATAAACTGCAGGATTTGCCTCTTATGCAACACCAGTGACCATGAGCTCTTAGTGCCCTTTTGGCTTGACTGAATGTGATCACTCCTAACAGGGGCATCTCCTCAGCTCCTTCACATCCTGCCCTAAAATGAGACTCTGTACTTGAAGATCACCAAATGAAAAATTCAGCTGCAGTTGGACTGCGGCTCTCAAATTCCATATTTTAACTTAATGTAGGAAATGTGCTGATCAGAAAACTCTCGAGGTGATTGTACAGAGTCCAGAAAGCAACTAATTAAAGTTTAAAAAGAGTTCCCTGTCAACAAATGGATGAGAAAATACGAAGGAAGAAGCAGAAACTCCCTAATGAACTCGATGCATCAAATGCAGTGTAAGTAAGTACCAACACAGGAGGGCTGGTGGCTTTTCTTGACGATGTCTCACGAAGGAAGGAGCTGACAAACTCATCCCTGTCTTGCCCCTCAGCCCTGGCTGCAGCCCAGGCCAAGGCAGAGGCTGAGATCTGTGAGGATGAGAGGGTGAAGCACTGTCAGTCTCAGGGATTTCGTGAGCTCAGCCGGAACTGACTCAAAGCTTTGGATGGAAAAAGGGATGGTGCCTCAGCTGGGATGGGGGGGAACTCACAGAGGACTCCTGAGGGAGCTGAGGTGGTGCTGAGGCCCTGGCCCAGGGAAAGCTGTGACTGCCCCATCCCTGGAAGTGTCCAAGGCCGGGCTGGACTGGCCTTGGAGCACCCTGGGAAAATGGAAGGTGTCCCTGCCCAAAGTTGGAACTAGATGGTCTTTAAGGTCCCTTGCAACCCAAACCATTCCAGGATTCTGCAATTCCATGTCAGTTCCCTAACTCCCACAATGCTGAGCATCACCTTGTGGTGCTGTCTACTTTGCATAAATTATGTTTTTTGGCTTTGTGTTTTGTTTGGGTTTGTTTGTTTGTTTGTTTGTTTGTTGCATTCATGACCTATTTCACAAATCAGTATTGGCTGATTCCAAGCCATCCTCTGAGCTTTATAAAAAAAGCATTTTGTACCTGAGGATGGGGATGTGCAATTACTGGGGGCTTGGGAAGCTGCTAAGAGACATTGGGTGCTCAGTGCAGGCATTCAGCCCTCCCAGTTCTGCTTAAAACCCCACTTTGAGGGAATCTAGAGATTTTAAGTACCTAAAACCTTGAGTATATGACAGGAAACCCTTTATTCCCATACTGAAATGGCAAAAAAATTGGATCATTAAATTTAATCTTTAAATAATTGTTTTTCAGAGTAAATCGAAATCAATTAGTTGATCTTCCTGCCTTGGATCTAAACCATACATTACCACATTTATATTATTATTTTATTTTTGTCTATTATATTTTTTATTTATTTTATTTTTATTATATTATTTTTCCTTTTGTTTTCATTCTTTTATTTCAGTATTTACTTTTCATACCAGTGTCCTCTTACAAAAAGAGCAAAGTAGGACATGGATTATTTCATGAATGGATTATCTTTTTAAAGAATATAGATATAGTTTTCTACTTACAGTAGTAATACAGTGAAGCTTCCACTAAAGAAATATGAAAAAACCTGTTAATTTAATTATCCTTTCCTTTACTATTCATGCTGCAATGAGTTTCTGTATCTGGATTCTCAGCTCTTTGTTGTCCTGAGTGCACAACAAGGTCTCAGATGGTTTTTTTTGGGCCAAGAAGTTAAGAGCAAGCTGCAGGAAGATTTATTTTGAGATCCTGCAGTGGATTTGGGGTGGACAGGCAGCTCTGTGGGATTGGGATGATGTCTCTCCAGAGTGCCTTCAGCACCCCACAAAATGCAGGTTCCCAGAATTGGTTTGGCAAATTAAAATCCCCCTCATCTGTTTGCCTGTGAATGCTGGTTGGATTATGGGTGTCATGGTGATAACAAAGAATAAATAA
>JADMLD010001290.1:720000-722500 GCA_017589585.1 Phylloscopus whistleri
AAACAACAATTTGTTCCTATCTGAGCAATCAATTTAATAATTACGTTGCAAGCAAAAAAAAAAATGCGTTTGAACATATCTAATAATCCTGTTTCCCTCCTTTCATTAGTATCAAAATTAATTTTAAATGCAATATGCTACATGCATTTTCAATTACAACAGGTAAATTAAATCAACTATTACTTTTATTAGTAACATATATGTCACACATGCCTACAAACAAAGTATTTTAAAATCACAGACATCAAATTAGATTTATCTGTGTAAATATTCCAAAACCAGGTGGAGGTACCGAGACATAATTATTTTATAAACCAACCATACACGCCGTATATTTACTGCGAATAACAAAGAGCTTTCTACACTTTGCCAATTTTATTTTTTTGTTTCCTTCCCCCACTGGAGATGCTTTACGATAACAGTAAATGAAAGAACAGGGAGAATTAAATATTACGAGAAAGTTAAAGACGGCATTTCATTCCGCGCTCAGGCACACGGCTACGGGGACAGAGAGAGGGAGGAGATGACATCAGCTCGCAGGAAGAGGCCAAAAAGCAGCCAAGAAGGTGAAGGATTAACCCTTGAAATCCCACCTACCTTGGTCGTTGGCTTGCGATGTTTCGGAGACATTGACGGCGAGCTGGCTGCTGAAGGAGTTCACGCCCATCATGCCGGTGTGGGCGGGAGTGTTGGCTAGAGTGGGGATCTGGTTGTGGTTGCGGGGCACGCTGTACAACGCCTCAGCAATGTCAGCTGCTCGTTTCAGGATTATTTCCTGGAGAGACACGAAATAAGCACTGACAACTCCGATTTGGGCAAATGCTCCAAGTCGCAATAGTGCCAAAATTTTACCAAAGAGATTCACGTGGAATCATAGTGAGGGTGGGGGGTTTGCTGCTTGTTTCAACAACACCTCCTATTTTTCCTTCCCATGCCCAATTGAGCCTCAACACAGCAAGTATAAAGAAAGAAAGAAATTAACATAAAACTCCAGTTTAGCACTGGAAGCCAGGTGAAAACTGTCACACGGGTTTTATGCGTCCAAGGCAGGAGTTGTATTTTCAGCAGTTTGCAAAATACAGCACGGCTGATCCACCCGGCTGAGCAGATTTCTTTAGGACTTCCCATTAGTCACTGTATATTTTGGCCTGAGTTCAAGGTTATTCTCTTGCCTTAATGCTTGCTTATGCTTTTGGCACCTCGCACTTAATTGTCATTTCTGATAGGCAAACGAGCGGCGAGAGGAGGACGGGGAAGAATGAAGCGTTTCCCTCGGAGCATTGCATCACATCACACTGCCCTCAAGGTGGCTGGCAAAGCCCGGCTGTGTACAAAGGCAACGTGCTGACGCTCTGCCAGCCCTGCACAGAGCAGGTATTGATCTACACGTGTCGGCGCGGGAACAAAGAGCGCGCCGCTGACCTACCTGGTTGTTATGGGGCATCCCATATAGGGCTTCAACAAGGTCTGCTGCTCTCTTAAGTAATACTTCCTAGAGGAAAACAAACAACCTGCGTTACGTTTCACTAAGACAGGAGAAGCGCAGCGATGTTGGCAGTTGTAGCGTCTCTAATCGCAAGGAACTGATAAAGCGGATAAAATACGTCACCTGCTGCCCGTGTGCTCCCCGCTATATTTAGGGGATGTGTTACAAAGGTAGGGAGGTATTTTTTCTGGGAGGAAAACAGGGCTCGTGGTTTGAAGTCAAAGTTAGAGACGAGCCTAAAAATAATATTGCATTTTACATCCAGCTGTTCAATTATGATTGACTCGGAAAGGTGTTTGCTGCTGTAGCATGTAGCTCTCGTGCTGAATTAGTGAAATCAGTGCTTGAGGTTTAATGATGTAGTCTTATGGGTATTAAACAAACAAACACATGGTAGAGATATGAAAGGCACAGGCATCACATTTGGCTGTTAATTCCTAGCACTTTAGTGGTGAAGAACAATAAGTAATTTTCCATATCTTAATTAAACTGGCAGAGTCCTTAAAGACAACATCTCACCCCTAATTCATGCCCCAAATTTGCAAGTGAGTTCAATGCTTATTCCTCTTTATTTTGAACAATAAAGTGAATTAACTTGGGTTAATCTAGTTCTTTCATAATGACATTAAGAAATTTTTCAATTAACCTCTTTGACTGCATGTTGTAAAGGACTTCATAAATGACTTCACATTCAGAGAGTGTTGAGTACTTGTGCCTGGGGGCATGGATGCACTGAATTTTGTCTTATCCCTGTCTGCATGCCTACTTTCAGTTTTATGATTGTGAGGATTAATCCATAGTTTAGTTAATTTTAAATACAAATGGACTTATTTTTTTTATTTATTTTTTTTTTACCTTCGGCTGTAATAAAATTTAGCCGGATTTTTTTAGGAAAAGGTCTAGCCAGGGAGACTTGGGCCATCTTAGTTAGGGATAGGATTTGCGAATTTTCCTGCCACTCATTTGACTGCTTTGAAAGGGATCATTTCTGTGAACGAGGCGAAACCCAACCTG
>JADMLD010001290.1:735000-737500 GCA_017589585.1 Phylloscopus whistleri
AGCTGTGGCTGCCCCTGGATCCCTGGCAGTGCCCAAGGCCAGGCTGGACACTGGGGCTGGGAGCAGCCTGGGACAGTGGGAGGTGTCCCTGCCATGGCAGGGGGTGGGGCTTTAAAGGATCCTTCTGGACAATCTGTGATAGGAGTTAACAAAGAAATATGAAAAGAGTGGTTTGAGGCCTCATTTGTGGCTTTGACATCTCTGAAGATGAATGCCAAATCACTCAGTTCAGGAATCATCCATCCCTCTCAGGGTCAGCTGTAGAGTAGGTCAGAACATCCCCAGCAGAACAGATTTTGCACTCAAATGTGGAGAGGGGAAAAAAAAAATAGGGAAAACACTCCCTGGCCTGTTCCAGCCACCCACCAGAGCAACCAGTGCCCTCCTCCTCCAAGAGGGATGGAAGGAGCACAGGATGAGGGGAGGGAGAAAACAAGGGTGAGGGGCCAGAAAGTTATCAAAGAAACAACAAGCATCTTTCCCAAATGTGTAGCAAATTAAGATTTAAATACACTCTGTGACTAATAATCTGTCCCCTGATTTTCAAGAGCCTGATGCCAGCACTTGCGGGGTCTCAGCAGGGCTGGTGCACCCTCACTGCACGAGACATGCCAGGAGGCTGCTGAGAAACATCTGATGGGAAGAGCATGGTGTTCTTCCACCTTCAGATAATCCTCAGGGATTCTCAGCCCAGCCCCTCCAGGCTGTCCCAGCACAGGACTGGGCTCCTGGCACCTTTTGGTGGTGGCACTCAGTGACAAGTGAGGCACTAATACCTCATGACCCTCGATTCCTCAAGGGCACCCGCACTTCCACTTTGACTGAGAACGATTGTGTTCCAGGCTCTGATGTTTGCCAAAAAAGTCATTACCATCATAATAGCTGCAGATTTACTTTAAATGAATGAATGAATAGATGAGATGGAGAAGGAGCAGGAGAGGGAGAGGGAGAGAGCAGGGGAGAATGAATGAAAAGCACTTCACATGCCACACAACCCTCTAAAAATGAGTGAAGCTGGCAGTAGACAGGGAACAGGACCCCATACACCCTCTGCTTGTGTGTGCTCTCTGTACCACAGCCAGGGCCACTGGATGAGCACCTGGATAGAGGGACAACATGTCTGGTCCCAGATAGCCACATGATGGTTGGATTTAAGGGAGGGGACAGCCTCCCCGCGACATGGACATGGACATGGACATCACCCCAATGTTCTCTGTTGTACAGACATCACTCTGCTGCTGCTGTGGGTATTTAGAGCCAGTGATACTGGACATATTTAAATATTTAAAGACTTAAAAGGTGAAGTCTGAAGTAGGGAATGGAAAGCACTTGGAGTAAACCCACTTGGTGTGTTGGTTGATGGAGTTACTGTATCAGACCACACCACACATTTCAGTGTGAGAACAGTTTGCAGAGTCAAACACCCACAAATTTGCCATCATTTAAAGTTACAGAATGAGCAGATCATGAGAAATTGGGAATTACATCAGTAAAAAACAGCCCCAAGGAGAAGGACTTGGGGGTGTTGGTTGATGAGAAATTCTAGGTGACAAAGCAATGTGCCCAGAAGGAATTTTTTACAGGGAGGGTGGGCAGGGCTGGCACAGGGTGCCCAGAGCAGCTGTGGCTGCCCCTGGATCCCTGGCAGTGCCCAAGGCCAGGCTGGACACTGGGGCTGGGAGCAGCCTGGGGCAGTGGGAGGTGTCCCTGCCAGGGCTGGGGTGGCACTGGGGGGGATTTGAGGTCCCCTCCAGCCCAAACCATTCCAGTTTTCAGCAGGGAACATTGCAAGGGAGGGACTTGGCACTATTTCAGTGAAGGAGAAGGAAATCCATGTGCTACCAAATCATAAATGCTCTCATCATGCCAACACATATGGAACCACAACAAAACATGGCATTTTATGAAAACAACATATGACTAAAATAACAAAATATTGTACTCCAGAAATAAGGCATATTCCTGATTTAGTAAAGTGTGTTACCATGTGCTCCTACATCAAAGCAGCCAAATGTACATTTCAACTGCTCAATACTCCAAGGTACTTTACTAATTAAGATATATTTTACTGGAATAAACTGAGCTTTTATCTTTTTTTTTTTTTTTTCTTTTCCATTTGGGGTATTATTTGGGAGTTTATTCCTTTGCTAGACCACACAGCTGAATAAATATCTCCTCCTTACAGATGTGGATCCATCCCCATCCTCTTGCTTCCACACACACATTTTAGAGAATTACACTGGAATTCTGCTACAAGAGCCTGAGAGCACAGAAATTCCTCCTGAAATTCTCCCGTGCCACAGAGCTGGATTACACAACCCCTGTGCAACACAAGAATTCCAGGCCCTCTGAACACCAGAGCAATGAAAGATAAGAATTTCAGGTGCTCTCCAAACGATGCTTGATGGCAGCAAATGGCAAATGTGATCATCTGCCTGCCGTCACTGGCTGAGCTCTGCAGAGGTATTTATCCATCTCAGAGCCATATGAAATCTGTGAT
>JADMLD010001290.1:742500-745000 GCA_017589585.1 Phylloscopus whistleri
AACTTTCGCATCTCCCTGCCCCGATGGTTTAATGTCTCAACTCCTGCGCTCACAAAGGCTTTGTGCACCACACTACACTCTTGTTTCATTATTCCGCAGCCTTGTTGCCCTATGGTCTACCTCCTGCTGGGAAGGTTAAATGTTAGAGTGCCAAGCCAGGCTGCAAGCATGGTGGGACACTGATGGGAAACAGATGCCCTGGGGACCCGGCCCCTCCCTCCGCCAGGCTACAGCATTTTCATTTTCTGAAATACAGCGAGGCTTGGCTTCCCTCTCAATGGCAGCTGTAATTTCCAAAGACTATCTCAGCCACCCTATCACTCCTGGATAAAGCAAAGCAGAAGTTTCTCGGTCAGGCAGGCTCTGGCTTCATCTCTTTATTTTCTTATTGCTGGGATATAGGCTTTTGTTTCCCTCCAAAGGTGCTCTAAATATCTATTCCTGTTAAAGTGTTGTTAGTTACATAACTTTAATACAATTTTATTCCAGTGGGAGAAGCTCATGACATTCTCATGATCCTTTTGAGCACCTTTACTCAGCGATAAAGACAAAAGACAACCCCAAGAAGGAAAAAAATGAATGGCTTGTTCTTCCAGTTCCATACACATGTGCACTTACACATTAGAAAGAACCTCAAAACAGCAAAATGAGCCAAATTTGCAAAATCCCCACCTAAGAAATCAGTTAAAGACATTACTCTAAAGCAAGTTAGAATTCCAGGCTCTGCCCTGAGAGCCAGACCGTCATCTGGTTCAAATCTGTGGCGCTTCCCTGTGCGCCGTGGAACTGCACCAGCTCCCAACAGCTCAAATATCTGGAGCTTGGGCTGAGGCTTTTAATTCATTCACTTTTTTATTTTGTTGGACATTTCTTTTAGCTTGTCATACCCGCAGGATACTCAGCTGTAGCTTTGCATAAACTCTACATATACGTATATATGTGTATCCATGTGTCTGTGTATATATATAAAATATTGCTCATAAGAGCATTTCTAAGCCCACAACAGTGACAGCCCCACCTGTGCTAGTCACCTTTGCAGCAAAACAACTCTGGCTTTTGGGATAAACCATCTGCCTCAAAAGCACCACAGTCACCACCATCCCATTTGGAAGCTCTGGTGAAACCCAATCCTAAAGATCAATAAATGTAAATATTCTCTCCTTCACCAGCTGGAAGCGAGGCACCCAGGTTTGGATGCCAGCATTTTTGCTCAGGTTTTGATTTCTTTGGGAATAGAGAGAATATGGGAATCTCAGGTGCTACCATCGCTTAAAAGTTCATTTCAACAATAGACCTTAGGCAGACACAAAAACATATCCAGGATGCATTAACGGTTTCAAACGTCCTCCCTCAAAACTACCCAGGAACACACTTTTCCCATTAGATCTAAATTAATAGATAGAAACAGTTGCAGTCTAGTGGGAAAATATTCATCAAAATGCACATCATCTGCACATCATCTGCAATCTGCATTATCTACCCAATAAGCAGCGAGGACTCTCCCCGAATCCCTGCAGTCTGTCGAGTAAACAGTTAAAGGCTCTTTGTTTTCAAAAGAGAGATTGATTCATCAGATCAAATTTATTACCTAGAATCCTCGTCCAAAAGTACAGTAAATTAAATCACTATTTCTCCCTTTTCCCTCCCCGCACCTCAGCTAAATTCATTGGTAAATGCCAGAAAAACTCTAATACACATTTCAGATAAAAAGCCAGCAATACTTCATCCCAAAATAAGAATTTCCATAATAAAACCACTGCAAAACCACAAAGTTCCGACTTTTTCTTGCGCTGTTGTAAATTCAAATCAAATGTATTTAAAAGACTTGGCACAAATAAATCATTCCCAGGCTTGTGAGTTTGTATCCCAAGTTTTAGGTCTGAGGGAATCTTTAGAGACAGATTGTGAATAGGGTTGGATAAAGTCATTTGGATCCAACAACAGCTCCTTGAACCAATGCCTAAAACTTCAACTGAACCTTTAGAGAAGCTCAAGAAATTTGGATAGATGGCCTGAAAAATATTTTGCATCACTGAGCACTCCTTAACTCCTTTTTTCTGGCTGGAGGAGAGTAGGAAATACCATTGTTAATCTATTTCTGGCCAACATGAAAACAGGAAGTAACAGACATCTTGTGAGGGAGCTGGATCCCATGGGACATTGGGAACATTTCTGAGACCCAAGAGGTTGGATGGGCACCAGAGCTCCTGGGTGCCCATGTGAACAGGTCTTTTGAGGTCCACCAGTTACATTTCCTGCAAGACACATCCTACTTTTTAACAGCATTTTTTCATTCCTGCATATCACTAAGAGACAGGAGTCGTCATGCCAGAAGGAGCATGGAAACCACACACTTACCAGTGTAGACGAATCGGCCGGGAGCACCTTTGCAGAACTGTTTGGATTTGTAGGAGAGAGTTACTTCAACAACTCCTGGAATGTGCCGTGGTGGTGTTTGAACTCTGATGGCGTGGGGTGTTATCAGCTACAAAAATCGTAC
>JADMLD010001290.1:750000-757500 GCA_017589585.1 Phylloscopus whistleri
ATGTTAGGCAAAGAGGATTTGGCACTGTGTTTTTTAACATTTAAAGAAAGCAAATCAATTACCGTATCGCCAAGAAAAGGAGCTGTTGGTAAGTGACATTTATGTAGATTTTCTGTAGCATGGAAAAGTGGCCTTTATTTTTCTAAGCGATATTTGCTGCTCAGAGTCAAATTCTTTTCATGCAGCTTACAAAAATAAATACTCGTATTTTGCTAAGATCATAATAGCTCATTAGAAGAGGCTGAATTTGGACCTAGACTAAAACCTAACACCACAGGGCTGAGCATGCTTACTTGAACCTATAATGTTGCTAGTTCTGGCTCTCTGGGGAAGGAGAGGACGAGGGGAGAGGATTCAGCCTTCTTAATTGTGAACCTCATTAGTGACGGTTGCTAGGCAAAACACACACCTACTTTCCGCGCATATGAAAGAGATAAACAATACGTCATAGACCATAATGACTCTGGCGCTCAGGGCGACCTTTAATTATTATATTTTTGGTCTCTTATACCTTAGTTATTAATGCAGAAAAACAAATTAGGGCGGTGTGTGCGTGTGCGGGCCGCGGCAGGTTTGTAAGTGGCTTTTCCATTTTTTGATGTCTAGATCGCCTGTCCTTCCCATAGTTGGGGCTGGCCTCATTCATTCATTCATTCATTCATTCCCCTCCCTGCCCGTTGGTAAATACTGTTTGAGACGTAAAACGACAATGATTGTATTAGCAGCTTAGTATTGTTATCGCTTTAATTAATTTTATTAGTGTAAAAAGCCATGATCCTGTCAATGTGTTGGTAACAACTCGCAAGAGGAGTCCCGTGGAAAGTGATGTGCCTGGCCCAGCACGTCAGGTCATAGTGGGTTTGAGAATCTAACTCTTCCAGAACTCAACAGGCATTAAAATTAAATGTATTTAAATGTGCATTTAAATTTTGGGCAACACTGAAGTCTTCAGAGAGTTGGACTGGATGATCCTTCTAACTGAAAATATTCTATTCTATTCTATTCTATTCTATTCTATTCTATTCTATTCTATTCTATTCTATTCTATTCTATTCTATTCTATTCCATTCCATTCCATTCCATTCCATTCCATTCCATTCCATTCCATTCTATCCTGCCCTAACCCATCCCATCCTATCCTATCTTATCCTATTTTATCCTGTCCTGTCCCATCCTAATTTTATTAAACAGAGGTTCCCTGAGAGCTGGTTTGCATCCCTACACTGGTAAATTTTACAGTACAAATGAAGTGATATTTAAATCCAAATGACTATTTTGGGCTTTGCAGGACAATAAATACATGTGTGCACGTGTCCAGGCACAGCTGCAATTGTGTGTGAGTGATTCAGGGGCTGATGGGCTCCAAAAAGATAGGATTTCACAATTCTGGATTTCCAGAGACACTTTCCATTCTCCTCTTCATCTCAGCCTATCTTCTTTTAGCAGTTCTTTTAGCAAGAAGTCAATCACATTGAGTCAGGCTGAAGAAAAACATTTTATGCTGTTTTTCTCATCCAAACCCCCTCCTGCCGTAATCTGCAGTAAGGCCCAGGCACAGGAAATTGACCTCACAGTAAATTCTTTACGGATTCGGTCATGTTTTTACCATCCACTTAAACTTGCATACATAACCTGAGACTGTACCTCTGGATCAAGGAATATGACAAGCCAAAATAAAATCAAGTCAAATTAAAGAGCAAGAAAAAGCTGCAAGCAAAACAAGACTGAAATAAGGAAAAAAAAAAAAAAAAAAGAGAAGAAATAAAATAGGAAAAGATGAAAAATTGGTTGTGACTGCAAAACTGTAAGTATTAAATAAAGAAAGAAGTCAGAAGCAAATTCAGAAGCGTCTGTGTTCTTGTTGACAAGGGCTGAGAAATACTAATGGACTTTGTTTTAATGGGTGCTTTGATGGATGAGAGAAGAAATGATGCAAAAGTAAATGTACTGGTGTCTCAACATAAAGTATGGTGAAATAAAACAAAAAAAAAAGGGGAAATAAAAAAATAATAAAATAATAAAAAAAAAGCATTGCAAATAAAAAAAAAAGGACATGTAAATGTGTGCCTACCATTTTCCAGATAAGAAGGGGCCGTACCTTCTGAGGGGTCAAGGCGGCGAGCCCGCCTCCCGTGTTTGGAATTGTTGTGTACAAACATGTTGTCTGAGACAGCCAGCACGTGGCCATCCACATTGACTGTTGTTGATACAACAACCTGGAAGAGAAAACAAAACCCCGCATTTCAAAAATCCTGCAGATTTCCCCCCCGAATCGGGTCTCCTAAGACAAAAACAACATCCTGTTACTTTTCTGCTTCTATTTAAACCGAGTGAATGACATCTCTGAATACATCTTTGTTTACGTGGGGACCACTGGTGATTTTTAACTCACAATTGTTTCTCTTCAGAACCTGCTACACTAATTAGAGTTTAATCTCCTATTATGCTAACAAATGAATTCAATTCAGGGAAATATTCTTCTAGCCATTAGTTTCAGAAACACCCCTCTAGCCACTCATTTTAAAAGCTGCTGTTTTGATTGATCTGTTGATATATTGATTAGATAGTTTATCTAATTAAAATTTGTTCACTTGAGACTCTCTTCAAATGAAGGGTTGTGAGGATTCCAAATAAAAAAAGCTTAATAAATCAGGAACCGTCGTAACTCCCCATTTTTTTCTTCAGTAAATGATCTCCAGGTCAGTTTTACAATTACATTTAATGTCTGATAATGAACTTTTTTGCATCTGAAAAGGCCGAGTTGAATATGAATAGTGAAAGTGTTTTCAATCCATGAAAAGTATCCCTTCTCAAGTTCATTTGGATGGTGATTGACCCTGGTATGTCAATGGAATTTCCTCCTTTATTTTTGAGTGAAAGGCTCCTATTCTTGTGTCCAGGTTCAGAGTCCGGCCATAGAAGAGATGATGGATAGGGCCTCCTTTGGCTTCCAGCTGCTTCTCAGTTGAAAATGGCAAAGGAACATATGCAAAAGGCACAACCTTCCCGATGCAAACACCTCCACAATGGAGCTCTGGGACCCCTTCCGGAAGCACCAGCCAGGGAGGAAACGGCGAGCTGCGCCGGGGTCTGTGTGGAGCACGGCCTGGTAGGTGGATCACTGTTATCCCAGAATGACATTTGCATCTTATTTAAATACTCCAGCATGGGCTCTTTGCTGCGGTTCCAGGTTTTCCAAAGGAAGCGGCCACTGCAGCGTTTCCTTCGGGGTGAGTAGAGTCCGTAAGGTCAGGACTGGCTAAGCCAGACCTTAGCAACCCAGCTGGGGAGGGCGGCCAAAGGTAGGACAGATTTTAACGTCCTCCTTCCATTTACTTAAATTTTGGTTGTAACAAAGACGATTGAAGGGTTCTCCCACCAGCTTCTAAACCCAAACACTTAACGAACACAGGTGGAAGGGGAGCAGAGAGCCTCCTTCGCACAGAGCTGGTCCAAGGCATCAGAAGAAAATTCTTGTCTGCTTCTATGTTTTGGATCACCTCTGATCCTGTTTCTTATTCACGAGCCATAATTAGCTCTCAGCTATCACAGCACCTTTTCTGTGTATCCTGCCTCCTTGGAGACAGCCATCTGCGGTACCCTTTAGAACAGCCCGAGGGCAGTTCTCTGCCAGGCTGTTCTGCTTCCCCAGTTCTCTCCTCCCAGAAGTGGACACTTTCCCTCTTGTCAACATCCACTTCGGAGAGTGCTGAGGTTGCACGCTCAGCTCGGCCACGGAGCTGCTGCCAGGCCACTGGGCTATCCTCTTTCACCCTTAATGAGATTCCCAGACTTCCAGAGATATTGCAAAACATGCAAGCGTGATTTCCAGCCAGGATTTCTGGGTTTGGTTCCTAGAACACGGTGTGTTAAAGAGACAGAGCAAGGTGTATATGAAAATGACAACTATTTTTGTTCTGTCATGTCTATATAGGTCAGCCACCAAGGGAAAATACTGTAGTTCAGCAAAAGAAAGTCGACGTGCTACGCTTTGTTATATCGCCTCACTCCTGCAGTGCACCTCCACAAAGGTGCTGAGGCAGGGAAACCAGGTGAAAATACTGTTCAAGATCTGACATCCTGTTAAGTCCAGTTAAACCTTCTGAGAGGCAGGGAGATTAGCTAAAGAGACCCAGGAAAGTCTTTCTAGTGCCTACTGGCTCCATTGTCGACCACAAGATCACTCGTGACTGATGCTTCATTTAGTCATCAGTGAGACAAAGAGGGCATTTCCACTCATTCCAGGTTTGACCTTCTGTTCTGTTCAGATGGATCAATATCACCGATGCCACGTGAAGCTGAGATGCATGAAAAATGGAAGCCTGGCTTGACTGTTTTGAAGGAATATTTTTTTTTTTTCCAGCTACAGATCTTTTCTGTTGGCTAGCTGAGGGGTGCTGGCTTCCCCGGTTGGTTGGCTGTGCATGAAAACAGATGTCACATGTTTTGCTATCAAGTTTAACCACAAGTAATTCTTCTCCAAACTGAGAAAGTCCTGAACATCTCAATACTACTTTATTGCTGGAATCAAATATGAATCATTGTGAAATATTTTGAAATAAGAGGCATTTATTTCCTAACGAGCCTTCTGAATGACCCCAGACACGGAGGAAATCATTTGTCCATCCCGTCAGCTGCCTCTCTGTAGTGCTATGATTCACCACAGGATATCTCAAAAGCTGTAAGGAGAAGGTGAAGTATTAAACATTTTCTAACACGGTTGAAACAAAAACCTGTGGGTTGGGCCACCACTGCTGGTCTACAAGTTGTGCACCAGAGAAGCGTGAGTTCCAAACTTCCCTGTGCCCCGTGGTTGTGTTCTTAAAGGAAGATCAAACTACTCAGTCTACGTAAAACCTCTGCAAGTCTGAGCAAACAGCACACTACAACACAAGGTGACAGCAGGAAGGAAAAGTGGGGAAGTAATTCCTAAGGAAAGATCCACTCGCTCCAACATTGATCCATTACAGCCCACTGCAGAACTCCAGAACCAGCACTCAAATTAACAGGGGAAATGTAAAATACTGACAGCGATTTTTAAAGCACTGGAACAACACTGAGTGGAAGCACTGACTGAGTTTTTTCGTAAGTTCAAGATGAAGATGTGATCAAGTCTTTTATACGTCATTCATGCATTTAGAGGGATCTGTACCTGGAATCTTCGCATGTCTCGTGGGTTGCCTGCATTCTTCAAACAGTTCTGATTGCACTTGAGGAAAAACTTTAGAAAGAATCTATAAAAATACAAAATTGAAATCTATTAGATTCATCAAAATGTAAATCCAATTTTTAAAAAGTTTAATAAAATTTAATCATAAATAGTTATACCCAAAAGAATACTGGTGGTGAAATATTACTTTCCTATTCGTTAATGAACTTATTTTAAAGCATAAGATCTCTGTCATAAACAGAACATTATTGCCAAGGAAAGGCAAATTTATATTTTTAATTTTTCAACAACTACAAATGTATTGACTCCAGGCCATATCCTTAGCTCGGTGTGGGAAAGTTGATTTCAATGACTCATTGACTTCAAAGGCAATGACTTACACCAGATGAGAACTTGTCTCTATTTTTTTAATACTTTTCATTTTTTTTCACAACTTATATTAGCAGTAATGACCTCTACGTCGAAAAATTCCAAAGGTAATGATCAATCTTCTGAAAAACACTTGGCTTTGCCTCTGGTTTGGAAACTCTCGCTATTCAAAGGGACTCGATCCAACTCCTGCTGACTCCAGGGAGATCCAGGCAGGATCTGCCCACGGGCAAGGCCCCGGCTCCCTCATTGTTTTTGAAAGGGAAGGAACATGGCAAATTAGGCCCTGTCTTACGACCTCTTCAACCTCTGCCAGCCTTTAGCTGTGAGGAGTCGCTCTACCCAGGGATCGAAATCCAGCTTATTTCTGCCGAGCGACAACCAGCAATTATTTAGGACTAACCCTTATCATCCAGGCATCTCCCCATAAACCGTTTTTGCAGCAACGCTGCCTCAGGGGAGCACAGCGAGCACTTTGAGGGAAGGGGAAAGCTTGGGAAGATGGAAACTCCTTTCTGCCACCCTCCTGAACCACAGGAACGAGCTGATCTGGGAAGTCTCCACCCTGAGGACTGTGTGATCCTCAGGAGGACATCCACAGCCTGACGTCATCTTTTTTATTTATGCACTCACGTTTTATCTTTCCTAATAAAACCATGTTTTAATTAGGTTTTCTGACTAATGACTGACCACTAATGACAAGCAAGGATTTTCTCCTCACCCAGAGTTCCTCAGATGCTCCAGTCCAGCAGCTCGTGCTGCCCAACTTTGTACATGCTGGTCAGCCAGAGCTTTCACATTCAGACTATGAACAGCTTTGATTTATTCACTCATGTCAGTCTTCATAAGCGACTGGGACTATTCCTGCTGCACACACCTCTCAGGAGTTTTCATGTGCCAAGAGCATTCCTGGCAGGAGGCAAGACAGGAACATCTTTTCTCCTTTAGCACCCAACAAGGCCCAGCCATGGCCAGCAGAAAGAACAACAGTGGCTGCACCACATCTCACTCTGTCCTGGGAAATTCAGGGGTCATACAGGAGCAGTATGGGAGCATCCCCAAACCAAAAATTGGTGCTTTTAATCGCAGCTCTTCCCTCTCCATTAAACCTTGAGCAGCACCCTGATGTTACCCCAGGACACGAATGCTGAAGGAGCAATCTCTCATATCAGAGAGGCAAGCAGGGAAACAACCAGGTTTACTGAAACTGCATAAATAAATCGATGTTGTCAGTTCAGCTGAATGCACATTTCTTTAAAACTCCCTATCCCAAAACCTGTAAAGGGGTTTCAGCTGTCGAGCTGCAAAAGATCTGGATTTCTGTGGTGGATGACAGGATCTCCCAGCTCGGATGCTCAGGTTTTCTGGGTGCTGTTGCAGGGATGTTATCAGCAACTCAATGAAACTGCCTCTATGTTAGCCACAAATTGCCCCTAATTTTATCTGCCATGTTTTGGAGGTTTTGTTGGTGTTTTGGGTTAGGGGATTTTTTTGGTTTGTTTGGTTGGTTTTTTTTATTTGAGATACTTATTCTCTCCAGAACAATTAATTATAGGCCAGGTTCCCTGCCCATTGCAGGGGGGTTGGAGCTGGATGATCTTTGAGGTCCCTTCCAAGCCAAACCATTCCACAGTTCCATTATTCTAAAGGAAACATCCTTTCTGTCAGACCTCTGTTTGGTTTTGCACAGCTTCCACCAACCACACTGTGGGTCTGTGCCAGGCCCAGTTGATGCCCAGCTCCACACAGAACCTCCCAGTGCTGTGGAGCCAGGAGCTGGGACCAGCCTCCAGCTTTACGGCTCCTTAGTGCCACATCCAGGCTGAAGAGCAGTATCTTATCTTTTTCTTTTTTTTTTTTCCTTTTTTTTTTTTTTTTTCGATCTCAAATGGGTGTTGTGAGGCTTATTGAGCTAATGTTTGTAAATTGCTCGGAAATTCTCCAATGAATTGTGCACTAGG
>JADMLD010001290.1:782500-790000 GCA_017589585.1 Phylloscopus whistleri
ATTATTACACTTATTGGTATCTTACACTGCACTTAGCAGCAAGGCAGATCTCTGTTCTCTGCTGGAGCTCGGCAGCAGCTCCGTGGGTAAAACCAGAGCAGTGCCAACACCAGCAAATTCCTGGTGCCGTTTTGGCACAGCCGTTTGGTGTGATCCTGTTGCTCTGCCACATCCACCAGCACCACCGAGCGACAGCACCCTGCCTGTGTGTCCTATGAAAGCAGCAAGGCTGCCCTCCAAAGCTGTGATTTTCCCTTCGTGGTGCATATGGTGTTTTCTTGGTTTCAATGATATGGTTTAATGTGAGGCCCGGGGGCTTGGGCAGGGCGAATTAAAGAGCAGACGAAGCGTAAGCTGTAAAAAAGGGTTTCGTTCCTGTCACTCGCCCTCATAAATACAAGTTGGTTTTGCCTTGGGTCTGGTAGTTACAGTATGGACTAAAAATCAAAAGAGAGTAAAGGTCTTCTCCACGTGCGTATCTGAATTTAATTTTTAATTGTTATTTATTAAAAAAAAAACGTATAAAACACCTCATGGTAGTGATATATAAAATGATAGATGGCTTAGGGTGGGAAGGGGGCCTTGAAGATCATCTGGTTCCAACCCCCAAAGTGAGCTTTGTAAGCACTTCAGGACTCTCCTGTTTCTCCATAACATGCAGCAGGGTCTGAGCAGGCCCAGTGTGAGGTGCTGTCCACAGATCCAGTTGTTCCAGCAGAGTCTTCAAGCAAGCATCACAGAGCCAGGGTTCATAATTCACTGCACTGGAACAACCCCAGCAGCTTCTTCTCCTCCATGAAATCCAGCCAAGGGAAATCTCCACCTGGAATATCTCAGTCAGCACCAAGATCCTCAGGAGCACGGTGGCCGCCAGCTCCAGGTGCTGCATTCTCAGCATTCACCTTGACGTTAGCCTGGAGATGTTGACCTGGGGATTCTGCCTCCTCTCAAGTAACTTCTCCAGGATCCAAGAGTGGATGAGGTGCAACCTCACGGCCACACAGAGGAGCATCAGCACCGTGGTGTGGCGCGCAGGCTGCTGCTGGGAGCTCCGTGGAGAAGACAACGGTGGCGGAAGCAGCTGAGCTCCACATCCATGAGAAAAACGGAAGGAGCCGTGCACGTATTGAGGAGGAACATCTGGGCTACTGTCAGCATCTTGCAGGCATTTACTTAATTGCAATCTTGAATGAAATTGTCCGTCATAAAAGATGCCTCGAGAATTTCGATTTCAGCCGTCTATCCGCGGCGTCTGCTCCTATCGTTTGTCTTAATTTTATTTCACCACCGCTAACTGTAGGCACTACTTCAGAAATATTCTGAATTTAGTTTTAATTGTACAGCTTTCAACTCACGCAACATTTCTCTTTGTGTTGAAAGCATCACGGTGATTTATCCTCATTATTGTGTAAATAGGTTTCGGCAGTTCTCAGTAAATAAAACAAAGAGTGACAGGAGGAGAAGGGGGAATTTGCTTTCCTACCAATTAGAGTAGCCTTAGGCAGTACTTTTAAGAGGAGATAAATCCTGCAAATCACTAAAATGATCCTGTCACATGCACCAAATATTAAAATCACACAGCGGCGCACTTCATACAGTTTGCTTTGGTTTAATGAGTTGGGGTGGGCTTCGTCATGAGGTTTGCATCTCGCAGTTGGGGACTCTTGATTGACAGTGAAGATCATGCCCAACTGCAGCTTCCTAACCAGTAGGGCCAGATGGAAAATCACAATTCATGTTTAATATGCAGTTTTTCAGCTAACGAAAATTCCCAAATTGTCTCCTCACCTCCTACCTGAAATTTTTTTTTCCCATAATAAATGCAAAATATGCTTCATATTAGCCAAGAGTGGTTTTTTCCCCCTTCCAGCAAGTTATTAAAAAAATCCTGTATAAATGATCCCTATTAAGTGAACAACCTGTTAACTTCTGCAATTATGTAAGTTATTAAAAGATAAGTTTGTGAAACATCTGTTGTCACACTCAGACACTTTTCAAAGTGAGTAAGTGGCCTGTCAGGGTAAAGGGAGAATCACAGAAGAAGACAGTTTAAAAGTACTAAAGAACTGAACAAATGCTTTGTTCTACAAAATCTGTGCTCCTGTACCATGGTGGGGAGGTGCTTTATGGCAGAGAACACAACCTGGTAACGTCTGCAAGGGCATTTTTAGGGACTGGAACAAAACATGGTGATATAACATAATGTATGTAATAAACAGATGGCTGATATCGAGCTTTTAATGATAAACAAGACATAGCAGACGTATTGCATGGTGCCACAGTGGCCCTTACAACTCACAGCCTCGCTGTTAGAGCTCAGAGTGCCCTATTTTCAATTATTATCTCCCCCTCCACCCTTCTCCTGCAGCCAAGTTTTACACTCTGACATTTATACTTAGTGTATTGAGCAATGATTGTTACCTTGTTCCAGCTTTTTTTTTTTTTTGTGTGCAGTGCTTTATGAGAGTGGAACTAAATGTATGACAGGAACCCCAGTAACCTGAGACCCTGGGTCAGTAATGTATTAAAACAAAACAAGACACACATGGCTTTGGCACAGCAAGAAATCATGCAGGAATGGGGGCTGAGACAGGCTGAGATAAAGAAGGCCCTACCTAACAGCTGCAATTATAGCCTTCGTTATATGAGTCAATCCATTACTGCATATAGGCTTGACAAATTACCATAAATGCCAAGCCAGAACAACAGCCAAGTAATTTAGCTTCATCCAGGACACTGTGGAAGTTGGTACATCTAAATATTGCAGCGAGGCCTAATTAATTAATCAGTCTTGTTGGTGGTGTAATGATTATCTTTTTTTTTTTTCTTTTTTTTCCTTTTTTTAATTTAAAAACTCCCTCCAACTAAACAACTGGCAAATTATGATTATAGTGGTTGGAGGATAAAATCATTGATCTGTGCTCTCATTCGAAATGGAATTGCACATCAATTTGTAAACGTCCCAAAATAAATACAAGTTTTTCATTGCTCCTTTCAATAACGTATATCTGCAAATTAAAGACTTTGCATTAAAGGAATTCTCGCTGTCAACTGCCCACAAGGTAACAAATGCTTGCAGAAGCCCCACAGAGTATTGATTTATAAGTATTAAATGATATGATTCTATTTTATCACTTTCTCATATGTAGAAGAGCTGTCCTGCTCCGTGTCCAGGATGGAGAATGATGATGAACATTACCTCACACATTTATATTCCCTGAAAAATATGGAGCTCCATGACTTCCACAGGGCACATCTTCCTAACCTTGCAATTTATTAAGTCAATGTCTCACCAACCTCCTCGCAGACGCTTTGCCCATCACATTTAAGCATTTCAGAATTAACAGCGCTGCCCTTCCAGGAGGTGAAATCAGCTCTGTGTCACTGGGGTGAGGCACAGAGAGGCTGAAACCAGCCCTGCTGGCCTGGGGCTCCTTCTGACCACCCTGCTGGGGTTTGGGGCTGACCCCCACCCTGGCATGGAGCCCTCTGGGCCAGGTCTGCAACCTGCCACCAAGAGCTCAGCTTATCCACACATCACCTTCTGCACTCCAGCTGAATATCCCTGAAGTCTTATCTGGGTTGTGCTTTGTGTTTCCCCAGGTTTTCCTCAGTCCCCCCTCCCAGTCACCCTGCACAAGCAGAAGGGTTTCACAGCACTGCCCACAGCAGACTCCAGGTGAGCGCCCAGCACTCCCACAATTAAAGCTCCAGGTGGGTCTGGCACGTGGAAGCAGGCAGGGAAGGATTCTGCCAGGCTGGAAAACTGGCTGTGACATGTCCAGCATGACACAGAGAATGTGTGACAGGAATAGACAGAGAAATCCTGTTTGAGACTAATCAGCAGCACCCAACTGCAGGGCTGACTCCTTCCTTCCTCCTCCCTCAGACACTAAATGTTCCCTAAGCTCAGCAGTAAATGAACAGGAAGAGGTGCAGGTAAGGCTTCTTCACTAAACAATCCCAATTAACACCTTGAAAAGTACCCGTGGTGGCCATGGCAATCTGTCCTGGGGTGACTTTATGATGCTTGTATCCCCAATTGTCTGTTGTGTGTTATCTTGTATTTATCTTCCTAAATTTAGCCCTAAACCAGGACAGCATCAGCTGTAGAAAGGTTCCTGGACGTCAGAAACCACCACCCAGATAAAGACTGATCAGATCTTGTGTCCGTAAAGGGGATAAAATTCAGGTTACAGCAGAGAGCTTTCAGGCTGGAACAGCCTGTGTTTGACTTCCCACCTCATGCTCCTTAACATATTTCACAGATACACAGATTGCCCTGAGCTGGAAGGGACCCACAAGGATCATCGAGCCCAGCTCTTAAGCAAATGGCCCATAGAGAGATTGAACTCACAACCTCTCCAGGTGATTTCCTGCCCTGAACATCAGGAGACAGAGATGTTGCTGGCTGCCAGCACCCAGCCTCCCCTCTGGAACAGGGAGGAAAACAGAGATCTCAGCCCAGAGCTCCGAGGGTCCCCAGCCCAGGCCCTGAGGCTCCAGCCCTCTGTGAGCTGCGAGCTCTGAGCGAGGGGACTTTGGTGCCACCGGGCTCTGAGCTCAGCACTTCTCACATGACAACTTAGTCTAATTGAGTGGGACAAATTATCTTACAATGGACTCTGAGCAACAGCAGCAGGACTAAATCTATACTCCAGCTAACTCTGAACACATAATTTAGCCATAAGAGACTCGCAGCGTCAGGGCTTTCCACAACTATCTGCTAAAAGCCAAAGAAAATTAAATATCAAGAAATTGTGATTTCAGTTCCAGCACGACGTGTCCCTGATACGTGAGCTCAGAGGTAGAAAAAACAGTTTTGATCCTTCTCTGCCTGTTGTGCTTCTCTCTCTCCTTGCCTGTGATCCCTTGCTCCGTGATCCCTGCTCCACGCTGCTGGTGGTGGGAGAGCAGGGCAGGAGGGAGATTGCCTGGCTCCCAGCAGGACAGCTCTGAAGAGAAGGCACTGCCCTGCCCTCCAGCCCTCCAGCCCAGTACCTGCCAGTCAGGAACAGCCACCAGGAAAAAAAAAAAAAAACAACAAAATCCCATTCTAGCATTTAAATTCATTATTGGCTTTTCTCCCGCCATGAATTACCCAGAGTATAAAACATCCACTTTTGTTATTTGATGCTAATCCTGTCGGTAGAGCTCCAGTTCCAGAGGATATTTAGCCTGACTGATTTAGTCCTCTCCACCTTTGACTATCCCTATCCTTTGTAAGAACAGAGTCTTTTTGATGTTGAAGTTGAGAAATTTAAATGAAGGCCTTGAAAACACAAGTACTGACTCTGCTGACTCATAATCTTTAATAACTCAGGTTCTGGGTACTGATAAAAGGAGATACTGGGGGACTGCTGGACAGTTATCATTTGCCATCCAGGATGGCACTTTCCTTGGGGTTTTTTGGGGATTTTGGGGCTGTTTTTTAAATTTCTATGTGTGACACTAATTTGTGAGAACTATTTAGAAGAAGCCAACTCAGAGCACATGAAAGAAATTGGTGTTTGTCCGTCCATCCACAGGGCTACCTGGAGTTTTTTTACACCCAGCTGACCACAGACATTACAGCAGGTCAAATAAATGAGGAAATGATTAAATTATTACTGTGTGTGCTGCTCACACCATCGTTGGGAGTCATTAAAGAAAACCAGAGTGCATCCAGTGCCTCAAAGGAAAGCTCCACAGCAGAAGCTCTGCTTCAAGAGGAGCTGCTCACTGTAACATTGGCACCAATTCTTTGTTTGTATTTATTGAGATGCATCAAAAACAGGTTATTTTACACACCAGCATCAACACAAATCTGGTTCTCTCAGAGCACAGCACTGACCACCACAGAAATCCTTGCACTGAAGCTGGCTGGCCACGGTGAGCCCACCAAAGCATCCACCTAGCTGATTTTATCTGTATTTCTGGACTGGGTTGTTCCTGTCTTATTTCAGAATGAATGCTAATCCATGGCACAAACCCATCTGAAATGCCAGAGCCAGAGCTGTGTGTTTGCTGAGAGAATTCCTGGAGGAGGCTTTGGGACAGTGGGAAAGGGGAGGTGGAAGTCCTGCCGAGCTGGATGGAGCCAGGAGATTTTACCAATTCTCCACCCTTCCTCATCGCCTGCTTCTCCTCCTCCTGAAGAACAGTTCAGTTCCAGGGATGTGTTTTTTTTCAACGACTGGCCTACTTTCTCAGGAGTGCTGGGCTGCAGGGACAGCTCTGCCCGCTGCTCCTCAGCCCTGCTTCATCCCCCACCTCATCCTCCTCCAGCCCTGCCCCTTCCAGCTCTGGGCAGTTCTGCCCCCGCACCAGAGGAACCTGTGGATGGCTCACCTGGGCTGCAGGGGAGCTGCCATGCAGAGCAGAGCCCCAGCCATCCCTGGGCTTTGCAGGGCCATTCCTTTATTAATTTAACACCCCTGCTCTCAGCTGTGCTGCGGAACTCGGGATTGATTCCTACGCTGATTTCCACAATATGATTTACATAGGAGCTGAGTGTAAATTTAAAATAATTTGGGCTGAATGATCCTTACTAGAATGGATGGCCTCAAGAAAAGGATGGAAAATAAAAGCAGCTTTAGTCAGAATCTAAGCAATTTGCTGCCAAATACAAGCAGCATTTCCCCAGATTATAATTTACACTGTATTAACTGTCAAGAGTACTTTTGAGAAATATAGATAACAATTCAGATGCAATCGATAGGGAGTGACAGTTGATTTTAAAGCTTAATGCAAGACAAGAAAGAAATGACTGGGGTATCAGCTCTGGAAGAATAAATTTGTTTTGTATTTGATTTTTGTGTTAAATTTATTACTGCCAAGAACAGCTCTCTTTCAATAATATTAAGAACAAGATTGTGAAATTGCAACATGTTTGTCTCCCACAGTTTTCACAGCATATCCAATATAAAATGATGCCCCTTCTCAGTACTATAAATAGATCAAATTAAACTGCTATATATATTCCTTTTCTGGCTCCACTGGTTAAGTAAAGTGCAAAAAACCTCTGCACCCCCCCTTACTTTCCATAATTATCATTTGGGTGCACAATAATTCATGGGATTTATCAGAAAGCCCGGAAGCCCCATCACCCTCATGGAGCAGCCAGCACCTTTATCATCTCACTGATCTTTATTCCCATTATTTAGGCACACAAACACACACACACTCACTCACTCACTCACTCACTCTGCATTTTTTTCCCAGAGCAATGTCAAAGCATTACCAACAAAAAACTTCCAGCCCAAGCTGGGGCTGTTTGATTGAGCAGGGTTGATATATCCTTGTCATAGTCAATAGAGGCTTTTTTTCAATTCTGTCAAAACGTCCAGTGTATATAATCTCAGGTTTTGATGCTGCTCCTCAGCAATACCACCAGAAACTTCCTTGACAAATACCAGGGAGAGAAAAAAAAAAAAAAAAAAAAAAAAGATTTCCCTTCCAGCCCAACTCTATTACAGTGCTTATTCCATCACTGCAGCTGGGGTTGCCTCTGAGCAGCCC
>JADMLD010001290.1:792500-795000 GCA_017589585.1 Phylloscopus whistleri
GCACCGCCCCCGGTACAGGAGCAGCGCCCTTCCCTACCATCCCGCTTTAATGAGGGCCTGCCTAATCCAGGAACCCTTTTTTCTTTTTTTTTTTCTTTTTTTTTCTTTTTTTTTCTTTTTTTCTTTTTTTTTTACCGTCTAAAAATAGCAGCAAAGGTTTCAGCATGAGCAACTATGCAGCAGAAAGGGAAAGGCAATAAAAATGCTTAAATACCTACGTTTAATAAAGTGAAATTAAATCACTGTTTTTTCAGCTGCCACTTGTAACAGTTGCTTAGGAATAGACAATAGTAACAAAAATGCCAGCTTGGGCCTCGATTCCCATTTTTGGAGCACGTTTGTTCCAAGAAATAGCCTGGACTGCATATTTTGACTCAGGAGTGGCAAAGGTGGCTTGGAGCTGGCCCCATTCCTGCCTGCATTGTCCCAAGCACAAGGATGCTGCAGCACAGCAAAAGGGACATTTTCCCTTTTTTTTTTTTTGTGCTGTTCTCTGAGGAGGAAAATCCTGGATGGACAGACAAGCAGATGGACATTTGGCCTGATGAGCACTGCCCTGCTGCACATCAAACTCCGAGCAATTTGCCACCACAGTTCATTTTTCAAACACCACTGGTTTGCCTCCACACACACTACTGCCCAACCAACTCCTGTTTGTCCAACAGTGGGGTGGGCTCCTGCTCTCCACACGCCAGGGAGTTCCCAGTTCTGAGCATCCATGCCCAGGATCACCTCCTTGCACCAGCACCCCCTTCCTGAGCCCAGGACCACCTTCCCCTGTCCAGAATCACCTCCTTGCCCCAGAATCCCCTCGCTGTGCCCAGAACCACCTTGCTGGCACCTGGAGGGACAATTTCCTCTTCTCAAGTTCATCTCCTCAAGGCCAGGGCCACGTCCCCATACCCAGAACCACCTCCCCATACCCAGAACCACCTCCCCATGACCAGGACCACTTATCTGCACCCAGGATCACTTTTCTGACCCCATGACCACCTCCCAGTGCCCAGGTTCACCTGTCCAAGCCCAGGACCAGCTCCTTGTTCCCAGGACAACCTCTGTGCAGCCAGAATCACCTCCCTGTACCCAGGACCACTTCCTTGTACCCAAAACCACCTCCCTGTGCCCAGAACCATCTCCTTGTACCCAAAACCACTTCCTTGTACCCAAAACCACCTCCCTGTGTCCAGAAACACCTCCTGGTACCCAAAACCACCTCCCTGTGCCCAGAAACCCCTCTTGTACCCCAAACCACCTCCCTGTGCCCAGAACCATCTCCTTGTACCCAAAACCACTTCCTTGTACCCAAAACCACCTCCCTGTGCCCAGAAACACCTCCTTGTGCCCAAAACCATCCCTTGTACTCCCTGTGCCCAGAATCACCTCCCTGTACCCAAAACCACCTCATTATACCCAGAACCACCTCCTTGTACCCAAAACCACCTCCCTGTGCCCAAAACCATCTCTTGTACTCCCTGTGCCCAGAATCACCTCCTGGTACCCCAAACCCCTTCCCCATCCCCAGAGCCACCTCCCCGTGTGCACCCCGGAGGCAGGGAGGGCTCAGGCTGCATTAACCCCCGAGCATCCCGGCTCCCAGCTCAGCTCTGGCAGGCTGATTAATCCAGGCCAGTGGCATCTCCACGGCTCCCCCGAGTTCAGGAACACGTGGAGAGCAGAAGGATCTGCCCCAGCTCCTCCGAGGGGCTCTGTGGGAAGCAGGGGAGCTCCCAGCCCGGCTCCCGGGAGCCGTGGGCAGGAGCCCTTCCCGGCGAGGCGGAGCAGCGGCGGCTGGAGCGACTTTTATTGCCATTGTTTGTCTACAAATCTCCCGGTGCCAAAGCCCCGGCGCTGGCCAAGGCGAGCTGTTTGCTATTAATGACTCACGAGCACAATAACGCTGCCAGCCCCCCTACGAGGTGTTTTGTCAACGTACTTAAATTTCTAAAGTCTCAAACTGTTGCTATTTGTTTCCCTCCATCCCCCCCCAGCACTTTGCACAAATGTCTGCGGAGTAGCCGGGCTCCAAAACCCTTCACTCTCAGCGCTGACCTTTGTGCTCTGGAAACAATTACTCCTGGAAAGGCTGTCAATATCATTATTTTTACAAGAAATCAATACGCTTCACAAAGTTAATGGGGGATTCAGGCAGCGAGCGTTTACCTTCTTACTGTCAGTGGTGCAGCGGGCTGTGCTCTGGCACAGATGACAGATTCGCCCAGACACCGAGCAGACAGTAAGCAATGGATGGAAAGGGAAAAATAGGCTGCAAGCAGGCGTGGAAAACGTCAGCTTCTGCAGGCATCCGTGCTCTAACGAGCCAAAGATGTCAGCCTCTTGTAGTGTCCACTCTGGAGCAAGCAAAGAATCCGGGGAGCTAATGAAAGGGGGATTAGGGAACGCTTTCCACTTCACAAATAGAAATAAACCAGTTTGGAAATGCTGGGAGGGGGGGATGTCGGTGGGTTTTCTGGCTGTGGGGTTCTCAGGGAGGGTTGTTCAA
>JADMLD010001290.1:800000-812500 GCA_017589585.1 Phylloscopus whistleri
TATATTATATTATCAAATATTGTGTATTTGATCTATCAAATATCTATCAAAAAGCTGGGTATTTCACCTGAGGAGATCCATGCTGGACAACCAATCCAAGTTCTTTAACCTGTACCTGCCAACAACCAACAACTTTGGCTTTGAGGTTTTGGGTTGGGCACGAGGAGCAGTTTTGTCTGTCAGACACAGTCAGACCTCTCAGGGTTTTCCAGGAAGGCCCCTGACCTCTCTAGGGGTATTGCAGCCCCTCTGATTTCCCAGAACAACATCAAATTTGTGTTTGGGCAAAGCTCTTGGGCACAGGGTGGGATTGCTGGGCTGTCCTGTGCAGGCCCACGAGCTGGACTCCATAATCTTGGTGGGTCCCTTCCAACACAGCACATTCTGTGACTCCAAAGGCATTAAATTAATTCAAATACTTCTATTCAAATGAATAATAAAAATATGTATCTTTGTGGCATTTTCCTCTCTTGCTTAGCTGGATCTGAAATCTCCCATCACAGTCTGTGAATGAAAAGTTTCCGTGATGAAAAGTTCCAAACCCAGAAGACTCAAACATCTCCCCAAGGCTGGGGTTTGAGAGGAGGAAATGCAGCAGCTGGGTGAGGAACAGGTGGGAATGTTGGCACCCAGTCCCAGGCAGGATTTCTGGGACAGATAAATGGCTCTCGGTATCTCCAGGACTCAGCAGTGGAGGAGCTGATAATGGTTTGATGACAGCCACGAGATCCATGTGCAACCTTAGCTCCTCCAGCTCCCTGTCCTGGAGAGGGGTGGGATCCCTGCCACCTCCCCAGGGGGGGATTTTGATGGGCTTTTCACACCGGGCATCAAGAGAGGCCCAAAATTATCGCTCAAATCCAATGTTTTTATTAAATAGAATTCAAACTTGGCCTACTTTTAAAGGAGGGTTTTTTTGGAGAGGTGCTTTATTCTAGCTTGTTTACACTTCCAAGTGAGTTCCCTGCTCGCTCTTTCTAGGAAATGTGGTTTCCTTTGACATAAACAGGTGGCAGATATATGGAATGGGTGCACTACCTGTGAGCATTTTTCATTCTGCTTAGAGCTCAGTGTGACCACCATTCACCAACAGCACAGGAACCATTGCTGCTGGAAGAGGCAAATGGATTAATTTTGTCCTCAAAGCAAGACTGTGAATTTATTTCACATTCCTGCAAATGATCAGAGTCTTCAAGCCATCAGCTCCACAGCCAGCACCAGGCTGTGGTTTCAGGTCATGCTTTAGGCTCATCCTGTGTCCTTCACCTGTGGTGAGGATTTGTAAAGGGCATCAGAACATCTCCACCTCTAAGTTACAGGGGCTTTTCTTTGTCAAAAAAATAAAAATCAAAAGCTGAAACCAGAATGTAAAATCTCAATTAATTAACCACGAGAGGTGATAATTGCTGTAGAACAGATCTGCAGAGAATCCCGGACCAGTTTGGGTTGGAAGAGACCCCAAATCCCCCCCAGTGCCACCCCAGCCCGGGCAGGGACACCTCCCACTGTCCCAGGCTGCTCCCAGCCCCAGTGTCCAGCCTGGCCTGGGGCACTGCCAGGGATCCAGGGGCAGCCACAGCTGCTCTGGGCACCCTGTGCCAGCCCTGCCCACCCTCCCAGGGAACAATTCCTGCCCAAGATTCCACCCAGCCCTGCCCTCTGGCAGTGGGAGCCATTCCCTGTGTCCTGTCCCTCCATCCCTTGTCCCCAGCCCCTCTCCAGCTCTCCTGGAGCCCCTTCAGGCCCTGCCAGGGGCTCTGAGCTCTCCCTGGAGCTTCTCCTCTGCAGGTGAGCACCCCCAGCTCTCCCAGCCTGGCTCCAAGGGAGAGGCACAATCTGCTTCTTTAAGTTGCAAAATAAGAGCTGTGCTGAGTTTCTCACACAAAATTTCATCTCCCACGGGCTACAACAAGGAGCAGTCTGAATGCTCACTGCAGGTCGAGTTAATGCATTAATACAAAAATAATAATTTTAAAAAATGCAACAATAAATATCAGAAATCATGACATTAATAATGCCATATATTAATATGTTCTTTTTTCAAGGCAGAAGGATCCAGCACAGAGCACAGGGACCTGCATTACCCACCTAACTCATTTCCAGGTTATTATGCACCTGCACTTTGATCCAGCAGTGCAAGAGGAGCAGGTTCCCTTCTCAGAAAGCTGTTTTGGAAAGAGTTGTGCTGGCTTCAGGGAAAAAAAAAAAAAAAAGAGAGAAATCCGTGGTGGGGGCTGGATGCTGAGGGTGTTAAGGGGCACTCTGAAATTACCTAAGGCTTTCTCTAGGCTTGTTCCATTCTGTCAGAAGTATTTACGTTCCCAGAGAGCCCCGAGTCAGCTGTGCAAAATGCAGCAAGGAAATTCCTCCAGAAAGGGACAAGAAAGGCTGACAAAATCAAGAGGAACAATGCTCAGCATCTGCCACAAACCCCCTGGTTTGGAGAGGAACGAGAATGTTCCCTCTGCTGGCACTCTGGGGCTGCAGGAGCTCTGCAGGAGAGGAGGAACAGCCAAGTGTTGAGGCCCCTCCTCTGTGCAGAGGGCAATTTTATGTGGCTAGAAATAAAGATTTAATTTTTGTCCTCAAGGACTTTTTCCCTGGAAAGCTTGAACAATAAGGAAAGGGAAGGTTCTATTCTTAGCTTATTTTGGCAACTAATCCAATTAGCAACGGTAGTTGATTGGAGAGCCAACCAACTGAAATGAACTTGCCCATAAATCTTATCTTTTAATAACTTCAGCAACTTCCTTGCACTTTTTTTTTTTTTTTAATTTTTTTTTCTCTGTCTATTTTAGAATTCCTGGTTTCCTGGTTAGCTCCCAGCATCTGAGATCCTCTTTTTGCTTCTCCTCTCTGGCTGCTGGCACTGTGTGACATTGGTGTCACCTACTTGATCAGGGCACTGAGCAGAGGGGGGGAAGAGATGCCCAGGACCTCCAATTCACCATTTCTTGCTCTCTTTCTGTGCAGCTTTTGGTCTTTTCATTCATTATAACTCTGCTGCCTCTCCCTTCTGCTGCTCCTCATCTCCCCTCTGCTATTTTTTGTTGTCCTTTGCCCAAAATCCAGGCTCAGTTTCTCTCCATCTTCTTTTCCAGCTTGGTGAAAAGAACTATTTCCCAGCCTTGGTCCTTCCTTAAAGGCTGCCTGGCAGCCCTTGTGTTGTCTTTGCTGTTCCTCCTGAGCACTCAGAGCCAAGAACAAGGTGTCAGAGCACCTTCACTGTACCCTGAACAGGGAGGAACTCATTAATTACCTGGGAGAGCTTCCCTGGGAGGCAGAGCAGAGGAATGTGTTCCCACTGGGCTCTCCCACTCCACGTCTCAGACAGGAGATGAGGTTCCCCAGCCTTATCACTCCCCTGCCATGAACAAAGGAACACCTGCTAAAATTTAGGGGTCTTTTCTTTATTAGGAGCCCACAGCTAACTTTGATAACGTCTCTGCAGTGCACTGAAAAGCTTCCAAGCTGTGGGTATCCCCCATGGGCACAGGAAAATCATTTCCAGGGCTTGCTTAAGGATGCAGAAAGTTTCATCAAGTGCCTTATTTCACACACCCTCCTTTATTTCGTGATTATGGAGCTGAATTTTTTCTTTCCTCATAGAAATGGATGAATGATTAATTATAGATTCTTTGTAATCACCCCTCTCCAAACCTGTTGATAATGCTGAAAACTGTGAAAAGGGTAAGGCAGGAGTTGGAAAGGGAAGGGCTGCAGGAGTCAGCAAGCTCTGCAGGCACCTTCCCTGCCCCTCAGCCAACCCCCCTGGCTGGAGAGCACTGGAGGGGTGATGATTAATCCTGCAGGGCTCGTTTCTCAGGGCCTGGCTTTACCCCACACCAGGATTTGTGCATTTTGTTACACCTGAGGTCAAGGCTGGCTGGGGTTTGGACAGAGGAAAAGCCCATTTCTGTACCTAAGGTGTGCACACTGTCCATAATGACATTCATTTATAATTTATATTTATTTGTGTTTATCATGCCCACACGTCCTGCACAGACTCTGGAGAGCCAGAACCTCCACTTCTCCTGGGCAGCACCTACAGAGAGCCTCCCCTGCCTCATTCCTGATTCCCCCATTTCCCATTTCCCATTTCCCATTTCCCATTTCCCATTTCCCATTTCCCATTTCCCATTTCCCATTTCCCATTTCCCATTTCTATAGCTGGGATGTCCCTGTGACAAGGACACTGCTGCAGGTCTGGAGTGGTCAGCAGCTCTGTCAGACAGCTCAGGGAGAAATTCAGATGGATTTTGTGGATTTTTTCTGAGGCAAGACTTGGATAACACTCAATAGCTAAAGCACCAGGACCACACACTGAACAATGAGGGGGAAAAACACAGAGCAGAGCTGAATGGGGTGGGGGTTGTGTGTGTGGGGGGGAAAATCCTGTTTCTGATTATGGAGCACAACCCAACATCCTCGTGGATAAGCACAGGGAGCCCAAACAAAGCTTGCAGGGCTTCCCTTTGTCACAGCACCTTCAGTTCTGAGTGCTGGTCTTTGCCACCTTAAGGGTGCTCCTTGCCAGTAATTGTTTGTATGCTAAAGAGAGGCAGCCCGGAGAAACTAGGCCCATTAGTAAATGAGGGAAGGAAAAAAAAAAAAAAGATTAATGACAATTCAGAAATAACTCGAGCTGATTTGACACTGGGGATCTGCCCCAGTTCCAGCCTGCAGGGCCAGTCACCAGCACTCCACCAGCAGCACAACTCCAGAAAGCAAAGCAGGAGCTCTGCTGGCCGCTGGTGGGAACCCTTTAGAAATCAAATAATTCATTATTTTTTTTAATTTCTGTGCGTGTTTTGTCGGCCAGATTTTGTGGTTTGGGTTTGAAGCAGGGTTTACCAGGGCTCATTAGTGCCTGAAATTCTCTCTGGGGTCACAAGAACCCTTCAGAACGAGGAAGTTTGACTTTTTTGTAGGAGTTAGTAAAGAATGCAGGTCCAAAGAGCTGTTAAAAGGTAATGTGCAGTGCATGGCCAGTGTGGACACGAATGCCATATGCATTATTTAGTAAATTGGACGTGCAGCCAATGGCTGCCTTCGAAATAATGAAGTGTGGTGATGGTAGGAAAATTAGCAAAAGGTGAAGAAGTTGATTCTTGCTGATGGATGCAAACAGCAAAGCAGGTGTTGGGTTGGCTCAGTGACAGATGAGGGGGGTCTGCAAGAAATATCTGAAGGAAGCCAAAGCAGCAGGGGCTTCATGGTGAGGTGAGCGTGTGCTGCAGCAGAGGGAGAGGAGAGAAAATGAGGGGAAAACCCAGAAAAATGTGCAGGAAAATCACAGACTGACAAACCCAAAAGGCCTTTGAGATCAACAAGGCCAAATGTAAAGCTGGCATTGCCAAGGCCACCAGCAAGCCATGTCCCCAGGTGCCACATCTACACAGCCCTGCAGTGCCCTGGGTGGGACTGGCCAGGCTGGGAGGAGAGGAGCTCCCAAACCCCCCCAGACAGGCCCAGAGGGGCACAGGGCTGGTGTGTGCCAGGGCTGGGTGACCAGAGACAGCCCCTGGGGTACTGGGAGGTGTCCCAGCCTGTGGTTGGACCAGCCTGACCCTGCAAGGTGCCTTCCAACCCCAGCCACTGCAGGGTTCTCTGGCTGTGTGGAAAGTTTGATCTGAATGCTGGCACCCATCTGCAGGATGGTGGGACAGCAGCTGTGGCCATCAGCAGTGATGGGTTTGTGGGAAAACCAGAAGGGTTGGTGAGGAAAAGGGGGTTATGGTCTGAGTTCTCCTCCCAGTGAAGACAGACCCTGACATAAATACGTCAAAAAAATGTAATTAAGACAGAGAGTTAATGAGCAACACCAGCAGTTCATGGAGGTGGAAGAGGAGATGGAGCAAAAAAGACAGGAGAGAGCAGGCAGGAAGCACAGCAGAGCTCCAGGTGTTTGGGATTTGGGGGGAACAAGGTTGTCCAGAGAAGCTGTGGCTGCCCCTGGATCCCAAGGCCAGGCTGGACACTGGGGCTGGGAGCAGCCTGGGACAGTGGGAGGTGTCCCTGCCATGGCAGGGGTGGCACTGGGTGGGATTTGGGGTCCCTCCAACCCAAACCACCTGGGATTCTGATTCCCCTCCCTTCCAGGAGCAGCTCTGCAAGACCTCCCCCTCCTGCAGGTCCATGGAACACCAAACCCTCCCAGTCCCCATTTCCCCAGGTGCCAGAGGCAGAACCACGGGCTCCAGGGCAGCATCCACAACCTCTGCTCCCACACCCACTCACTCCCCTCCACACCATGGCAGTGATGGGGAGGCTGCTCCTGGGCCTTGGCTGATCCCCCCTGATCTGCATCCTGCAGGGAGCAGCTGACAGGCAGAGAGAAAGGCAAGGCCACCCCTTTGGAGGGATAAACATGGTGAGCAAACTGCAGAGGCTGTGAGAACATTTGTATTCCACAGCAGGGACGGGGCAGGGCCTCGGTGCCTCTTTGGTCAGAGCAGGAGGGGAGCTGAGCTTCCTGCTGCCTTTTGAGAGGGAGAGGAAAATGGGGAGAGGGACAAAGAGGGGAGGGTGCTGCAAGCCTGACACACAGGAGAGGAACTCCTCCCTTCACTGTGAGAAGAAGAAATGAAGCTGGGATTGAGGGAGAAGAGTTTGTCTGTGGCTGGAGAATGATGCATTCAGAGGCAGCTCCAGCACGGTGACACCAGTGACAGAGCCCGGGGGTGGCACCAGTGGCCTCAGCCCAAACTCCTGAAGCTGATGTTGGCTTTTGCTCACATTCAGTTCACTTCAGGGCAAACCTCTAGAAAGAGAGAAACCTTGCAGGTGTGCAGAGGAAAGCAAGTCAGAGGACAGGGGCAGAGCTGGAACTCACTTGCCAGGCTGGGAGTTGAGGCTCTGGGGAGAAGGACACACACAGAAAGGAGGAAAGGGAACCAAACCCAGGCAAAAGTGGCTGAGCAGCAAGGAAGAAAAGGACAAGAGCACAGCAGATAAAATTCCAAGGCCCAAGGAAGGAAAACAATCCTTAGGAGAAGCCTGTGAGGGACCACGTGAGAAGAAGTCGGATGACCAAGGTGGTAGAAAGTCAAAAAGCTGCTAAATTGTTAAGAGTGGAACAAAGATAACAAAATCCAGAGTGGAAGAAGAGAATGGGTGGAAAAACACTGAATCAGAGGAATTCTGGGCAGAAGAAGAACTGGAGAATGAGGGAGTCTGGACAGAGCCAAGGTCAGAGGGGGTCACACGTGGAGCAGAGGCTGCTGGGGCTGGCAGGTGCTTTGCAAGAGCTTTTTTTAAAGTGCATTAAGATATAAGAAATGAGGGGAAGAAAAGAGAGAACACAGATGGACAAAATGAAGGGAAGAAGCAGCAGGAAGCAGAAAAAACCCAATGTGAGGAATAAATAAGCAGAGAACCCTGGGCTCCAGCCCCGCTGAGGGAAGAGGCCTGGGCAGACATCAGGGAGCACTATTTTCCTGTCCAAACCCCCTGCACTTATCATACCATTAGAAATGTAATTTCTTAGGCTGGATGTAACTCTGTAATGCAGCAAAATATGATTTGAGGGCTGGATTGAACGTTGAGCTTTCTAATTGCAGCGCAGTTGGACTGGGAACTGCAGCCAGCAGGATGCTCCCATCCCTGTTTTCTTTCAGAAAACCCCAGCCAGGGCTTTCACAACCCTTTTTGGGGTTTCCAAACACTCCCACCCTGTTGCAGCAGGGTCCCCTGGTGCCCGTGCCAGCAGGGTGGGGACACAGGAGCACACGGGGACACAGGAGCTGCTGTAGATCTAAATATATATATATAAAATATACATAAAATATACATAAAATATATAAAATATATAAAATATCTATTATCTATTATCTATTATCTATTATCTATTATCTATTATCTATATCTATATCTATTATCTATTATATTATAAAATATAATATATATTATATAAATATATATTATATATAAAATATATATATATAAATATATAATATATAAATATATAATATATAATATATAATATATAAATATATTATATATAAATATATATTATATATAATGTATATATTATTAGGAGATATATATATCTCCTTATTATATATATATATATATATATAATTAGGGGATATATATATCCTAAATATCTTAAGATAACCCAAAATAACTAAAGATAAACCAACCCTCACCGTTCTCTGACTCTAAACAATTGTGCCTCGCTCAGCAAAACTGTGGGACAAATCCCAGGGTTTGAGTGTTATGTCGTTCCCCTTTAAATTTATTTATTTATTTTATATCTATACAGAACTTAGAAAAATGAAACCCCTCCTCCTGGGAGGGCTGCCCTAAGCGGCCCTGATTTCCATGCATGCCACGCTGATGACTTCACTGGGTCTCTGCGGTGGAGATTTCAAGAGGTGTGACTAAAAGCAGAGCTTTGAGGGGTTTTTGTTAGTACAACTTTGCCAGCCTCAACCCAAACCCCCTCCCAGTGTGGGGAGCAATTAAAAAGATCTCACACCTTCCAGCCCTCACCTCCAACACCCCAGCACACTTAGCCTGCCCCTTTTTTTTTTTTTTTCTTTCCAATTTCAGCATGTTCAGTGTACCAACAATGCTCTGATGCATTTCACTCTTGACTGCATACAGTGAGATTGCTAATCAGGATTACTCGATTCAGTCAACACTGATTTCAATAAAAAGACAAAAAAAAAATTATCATAAATATAGAGCAAGTGCTGGCGGCGGTGACAGGTGATTAAAATCTCATTCACTCGGAATCAGCCTGATTCATGGTAGCTGGATAGAGGAAGTCTTCATATCAGCAGCAGATGATTATCATCTCACTCACTCCAAGTCACTTCTGATTGCACATGCACACACAAACTGGCACAAAGTAGATTCATGAACAACAAATCATCATGCAGGGGTCTGACCTCCTTAAAATGAGGCTTTGTATAATAATTCTTCAGAAACAAGCAGCTATGGGGGGGGATAATGCTAATTTACGGAGTGGGCATAACAAGCAAGCTCACATTAAACACCCAGTATGGAGAGGAAGCAAGGAGATGCCAATAAATCCTCAGTATTGAGTTGGAATACCAAAGATTAATTGATTTAAAGAGCTATTTTCATCTGTTTGAGCACAATTCCAAACATGAAAATGAAGTATTCAAAGTACTGCTTCAAAGAAACAAACAGTGAAAGAATCAAGCAGCAGGATTTCCCAATGTTTTAATTCGAGAAGTAAAACTTCCCTGAAAATATGATTTTCTTCAGTTGTGAGCTATGAGAGCACAGATAAATTCAGTGCATTGGTGAATTTTTTATCTCTTGATGTTTAGGTTGGACATCAGGAAAAGATTCTTCCCCCAGAGGGTTGAACCTGTTCCTCAGGGAGCAACACCTACCCCTCACACAGGGCACTGATAATGCATTAATTAGAGACTAAACATGCTAATGACAGGGCTCTTTCCTTCCAACAACTCAAACTGTGAGTGTTCTCACACCAAGGAACCCCAGGCACGCAGCAGGCAGTGGCATCTTCAGAATGTGTCCAACTTCATGAGTGAAACCATGCACTGTCCTGCCACCACTCACTGAGAACACTTTTACATCAGTGTATATTACCTGCTTGTGCTTAAACCCCTGAAAATCCCAAAAAAGAGCTAATTCATTGCAGTTTATCCCATGAAGTGTCCTCTCAGACCTACAGCAAGTGTTGGGCAGAGAAAGTTATGCAGAACGAAGTTAAACAATTACAGGTTTTCCTGCTGCTTTGAAAGAGTTGTGGGTTTTTTGGTTTTTTTTTTTTTCTCCTTAGATTGACAGTGCAATCAAAGGCAGTAGCAGTGGCAGTGTCAAAGTGCAAGTCAATAGCTTGGTCAGATGTTGTCTGACAGAAATGAGGAACAGCAGTGCAGGCCCAGGGAAGCCTCCCTGGGATCCCAGGCCCTGGTGCTCCCAGCAGTCCCAGCCTGGTGAATCCCTGGGCACAGAGCAAGGCAAGGTGTCCCTCAGCACGGCCATGGCTCCTAAAATCAACCTGCTGAAGGGTGCAGAGCAGGAGAACTCAGGGGTGGCCACCAGTGAAACCCCCTTGCAGCCATCTGGGATGTGTCAGGCTGACAGAGGGGAGCTGGGCAGGGAAGGAAGTGACCCAGTAGCCCCAACACTGGGGAGAGATAATGCTCAATTCCCTGCAGTGTCTGCATCTGATAACCCAATTATCCCCAGTCTATTTTTTTTCAAAGTCTCTTTGAACCTGTGACCCACTACAAACAAAATGTATTTGTGTTGTTCTTAACTGCTAAACTCTGAAACAACAAAGGGCTTGGGGAAGAGTTGCCAACTTGTGTATTTCCTCGAGGCCTCCAACAATCACATTTCCATCAATCCAGTGCATTATTTTTAACTGGGGGTGTTTTTTGATCTGGAAGAAGTCGAATGGCAAAAGTGATTTCAATACAGTGTTCAGGATTAAACCCCCTCTGACTAAGCAGAAACAAATGAAGCCAGGAAACACTCTGCTAAAGCATTTAACATAAGTTAAAAGTGACACTCCTTAGGCAGCAAATGTCACTCCAGCTGCTCTTGTTATTTATTAAACAGCACTTTTATTTTGGACAAACACATCAACTTGGCTAACTGCTTCCTGGTGCAGTTTATTCCAGTTTTATGTATATATATAAAATATACCATTTTCTTCTGGAGGGGACAGTTTCTGCCAGGAAAGGAGTTAGAAAGAGCAGCACTTCTCCAAGGTGGCTCTTACAGCAACACCAGGACTTGCCCTTACATTTCTTCATCTATTTTTCTATCTCCTCCTTTGTCTTTTTGAGTGTGATCTGGGTTCTCTACACTTCTGTGCCACGCTGTCAGCTGGAGGAAACCACCTCTCAAAGAGTGGAACACATCGAACTGATACCTGCAGGCAATTAAGGCTGGGATTATTTGGCAGCTCAGATGATGTCATGCCAAGCCAGAAGCATCTTTCCACAACCAGAACCCAGGAGAGCCAAGTAATCTGAAAATTATACAGCAGGAATCATAGGTAATCAGGAGGGCTGTTTATCACAACAGGGCAAATTAAGGGAGAGCTCTTTTTGCTCTCCTGAAATCACAGGAAAACACAATAAAAACCCCAAGGTTGGACCAGTGGTGCAGCGTGGCTCGACAGGCAAAGAGCTGTGGCAGGGAGGCCACAACGAGGAGTTACAATGGTTTGTAAACCAAAATTGTTCTGGAGTTTAAGTGACACCTGAAGGAGGTCTGGGGGTGCTGGTGGGGCACAGACACCCCTTGGTGTAAATGAGATTGAAAAACCCCTGAGGGGCTGCACTCCTCTCCAGGAGCCAGGCACACATGGAATGACCCACACAGACGTGGAGCACGCAGAATAAAATTTTCTGTCACCTTCAGAAGCCAGATCAATTGTTCATTCTACCATATGTCCAAGCATACTCTTCTGTTACGTTACTGTCTTCAGCAAAGCTCAGGGAATAGGAGGGAATGTGTGAAAACATCCATGCTGTGCCAGTAAGTAGTTATTTTATGTTTGTAGTTTTAGTTTTACTGACTTTGGGCCTAATCCAGTGCGGGGAGCCACAGCTCTCCTTCCTTAGAGCACTGGCAGGGGTTTTTGGGGCTGTGGGGGCTGTTTGGTGTGGAGGGAAGGCAACATTCCCTGTGGGATGTGCCTGTCCCAGGGGGAGGGAGGGTGACCAGAAGCCTCTTGGGGTGGGAGGGCTGGTGGGACACACAGGGAGGGGTGGTGGGACACACAGGGGCTCTGCTGGGGGCCTCCCCAGGCTGTCCTAAGCACACAGCTCCTCTCACAGCAGGATTTTGGACATGGCCCGAGTGAGCTGGACAAACAACATCAGAAGAAATCTCAAGTGGTGCCTCCAAGGGTTGTGTTCATGTCAAATAAAACCCCATCAGTGCCCATGCAGGGGTGTGTCTGTGGATGCACACGTGACAACACCAGGGTTGGAGCAGGATGGGTTTTAAAGTCTGTCCCAAACCAAAGCATTCCATGATTCTCTGGCAACCAGGACTGATGGTGGACATGCACAGGTAGGAACCCACCCCGTGGGTGTCCACAGGTGCCATCAGCTGGGGACAGCCAGCCTGGCCACCTTGCCAGGGCAGAGCAGCCCAGCACTGCCCAGCAGTGCATCCCCTGGGGTCTCTTCCAGCACCCACAGCACAGACACAGCTCCCTTCTCCCAGGAAATGCTCTGGGTCCCACCAGGCTGAGGACTGGATGGGATTTAGCGTCCCTTCCACCACAGATGATTCCATGGATCTATAACCAGCGCTTGGAAGTGACTGAGAAGATGAAACTCCACAGTGATGCAGGAGCCGTGGGCTCCCCCTGACCATGTGAAGCGTTGGAAAAGCTGCAGGAGGCTCTCCAAAGATCTCAGAGATGGTACATGAGGTAATTAATGTTTGTTTTCCTGTGGTTTGGGTGCCAGGGAGCTGATCTGCACAGGAAGGACAGCGGGGAAACCCACACAAGCACAACTGGGAAC
>JADMLD010001290.1:817500-825000 GCA_017589585.1 Phylloscopus whistleri
TCTTATTAAATACCACATATAACTCTCAGCAGGTTTTATGTTGTGTTTTACTGTCAGGACTGGTTAAAGCTGGCCTAACATTTTGTTTGGCAATTAAGAAAATTTGTAGTTTAATTTATTAAACCAAAAGAAAGAAAAAAAAAGAAAACCCAAAACCAAACAACTGCACAGAGCACAATTAGTTTCGTTTTATACTGTAGCTCAATCTAACTTCTAATTATTTATAATCATTCTGGTTTTTACCTCTGAAACTCCATTATTTCCAAGTTCTGTGGTTTGGAAAACAGACACAGATAAAATTACAGCAGCCAGTCACTAAAAAGGAGGGTGCTGAAGGAAACTCCAGGAGTTAATGCTGCTAAAGAAAAGATGGATCTGTTCCAGCACCTGGATACACACAGGATGAGAATGTAGGAACAAAACCCAGAGAAAAACTCAAGGTGGCTACAAATCAAAGAAGGTAAAATTGTCCTTGGATTTCTGGAAGTAGTGGAAGCAGGAAACTCCCACACCAAACCCAGAGTTATTCAGGATAATAGAATAAATTAAAAAAAAAAAAGTAATCTCTAGAAGTATTGATGGCATAATTCACAGAGGGCAGGCACTACCCAAGCCAGGACATCTTCCCAGGTCTAAAATCAATCTCCAATGGAAAGAATCGAAGTTTTGGTGGTGTTTTTTCATATCACTGACTTCCCTTCACCCCTGTGCAGCCCAGTGACCAGCAGACACCCAGCCATGACCACCCTGGGCAGGAGTGGGAGGCTGGAGCAGAGCTCTGGGGTCGCTCCCTCAATCTCTTTGTACCTCCAGCTACTGAACTGTTTGTTTCCAACAGGCCAGCCCCACTGATGGATCCCTCCATGGCTTAACAAGCCTGTTTGGATTAGCACAGGCAGCTCGCTGCCCACCAGCATCTCGTGAAGCACAGAAGAACTGCACAAACATAAAGAGGAAATCCTAATCAAATTTGGATTGGTAAAGAGCATTCCTGACAATCCACACAATACCAAGACCAATTCAATTTTATTGGTTGTTATTCAAAAGAAAGGGCACTCACATCTCTCCTTTGTGCATTAATAACCTCACTTCAACCAGAGGATTGGGATTTTTTTTGTCCAGATTGGGGTTTTTGATAGGGCTCGTTGTTTGCTTTATAACTAAACTGAAGGTTCTGTGCAGCCACGGGGCCAGGGAGCAAACCAAGTGTGTGGTGAAGATTTTCAGTGGTGAGCTCACCTTTTAAATGAGAGCACCACACCCTCCACGCTGTCAAATTAACTTCTCCTCCTGCACATGTCTCAGGAAAATGAGCTTATCCCAGCAGTGAGGCTGGACCTTTGCTTTTTAATAACTCCTTCAGCTTCCAGGTTAATTTCTGCTCTGCTCTTCCTCCAACCTTTTCCTCCTCAGAAACTTTTTTACCAAGTGCAGCGGGAATTTGACGTGGAAACCCTTGTTTGTATTGCTACTTTCCCAAAGCCTCCTTAAACACCGCTGGCAGGCTTAGGCCAAGGTTTCTTTATTTCCTTTCCTATTTCTTTATCATTAAGGCCAAGGAGTTCTGAGCGGGCAGGATCCCCGCTAATCGCTTGGCCCCAGCCCCCATGGCTTTGTTTCTGTCAAAATAGCTCCTTTCAGCGGCTGCAGAGCGAGCTGTCTGGGCAAATGAACTGCTCTTTCTCACCAGATGTGCAACCGTGTTTCGTCTTTCACGAGAGACAAGCTGGAGCCGACTCCTTCCGCTAGCTGGGCCCATGCTACATGTCTTACAACAACACGAATGTAAGCCCCTTCCTTTCCACACATGTTAAACTCATTTCCTCGTGCATTATCGGGAGAGCGCGGCGCTGTCCTCGCGCGGACGCCGCGCTTCGCTCCCCGCGGCCCTGGCACGGGCGCCGCGTCGCTCTGCTGGCTGAGAAACTTTTTTTTGTTTTGCTCCAAGTGCCACAGGATTTTTTTTTTAATCGTTGTTGTTTATTAGGGTTTGTTGTTGTTGTTGTTGTTGTTTTTTAATTCGCCTCCAGCCCCGCCACCTGGAATTCTCCAAACCCCGTGGAACAAACACCTTCCCTTTCTCCCGAACAAACGCTGTTTACACTCTGGGTCTTTTTTCCAGCTTGGAGGAATAAGGAGAGTTTGTTCAGCAGCAAAAGAAAGCCTAGAAAGGAGCCAGCTATGTTCTGCTGGAGCTGAGCTGATACACCGAGGAACCAGCAAGTTTTCCTCGGCTTAAAACATTAAAGAACCAAAACAGTTAACAGCCAGCTCGCATCTCGTAAAGCCCAGAGTGCCCCTCAGCCTGTAAAACTCCCCAGCTCCAGCTTTTTTTTTTTTTTCTTTTTTTTCAGTTACATCTTTATTTTAACAGGGCATTAATAATGCCAGTATAAGGTGGTGTTGTACAGGTTTGACCACAAGCGTTTTTGCGAGATTTGCTGTTAAGATAAACACGGCGGCGGGAGCTGCTCGCCTGGCAGCAGGACCCGCCTGAATGGCTCTCATTTTCCTCAGCTCCGCCGGGGCTGCCAAGCGCAGGTTGAGCCTCCCGCGTCCCCTTTCCCCTCGCCCTGCATGTCAATCACCCCCCTGGCATCCCCGGTGACAATTTCCATCCTCCCCGGCCTGGAATTTCCACCTCCTCCAGCCCGGCAAAGCGCTCCCTCCTCAGCCCTGCCAGTAACCCAACACCGGGGCTGCTCCTACCCCCGGCCCCCCGAAATCTCCCTGCGTTAGCAACGGAGCCTTATTAAACCCATTTCTACCCCTTTGCCTTTCACAGGTTGTTTTTTTTAATTATCTGCTGTCTGAGAGTAATTATTTACTTCCTGGAAGCTCACGTACCAGAACTCGGAGTTTGAAAGATTTTTCCATAACCTAATCCAATTCATCAAAGGCATCCTAACAAAATTACAGGCTCTGGCAGTATCTTTGCTTTTCACCTGATAAGGCTGCAGCAGAAGCCCGGGATGGTTTGTATCAGGGTCCCTCCTGGAGTATAGTTTTTGACAGCTTTGCTTAAATCCCTTCCCCCCCTGCTTTTCCTCTCCCACAAAAGCACGGGGTTTTATTATTCCCTCCTCCCAGAGCCGTGCGATGCTTTGGGCTTCAAATAATCGAGTGTTTAGCGAGGAGGGGGAAGAGGTGCAGGGGTCTCGCCCGGCAGGTTTGGGATTTCCTGGGGAGCAAAGCCCAGGGAGCTTCCCCCAGCGCATCCCAGGTGTTCCCAGGATCTCCTGGGCTGCGGGGATTACAGGGAGCGATGTCAATGCCCTGACTCAGATGACCCGAGGGGAAGGAAAGCAGAAGGGAGAAGGAAGCACGTCCAAAGTCCTGGTTCTGGGGTGTGGGGGAGCTCAGAGGGCCTGAGTTACAGAGCTGACTTGGATTTGCCATTTTTTTGCTCTGTTTTTCTGCACATTTGAGGCCGTGGCCTCGTTTGAACAGGTGAGAGGTGCTGGTACCTGCACGCCTCCAACCCCAATCCAGCTACTCCTGCCTGCAAACAGATCCCTCTCAGCTAAACCCATTAATCTACAATAAACCACCTTCTTAAGGAGAGGGAAAAAAAAAATTAAAAAATCAATGTTGGGCTCCTGATGGCAATCTTTTCCAGAACTGGTTACCCAGGAAAGTCGTAATTTTTTAATGTACTCTGAACTTGGTAGCGCCAATAGGACGCTGACAGCAAAAAAGCAGCTGAGCTATTTTAAGGTCTGTTCTTCCAGCAGTTTGGGGCACATCTTAAAGGAAAATAAGAATTAAAAAAAAAAAAAAAATGACACCAGACTGCTCTGTTTTCATTGCATTATGCAGATGAAATGACAAGTTGTCATTTAAGAAGTTAATAAACAGTCACCATTTTGCAGGTTATCCAAATGCTACTGAATAGAAAACCTTGGATCCCTAAATGATGTGTAATTAAAATTATTTAAAAAATCCTCCTTGACAGGCCAGGGCTTAGCCAAAATGTAAATGACATTAAAGAAGACAATGAATTTAATTTTATTTAATGTCCCTTTTTGCAGATCCTCATTTACATAGCATTTTTAACAAAAGCGTTGACCTTATAAATGCTGGCATTTGTACAGCTTCTGCAGAGTTGGATTTAATCATGCTTTCGCAAAGCCATAAGGGAAAAAGCTTTAAGTTCTCTGGTTGGATATGGAGTAGGAATAAAAACATTGGGACTGGTCAAATGTTTATCCTCCTCGCTTCTGAAAACAACCTGACAAGAAGATGTAAAGGTCTAGGGAATAACCCATTGCTGTTTGTAAGGCTTGGTAATAATCATACATAATCGTTTGGAAATATAGCTAATAAAAAATATAATGAGTGTTCAGCAAAATCGGCATTAGGCCCAAATTACATGATATTAATACTTGAACAGGTGCAGAAAGGCGCTTTAAATGAGGTAAATGAATAAAATGTCCCAGAGCACAACTGTGTGCACTGACAAAAAGTCAATCACATGAATAATTCAGCGGCCGGGACTGCCAGCAAAGGTCAGCGGCTCTCACCTTTGTGACGGGAAGTGAAAGGAAACGCTGCTGACGAAAAAAAAAAAAAAAATAAAAAAAATACACCGCCCTCGCCCTCCAGCCGCCGCCGCCACCCCGGCGAAGGTGTAAACTTGGAGTAGGGAGGAATTAAAGCGCTGCACCGGCCAGCCGGCAGTCAAAAAAAAAAAAAAAAAATTAAATAAAAAAAATAAATTAAAAAAAAAACAACAAACCCCAACCAAACAGCATGAACAGCCAAGTCGTTTAGGGAAAATAATCTGAAATTACAGCCAGGGAAAGGTTAAGGGGAGGGGAGGTGGTGGCTACCAGCAATGTCAATTATCTCCCAAATCTGAGGTCAGGCGAAAGGTATTTTAAGAGCCTACAGGACTGAAATTTCGTAACAGCTGTTAAATACGACAAAACTTTTTTATTCCCCCCCCAAACTCCGGCTCTTCCAAACTCCGTACGAAAGAAATGGGATAAGCAGATGTCTGGCTCCCATACAGGAAAGTAGGACACACTTGGAATGATAAGTCTCCCAAACTCTGTAGAATAACGCCAGCTTTCTCGGGAAGGGGTGGGTATTTACTGCCCACGGAGATGCCAGCGAGCAGTAGGGCTGTGATGGCACCATCTGGAAAGGCTCTGCCGAGCAGGCGCTGGCCACGCTCCGCCAGCCCCCGGCCCCCCCAAGACCCCCGGGCCGCCCTCGGGGACACCTCCGGCACGGCAGCCGGGAGCCCAGGGGCCGGCTCCCGGCAGGAATTCCCATCCCTCCCTCCATCCCCGGAGAAATAGCTGCTGGTGGTGGCACGGTGCTAGCCAGCCCCGGAGCGGTGTGGTTTTGGTTTAAGCAGTTTGCAGCGGCATCCTGTAATCATTTACAGCCCTTGGAATGCACGGGTGAAATAGGAGAGATTTATCTGTTCATAGTTGTGATATGTAGACAATGGGTGTTCCTAATGAGGAACATCTGCTTTTGTGTTTTCCCAGAAAACATTATTCCACTATGAAAATGATACTCCCATCCTTTTCAGCAGCGCCGCAAAAGAAAATATGGGCCTTTTCCTTTCTTTTATTTGCTTTTCTTTGGGTCAATCTAATTTCCCAGGGACACTTTTTTTTTTTTTCTTTTTTTTTTTTCTTTTTTTTTTTCCTGTGGCATCTTTTTTTACCGACTGCGCTGCAATTTACGGCAGAGTTTGTTCTTTAACACGTGAGGTGCCGTGCAGGAGGAGCAGCAGCCCCGAAATGCCAGCAGCCCCTGCAATGTGTACAGTAATAAAAACCTCCCCGCTCCGTGAGAAACATCCAGGCCACGTAAATAAAAATTCCCAGCGAATTAAAAGGTCCTGACACCGAAAACCGCCAGCAAGGCCTCGGGTTTGGCTTTTGCATTTCCAGCCCACTGCAGGGTTCGAACATGGAATTGCACAAGTTTGTTTCAGATATCAGCACTGCTGGTAAATTGGTACTCCTGAGGTGGGTAAGGGTTTTTTTTTTTTCCTTGTGGTTTTTGGGTTTTTTTTAATCCCGGTGCATGAACAATTCCCACTGTCTCCTAGTGTGGGCTGGAGGAAATGGGTGGCCATAGATCTCAATTCAGGATTGAATTATTGGTTCATATCCCGAGGACAAATATGCCTTATCTGGTCCAAAGCTGCTAAATGTATCCAAAGGACAAAAGGATCTAGCGAAGCATATTGGATATAATTCTTCCTTTTTTTTTTTTCTTTTTAAGCCAACTACCCCAGCCACTCCACTTCCTATGGGAAACTGTAAATTGACCCCCAAACGTGATGGGGAAAGGTTGTTCCGTGATGCTGGAGAGGGAAATGCAAGCCTGAAATCCAACCCTGACAACAAATTGAGGCGCCAGGCTCCGCGCACATGGGCCGAGAGAACACGAATGTCGGGGGTTTCAAACCCACCTCAGGGGCTCCAGAGGGCCAGGGCTCCTCCAGAGCTTCCTCCCAGCCACACTCCCCTCCTGGGTTTGCTGCACTTTGCTGGGAGCAAACATCACATCCCACAGTCCCTCCAAAACCCGGCTGGAGAGGCCGCTCCGGCCTCTGCCGAGCTCCAGAGCCTCTGACACCACAAGTGACAACTCTCTTTAGGAGGCTAAAGCCCATGCCATCCCCATGAAGCCCCAAATCTTGAAAATTCCTAATGCAGAAGGTGATTAAAATTGCCATCAAATTGTCCCGTCTTTAAATTTAGAAGCGCAGCAGATTTTTCATCAATAATTAAGATCACTAAAGCATTTATGCTAGGCATAAATGGAGTTTCAATCTTCCTTATTCAAATAAACATGATAAACCCATTAACCAAATGTTTTCTGATTTTTTTTTTTTCCCCCTCTCTCTTCTCGTGCTGCTGGAATATCAAATGATCCCACAGTTCTGATACTTTGGGGGAGGTATGAAAGCACTGGCCTTGGCTAGCTTGGCTCAGTTTTGCCAGGATCACCCTTCACAGGACTGATGTGAATCATCCCCCAGCAACTCCAGGATGTTATCATGGCAATACCATCAGGAGCCCTGACAAGGTGATGCTTTGCCACGTTTTTGGCACGTGCAAGGACCACAAAAACATCAGCTCCTGGTGCATTTTGCAGTGGGCACTCCAGAGGCTGCACAGCCCTGAACCAGAGCCCGACCCAGCGCAGAAAAGCAAAATATTATTCTAATTTTCATTCCTGGTTGATTTTCCTCGCGTTCTGCTGCAGTCACACTCTAATGCAATTCGCCATTTACATCTGCAAAAGTCACACATCTCTCCAAAAAAGAACTCTGCACAATGAACATGCCCCTAATCCAATAATAAAAGCTGTAACACGCTGCCTTGCATTTACCACGCCGCCAAGATTCCTCCACTTCCAACTCTTTCTTAGCCAATAAAGCAGAAATAAATCCAGCTCGCGAGGCAACAACCCAGCACGATATGATTTCCATAGCTAAGACACTAAAGGCAAATATAATGATATTGA
>JADMLD010001290.1:830000-1173360 GCA_017589585.1 Phylloscopus whistleri
CGCGCTTTTCTCCGGGAGGAAAACCCCGCTGGTTTTTACTCCCGGAGGTTTTTTTTTGACATCCAGCCCGGCTTTGGGCAGCAGGAGCAGAAAGTTTCTGCGGGGTTGGCAGCGCGGCCGTGCGCGCAGCTTGCGCGGGGCCCGCCCTGCCTGCCCCGGGGGGCTCTGCAGCCCGAGCCTCCGGGGATGTAAAAGTTCCCAAAAAAGATCGGGGGATGTGGGCAGGCTGGCCTCGGCCGGCAGATCGGGGAAATGGTTTTCATTTCCATCGCTGGGATCTCATTTCCAGAACGCTGGAAATTATTCTCGCCTTCCTCCCTATTCCTCCCCCCCCAAAAAAGATTTCTAATAAATAGTGATAAAAATAAAATAATAATATTAAAAAAAAAGTCGTGAAATGTCTCTCTCCGGAAAAAAAAAATTTAAAAAAATGAAAAAAAGAAATAAAGTTGATGAAATCCCAAGCTCTGTGCCTGTAATTGCTGCGGTGCAAGGCTGATAACGTGTAGTTATCATCGGAAAAGTTGACCAAGACAGGTTAAATAATTTAATAAGGAACTGCTTGTAATTATGCTATTTACAAGGTATGACAGAGGTTTGAGGGAGAAACAGAAGCTGATCCCAGGGAAATGGACGGGTTTGGGTGACCCCTGGAGCATGGAGTTTGAATTATGGAGATGGGGGGCTGAGAGGTGAATATGGACTAGAGGAGAACAAGATGACTTTTCACCCCAGCACATTTAACTTTTAAATCCAAATAAACGTCTCGCCTTACCGGACGGCCGCGTTATAAAAGAAAAAAAAAAAAAGGAACTAATCCCGGCCAGTTTCGGAGGGTGGGGAAGGGGCTGCCCTTTCCTCACCCGGGCAAAAATATCGCCAAAAAACCAAAAAAAACCCCAAAAAACCACGAAGTTACAGAGGGGGGAAAAGTGCATTTAAAAAAATCAATCTGGGTAACTCGGTGGGATTTTTTTTTTTTTTTCCTTTTTCCTTTCTCCCTGGCTAAATTAATTATACCAAACATCTGTTCCCATGACGTTGTCCTCGATGCCACACACACCACGGAACGATCTCAAGGCTGCCTCGAAGAGCACCCAGACACCTTTTTCTCCTGCCCAAACACCCTCCGGGAAGCGGCAGCTCCCCGATTTACTCGGCTCAGGTAAATCCAAACTCGGGATTTGCTCCGAGCCGGGGGGGGGTGGGGGGCAAAGCAGCAAAACTCAGCGCGGTAAGAAAAGCGAAAAACTTTCTCACCTGTTTGGTCATGGAGTCTATTAGCCGAACGTACAGGTCCTGCTCCGTCCTGACCCCTGAGGAGGGAAAGAAAGGAGAAATTCCCATCAGGATTTGGGCAGCGAACATCACCCCCCACCCCCGGGTCCCACAAGGAAAGGATGGGGTCAGGCAATTCACCGCGGCGGGCAGGGAGAAAATTCAAAATAAAAAAAGGAAAAAAAAAAAAAAGAGAATAATGATAAAAACTCGGCAGGAACCAGCCGGAGTTGTGTCGAGTTGTGCCCCCCCCACCCCCGGCCCCGGGGAACACGCGGGACCCGCGGGTTTTTCCGCGCCCGAGCAAGCGGCTCCCGCTCTGCCCGCTCACCCCATCCCGATGATCACCAGCAATTCCCAAAACCGAGGGGGAAAAAAAATAATAAAACAAAAAGTCCCTGCAAAGTGCCGCCGTGCCCCGGCAGCCATCGATCCCCTTTTTTTTTACTTCCCACTTCAAGCCCGGCCGGTTAATCATGTGAAGTACCATTGACTTATCGATCCTTTAGGGTTTTGTTTTCCTTATATGCCGAGGAAAGAGCCGTGTTTACACGCGTGTAATTTTAATCTCCAAATCTTTATATCCTTCAGCCCCCTGCTCCTCTCCCCCCCCCCCCCCAAAAAAAAAAAAAAAGGCCTGGGAAGGAAAATTCGGACTTTTCCGCGGCTCAGCAACGAGAGAACGCCAACTTACCGTTGCTATACAATAACTGAAGTTTGTAATGAATCCCATTGTTAGTTTTTTCATTGTTGGGCTCCTGCAAGCAACGATAAACAATGACATTTTAGCGCGGAAAAACATCGCCCTCCTCCTGCTGCCCATTTTTTTTTCCCGTCCCTGAAGCGGCTGGGCATTAACAGTTCGCAGAAATTCAGCCCACGGTCACTTTTTTTTTTTTTTTTTTTTTTTTTTTTTTTTTTTTTTTTTGCCTCCCTCTCTCTCTCTCTCTCTCTCTCTCTCGCTGATGATGTCATTAGCCCGGTGCAAATATGTCATGTTTTGCCGTTTTCCCGGCCTTTCTAAGAAGTCGGGGCCGCGGCCCGCTAAGTTTTTAACCCCGGGGTTTGTTCGGGAGCCCGGGGGGAGCCGCACGTGGCGTGGGCGCCGTGCTGGGAATCAGCTCTGCTCCGCTCCAGCACGCTTAAAAAAAAAATTAAAATTAAAAAAAAAAAAAGAGAGGAAAAAAAATATTTAAGATAACTGGCAGACTTACTTTCTCTTTCTCCACAAAGTCCACAAAAGCTGTTCTCTCAATCTCCACCGGCTGCCCCTGCCTGTCGTACAGAGCTAAGACGAAGTGGAAAAAATTGGATTTTCTGAGATTGGAAGGCGGCTGTTTCTCGAAATGTGCCCGAGCCAGCCCCACGCCGCTGCGGGGAGAAAAAAAAACAAGACAAGGCGTGGGTGAGAGCGGCGGGGGGAATGGGGCGCGCAGGCTGCGCGGCCGCGGAGGGGACGCGGGGGGGATGCGGGGAGCGCGGAGCGGCGCGGAGCGGAGCGGGGAGGCTGTAAGCGATACGGGGCGGGCTGGGGGGGTGGGGGGGGGGAGTTAAGGGGAGGTGGTGGTGGGGGGGGTGGGGGGGGGATTTACGGCCGGGATGAGAAATACAGGAGGAGAAAAGCGCCGGGAGAGGAGGATTTGGCAGGCGTACCTTTGCGCGGCCGTGTTAGCATCCACCACCCCAGCGGTATGCATCCATGAGCGCACCGGGTTCATCCCACTGCCCAGCGGTTCTTCTTTCATGGTCGTCCCACCTCGCGGTATATTTTCCTGGATCCCAAACATTAAAACAAATTTGGGCGAAAACCAGCTCCTAACCAAAAGGGGTTAAAATCGAGGGAAATGTCAGATACGGGGTGGGTTGGTTGGTGCTTGATTTTCTCTCCCTCTCTCTCTCTCTCTCTCTCTCTCCTTGGCGACTGGAATATAAGAGATGACTTTACTCCCTGCGATCAGTAGGAGAAAAGCCCAGTTCAAGTCTCGCTTCCTTCTTCAATCTGTCCTGTATTGGCACGACATAAACAATTTACTGAGTACTTCTGTGCGGCGAGTTGGATGGCGTTCCAGTTTGGTGGTTTAAAAAAAAAAAAAAAAAAAAAAAAAAAGGGAAAAAAAAAAAAAAAAAAAGAAGGAAAAAGTATAACTGCAGCCGGCGACACTGCGAGGTGGCTTTTTTTTTCTTTCTTTCTTAGGGGGGAGGGGGGAAAAAAAAAAAAAGAATAAATATTTTTGTTGTTGTTGTTGTTCGCAGACGCGCTCAACGTGGTGTCATCCTAGTAAAAACCGGCTCGGCGCGGCGAAAAAAAAAAAAAAAACCTTCAGGACACTGCTGAATCGACCACTTTCTGGCAAGGCTCTCCTGCTCCAAAAGACAAATAAACGGGGGGGGAAAAAGAAGAAGAAGAAGAAGGAGAGAGAAAAAAAAAAAAAAAAAAAAAAAAAAAAAAGAAGGAGGAAAAAAAAAAAAAAAAATTCCTGATTACCGCGGAGGTGTTGCCGGGCACACGGGAGAACGGGGCGCGGGCCCGCTGGCGGCTCGCGGAATGGACGGAGGCGCGCAGAGCCCGGCCCTCCCTCCCCGAGGAGCGCGCCCCTTCCCCGGGAGCCGGGCCCCCGCCGCCGCGGGAGACGCGACGTCACCGCTGACGTCGGCGAAAGGGGCGTGGCCGAGCCCGTATATGGAGCGAGGGGGTCCGGCCGCGCGCGCCTGGCCCCCCCCCCCCCCCACACATCCATCCCACCCCCCCCCACCACTTCACCTCTCGGCGACAGCGACAGCGACAGCGACAGCGACACGGCCCCCCCGCGGGGAGGGCGCGGGGCCGGACAAAGGGCGCGGTGGTGTGAGCGCGGAGCGGCGCGGAGCGGGCAGCGCTACCTGCGCCCCAGAGCCCGGGTGGGCAGCAAACACAGCCCCGGCTCCGGCTCTGGGCCGTCCGTGTGGCTCCACAGAAATGTGCATTGCCGGCTCTTTTTTATCTATTTACATGTGGTTTTATATAGCGATACATCTCTGTATATTGATATTTCACAGGTTGCTATTTTATAGATTGATTTTTATACATTGGTATTTTATACATTGATACTTTATAGATTGATACTTTATAGATTGATACTTTATACATTGATACTTTATACATTGATACTTTATACATTGATACTTTATACATTGATACTTTATACATTGATATTTTATAGATTGGCATTTTATATATTGATACTTCATAGCTACACTGATATTCTGCTACATATTCCTATTCTTACGTATGTTGGTATTTCATACAAATTCACATTTTCCCTCTATTTACATGTTATATCCATATATCTTCTCCTCAAGTGATCTTCTCCTCTCTCCTCAACCCACTGTGGGCTACCACTTCCTTGTACTATTTTTTTTTTAATCTCTCTTTTTTTTTTTTAATTATTTTTTGGTGTTCATTCTTTTGGGGGGCTGAATTTCCCACGTCCCCGCGTTGATATTTCCCGAACTCGGGGAAAATCGGCGCTCGCACCCGAATGAACGGGGGAAAATCGAAACTCCGATTTGTGTTCTCAGGATCCCCTTTCTCCAAGGGGTGAGGGAAAAGAGGGGAGAAAAAAAAAATAATAAAAAAAAAGGATGTGTTAGAAAGCAATCTATTTTGCTGGTGTTGGGGGTTAATGACTATTGCCAAAGATAAGTGAATTATCAAAGCTGTTGCTCTACCCGATCTCAAAATCCATTACATTGCTGGCCGTCTAATTAAATACGTAAGTATAATAAAATCATATTTTATGACTATTTGAGGGTAATGAGATTAGTCTTTAGAAGCGATCGCCACATATTAAAGATGCCACTGTCTATAGAATGTTAATAACCTTAAATCAAAGTGTATGGAAACTATTCGCGAGAAATGAAAAGGGAAATTCCCGTGTTCAGAGGCAGCCCGGAGCTTTTTGGAGGGACAAACCCAAACACTTTCATCGCGCCGAGAGAGGGACACCAAAGTTCCCCAACAACGCCACGCTGGCGGTGGCTTTTGGTGGCACGGACACCTTTGGGGAGCTGGCACCTGGTGCCCCCCAAGCCCGCAAAATCCTCCCCTCCTAAAAAAAATAAATGTGCAAAACGCCGCCGCCGCTGCTGCTGCGAGATGTTCCCTGAAATGAGCAGCGCCGGACTCGGGGCTGCCCTTCCCCGCTAACGAAAAGCTTAAAATCATTTACAGTATCTTTAATTCAGATTACACGCGCCAAGGCGATTTAAATCTGATTACCAAATTAGGAGGTTTTAAAACAAATCCTTTTAAATCTGATACTGTTGGCTGAGGAGGGGAGGGGAGGGAAGGAAAGAAAAAAAAAAAAAAAAAGAAAAAAAAGAGAAAGTTCCATAAGCCCATCACATAAGGTAACGATCCTGCCCCAGAAAGAAAGGGAGTTTTAAACCTTTTTGACAACAAATGCAGCTGCCCCACTATTTTGGACGATATTAAGCGAAAATGAATGCAAATCTGTGTTCAGAAGCCATCTGGCCAGGAATGGGGGAATCAGCTGCTCCTCACAACAGGCTCTGAGCCTGAATCTATTTCAGCTCATTTTCTAGATCATCTGGTCCTGCACCCAAAGCGTGGAAAATACGGTCTTTATCATTCACCAACTTTATCTTTTTTTTTTTTTTTCTTTCCTTTTTTTTTTTTTTTTTTTTTGTGTGTGTGTGTGTGTGTCACCCTCTGGCTGGCTGGAGCTGCCCGAGCCCCGCACCGCTCGCAGGCCGGCATCCCGCGGGGCTCGGGCGGCCCGGCAGGGAGGGGAGAGGCGGCCGGGGTGTCCCCCCAACCCGCTCGGGGCTGCGGGAGCGCGGCCCCGCTCTCCGCGCACCTTGCGCGGGGCGGCCGGCCGGCAGCGGGGCAGGGGGTGTGCGCGGCTGCGGGGGGCGGCCCTCCCTCCCTCCCTCCCTCCTCCTCCTTTTCCACCTCCTCCTCCTCCTCCTCCTCCTCCTCCGGCGGCGCCAAGTCTCCCTTTTGTGTGAATTTACGGGGTGAGGCTTCAGTGATCCCCCCGCAAATTTGCATTTAAATAGCGACATCAAGCGATGCGCGTGCCGCACACCAGCGGGCTCCCAGATGTCACGGCGGAGGAGCTCAGATGGCCGCAGCCCAGCTGTCCCCCCCCTGGCCCGGCTCGGCTCGGCTCGGCCCGGCCCGGCCCGGCCCCGCGCCGCGCCCCCCGCACCGCCCCCGCCTGCCCCGCGCACGGAGCTCCGCGCGGTGCGGGGTTTAAACCCGACCCCCCTCATTGCCACCGAGCGCAGAGCATCCCCCCAAACTTTAGCATTTTAATTTTTTTCCCCTCCTCTCTCGGGACAATCCCCTCGGGACGATTATCGCAATCATTTCACTTTTTTTCTTTTTTTTTAGCTATTATTATTTCTTATTTATTTCTCATTTCACGGTTTAAAAATCCCCCAAGTCGGAGAGAGCGGGATTTCGGTGATTCCGCTGTAATTCCGCTGTAATTTCGCTGTAATTTCCTCGGCCCCGGGCCCGCCCCGAGCCGCCCAGCTCCGCGCTTCCCACCGCACAAACTTTCCCAGCGGGAAGTTGCGCGGGGAGCGGCGGAGCGGCCGCCCCGGCCCCGCTCTCGGGGGGCTCGGCCGGGTCCCCCCGCGGCTCTCCCGAGCTCCGTATTTCAATTTTCTCGCTGCCGGGCGCCTTCATTACCAACGCGCTGCCTTACACCGGGCGGGATTGATTCACGCCCGGCGGAACCGAAGCGAATCCCTACGAACTCCCGTGCCGCGGGGATCGGGGATTTCGGGGAAATCGGAATTTCCGCGCCTTCCCAGGCGCGCATTACCGCGGGGGCCGACCCTTGCGCGGGGGGTCGCGCATCCTCCGCCCCGAGCAGAGGCTGAACGCGGCCCAGCAGCGGAGCGGAGCCCAGGCCGGGCGCTGCTTGGGGCCCCCCCCGGCTCCCAGCGCCCCCGCCAGCGGGGCAGGGATGCGGGAAGGGCCGGGAGCCCCGCGCCGCTCCGCCGCTCGCTTTTCGGGGCGGATTTACCGGCTCCGGGCTCCTTGCGGGGCTTGGCTTGGGCATTCCTGAGCATCCCGGGCCAAGCAAAGCGCGGGGCTGAGCCGGGGGGCTGAGCCGGGGGGCTGAGCCGGGGGGCTGAGCCGGGGGGCTGAGCCGCTCCGCGCCCCGCGCAGGGAGCTTGTCCCTGTCCCTGTGTCCCTGTCCCTGTGTCCCTGTCCCTGTGTCCCTGTCCCTGTCCCTGTCCCTGGTGGCCCCGGCTCCCCTCGGCCGGCCCGCAGCGCTGTCTGACCCGACCCGGCCCCCGGCCATCCCCGCGCTGCCCCCGCCGCGCTCCCGCGGCCCCGCGCCCCGATGTTGTTACAGCAAAATTAGTTATTTTTATTTAAAAAAAAATTACAAAAAAAAAAGGAAAATATAAAAAGAAAAATAAAAGGTTTAAACCTCCGCCGTGCCCCAGCGCCAGCCGTGAAAACTCCCCGAGGGCGCTGCCCCGGCGGTCCCCGCGGGATGCGCGGCCGCGGCCCGGGGATGCTGCGGGGCCGCCGCGTCTCTGCCCCCCCCGGGACCCCCGGGCAAGGGGCTGGGGGCCGCCCGGGGCCGCGCAGGCGGAGGAGCAGCGGCCGCCCCCGCGGAGCAGCCGCGGGCGCGCAGCCGGGGCCGCGGGGAGCCCGGTGGCCGGACGGGTCCCACCGTGCTGCGGGAACAATATCAACCGAGTCCGACCGAACAAACAAGGATCGATCAGATAATTTCAGATATTATAATTGGCTTTAATTAAACACACTTCGTTCTAATTAACTCTGAAATTTTAGCATGCTTTGGGACGCCGGTGTCTGATTTGATATTGTCAGTCCAGATGTCCTAATAAAATTCAATCCTCCACTCAAGGCTTCAATATTCGCTAAGAACAAAATGCAAATTAAATGTAAAACCTAAAGTATCGCCAAAGGTATAATCAAGAAAGGTGTCTCAAAACTTCGCACTCTTTATTACGCCGTAGTTCGAAAATGCAGATTACATCCTAACAAGACCTCGACTGAATAATAGAAACCTTAACCCTTTCGTGCTCGGGGCTCTGCGGGAGCATCCTGGGCCGGCGCACGGGCCGTGCCCGCGGTGCGGGGCTCCGGAAGAACCGGCGGGGCCCCACCGCACCGGCGGAGCCAAATTCTCCGCTGTCACCGGCTCTCCTGTCCCCGCGGAGAGCGGCGGCGGAGCCCCGGGCCGGCCGGGTTGAGCCCAGCCCGGTCCCGATCCGGAGCTGCGGGAGAGCCCCGGGCTGCGGGCGGACCCCCCGCACCGGGGAAATGTCCCCGTCCCCTCGCCCCCCGACCATTCCCCCTGTGGATAATCAGAACCTCCGCAGCTGCGGGGAGCCCGCCCGGTGCCTCCCCCGGACCTCCGCGGGGCCCGGGGTGCCGCAGCGGGGGCAGCCCCTCCGCGCCTGGCCGCGCTCCGCGAGCCCGGGCTATTCCCACATTAAATTTTGTGTGTTTTCCATGCTAATGGAGTCGCTTAGAGCCGTCGCTAATTTAACTTTTTCCAAAAAAAGGCCGCAGCGCGGTGATTTGCATTTTTCTTTCGGAGGTTGAAGCGAAGGGAGAAGCGCTGGGCGGCGAGGATGCCCCGAGCGTAGCTGGGGGCCATGCCGGCATGAGAACAGCCCGAGGAGAGAAGAAAGGAGGGAAGCGCCGCTCCCGCCCGGCTGCTAATGAGCGATTTGTCCCGCCGCGATTTACATCGCAAACACAAACGCTGCCCCGACATCCCCCCCCCGCATCCCCGCCCGGCGCGCAACTCCCGCGGCCGCGGGCGGCCGGAGAGAGGCCGGGGCGCTCCCCGAGCCCCTCGGGCTGGGGTTTGCGATGAATTTCCCGGCGCGGGTAAAACAACAAGTGCCGGGCTGGGCTGGGCTGGGCTGGGCTGGCCGCTTTCCCTGGGCAGAGCCCCTCTCGCCGCCGCCGAGGCTCCGTAGCGTGGGGACCGTGTGCCATCTACAGGACACTGCGCGGGCGGCCGCGCTCCGCGCCCCGGCCCCGCCGCCCTCGCTCCCCCCGCCAGCCACCATCGATTATTTGTTATTTCAACTTTTGGGGATTTTTTTTTTTTTTGGATTTTTTTTTTTTTTTTTTTTTTTTAGGAAAAAAAAAAAATCCTCCCGTTAAAACTTTGCGGCGATGTAAAGATCGCGGCGCTGCCCGCGATTTCTTAATTTAATTAATTAATTTTTTTTTTTTTAAAGATTAAAAGATGGGAAACGTTAAAGATAACGCGGTTTGATTTGTTAGTCTAACTCCGCGATTTGAGAGTTGATCTCCCCAAAGAGCGGGCCAGCTTTTTTTTTTTTTTTCCCTTTATTTATTTTTATTAAAACATCAATCTACTCCGGAGCTGGGTGAACTCCGTTTCACCTAGAGAACATAAAATTCTCCATACCAAGGAAATAAGCACCTTTCATAAATCAACAGTATTCCTGACAGATCGATCAATTTTGGGGTTGTTAATCCGAAAGGAGGAGTTTTAATTGCTTTTCTGCCTTTTAGCCCGGCCACCTCCGCGCGGCGGCTCCGGCGGCGCTCGGCTCTCCCCTTCTGCACTCCAGAGAGGGGGAAAAAAAACCACAAAAAACCCCGGAGACCCTTCCGCGCTGCTGAGACCCCGCGCAGGGCCGCGCAGCATCCCCTCCGCGCTCCCTGCGCCGGGACGCGCGCAAAGCCCCCGCGCGGCGGGACGGAGGAGGGGGGCGCGCAGGTTGCGCGCAGAACCGCGGGGCGGCGGCCCCGTCCCAGGTAGAGCGGCCGCTCCGCTCCGCCCGCGCCCCTTCCCGCAGCCCCGCGCGGCCGCTTACCTTGCGCGGGGGGTTCGGCCGGGCAGCGCGGGGAGGCGGCGGAGGAGTGCGCGGAGCTCCCCGCGCGTTAATAAATACACTTCTCCGGCAGCGCGGCGCGGCCGCGGCGGTGCGCGGGGCGGGCGGGGGGGGGGGGGGGCCCGGCGGTGCGCGGGGGCGCAGCAGTGCGCAAGCGCCCCCCCACCCCCCCCCCCCCCCGCGCTCTGCGCTGCGCCCGCGGGGGCGGAATCGGCGGCGCGGCCCCGGGGGGAGCGCAGGGAGGGCGGGGAGGGGTGGGGGACCAACCCCGAGCTCTGCCCCGCCGCGCATCCTCCGCGCCCCGTCCCGGGACCCCCGCGGATTTTTCCCCCTCCCGCACCCCGCCCCCGCGGAGAGACCGCCCGGCCCCGCGGGCGCGCAGCGAAAAACTCCCCAAAAACGCAACAGTTCCGTCCCGCGGGGGACCCGGCACCGCCCGCGGGGATGTCCCGCCCGGGAACTCACCGCTCCTGGCTCCGCGGGACACCAGCGCCGCTCACATCCTTCCGCACCTCCGCGGATCCCTCCTGTCCGGCCGCTGCCCGTGCCCGGCGCGCACCTCCCGCACCATTCCGGGGCCGGGCCCGGAGCCACCGGGGCTCCCAACAACTTCCCGGCCGCTTTTGCCGCTTGGGTTCGGATGCGCTTAAGGAGGCGAGCGGCCGCCGGAGGTTTTGATTTTGTTTATTTGTCTGCTCTGCCTTCCCCTCCCTCTCTCTCTCTCTCTCTCTCCCAGTTTAGCCCAGGAAGTCCCGCAGCATCGGTGAATCCTCGAGGAGGGAGAAGTGCTGAGATCTTTAGCGCTGCCTCGGATCCTTCCTCGGGCTCCAGCAGCTCTGTGAGGGATGTGCGAGCTGCGAGATGTGAAGGTATTTAGAGAGAGAGAGAAAAAAAAAAAAAAAAAAGAAAAAAAAAAAAAAGTAGCGGTTTCCAAGTCGAGGCGATTCCTGCAGGGAAGTGAAGCCCGGGTTTAGGGCTGGAGCTACATTCAGGAAAAATAAACCTATCGGTGCCGGCCGCGGTTATAAATTCAGGGAACATTCAGCCCCGGGTTGGCTCTGACGGCAGCTGCTCTCCGATTTGGGGTTAAGCTGTACAACCGAGGGGGTTCGGGGTTTGGGAGGGGGGCAGCGGGGCAGGAGCCGGGATTGGGGTCTGGAGGTGGCAGAGCCCTGTCCGGGGTGGGCAGGGGGACAGCGAGGCCGCCCCACGCCCGGGTGAGACCAGCAGGGAGCTGCCCCTGCTCAGGGGGGATTTCTGGGGCGTTCCAGCTCAGCTGCTGCTTTGCCCCCCGGGAAACAGCTGCCCAGATGTGCTGCAGCTGGGGAAATCGGGGCCAGCCCTGGAAAGGACAGCACAACTCTGCTGCTCCTCCCCGGGACAGCCCCGGCGCAGGGATGGGGCAGCGCGGAGCTCAGGGCGTGGGGAAGGGGTTTGTGCCCGCTCCGGGGCGGGGAGGGCCGCCCTGAACCCAAAGATTCTGAGATCCGAAGGGCTCTGAGAAGGTCCCAGGGTAACCGAGGGGTTTGGGCTTTGATTGTTTTGGAATGTCCCGAGTGCAGGGGTTGGGCCGCAGTCTGTAGGAACGCTTGGGGAACTGTGGGACACGGGCAGGTTTGGAGGGCTGGAGGGACCGCGGTGTCTCCGTGGGGTCAGCAGCGGTGGAACCGGGGGGCAGAGCCGGGGAGAGCCTCAGGCCCGAGCCCCGCGGGGTCCGCCCGGCCCCGCAGAGCCGGGGACGCTCTGCTGGAGTTCGCTCCCGTTTACACCTTCTCCCTTCCGCACCGAGGCTGAGCTGGCGCCTTTGGGAGACAAATCCGTGCCCACAAAACATTTCTGGAGCAGATTCCTCCCGAGCCAGGCGATGTCCCCAAAACCTCCTTCCCCTTCCCCCTCCGGTTGTGTTTCACCCCTCAGAAAGAGCTGCGAGGCTCGGAAACCGATCTCGCCCCTCTCCCTGAGTCACCAGCGCACTTTTCAAACATTCCAGAGCATCCCGGTGTTTTCCACCTGCTCCTGGGGGGGGAAAGGTCGGATCCTGGGCGGGGTTGTGAACAGCCAGCGCCGGGGGTGATGCTCCGGGGGGAGTGAGAGGTGAGAGGACATTGAGGGGACATTGAGGGGACATTGAGGGGACATTGAGGGGACACTGAGGGGACACTGACCTCCCTCCAGGACCCGTCTTTGTGCTCGGAGCCCTCCCGGGAGGGTGGGAGGGTCGGTCACTCTCTGTGCGACCACCCAGCAGTGACCAGGGCGGCCCCAACCCCATCCCGGGCGGGCTGGCAGGGGTGCGGGGATGCGGAGTTTCCCCCTCGCTCCCAGGGATTCCGGGAAAAAGCGAATCCCTCCCCTCCGGGCCTGTTTTTTTGCCCGTACGAAGTGCCGCGACCTGCTGCTGGAGGCAGGTGGAGCGAGGGAGGCGAACGGGAGCGCTCGGGAAAAATAAACAGCAGCCGGAAGAATATCGAATTGAAATGTTGCTAGCGGAGAAACTCCGCCGACGGACTCTGCTGGAAATTATCGGAGACACGGCGGCACAAAAAACGCTTCCTTTTCGCGAGGCGAGTGATCTAATCAAGATGTATGTGCATGACAATGCGCTCGCAGGGAGAGAGAGTCGGAGTTATCCGCTTCAATTACGGCACTTCCCGTGTCCCTGTCCTGGCAAAGGATGGGAATAATAAATATAAAACGTGTTTTTCCCGACCTGTGAGCGAGTTGAGTAACTCAGCTCCCATTGAGCCGCGCTTGAAGTATGAAAAAAAAGAGAAGTTACCAGGTAAAATATCGTGAATATTCCTGAGGAATGAAATAGGAAATGAAATAGGAAATGAAATATTAAATATTATATGAAATGCTGGCTCGCAGCCAGCGGTGTCTTAATATCCAACAGGACACGGGGATGTGCCCATGAGGGAGAATTGATGGTGGGCTCTTGGCACGAGAATGGAAACTGGAGAAGGTTTGGGAAGTTTGTGTCCTTGAATCGATCATGGAATCACAGGCTGGTTTGGCTGGGGAATGACCTGCGGGATCCTCCAGCTCCAGCCACACGGACAGGGAGGGACAGCTGCTGGTGCCACCTGTGTCCATCCAAGGAGGGCACTGCTGGAGAAATCCTTCCTGCTCCTGTCCCTGCTCCTGTTCCTTCTCCTGCTCCTGCTCCTGCTCCTGTTCCTTCTCCTGCTCCTGCTCCTGCTCCTGTCCCTGCTCCTGTCCCTGTCCCTGTCACTGTCCCTGCCCCTGCTCCTGCTCCTGCTCCTGCTCCTGCTCCTGTTCCTGTCCCTGCTCCTGTTCCTGCTCCTGTCCCTGTCCCTGTCCCTGCCCCTGCTCCTGCTCCTGCTCCTGCTCCTGCTCCTGCTCCTGCTCCTGCTCCTGTTCCTGTCCCTGCTCCTGTTCCTGCTCCTGCCCCTGCCCCTGTCCCTGTCCCTGTCCCTGCTCCTGCTCCTGCTCCTGCTCCTGCTCCTGTTCCTGTCCCTGTCCCTGTCCCTGTCCCTGTCCCTGTCCCTGCTCCTGCTCCTGCTCCTGCTCCTGTCCCTGTCCCTGCTCCTGTCCCTGTCCCTGTCCCTGTCCCTGTCCATGCCCCTGTCCCTGTCCCTGTCCCTGTCCCTGTCCCTGTCCCTGCTCCTGCTCCTGCTCCTGTCCCTGCTCCTGCCCCTGTCCCTGTCCCTGTCCATGCCCCTGTCCCTGTCCCTGTCCCTGTCCCTGTCCCTGCCCCTGTCCCTGTCCCTGTCCCTGTCCCTGTCCCTGCTCCTGCTCCTGCTCCTGTCCCTGCTCCTGTCCCTGTCCCTGCTCCTGTCCCTGTCCCTGCTCCTGTCCCTGTCCCTGTCCCTGCTCCTCTCCCTGCTCCTGTCCCTGTCCCTGTTCCTGTCCCTGTTCCTGTCCCTGCCCCTGTCCCTGTCCCTGTCCCTGTCTCTGCTCCTGTCCCTGTCCCTGCTCCTGTCCCTGTCCCTGTCCCTGTCCCTGTCCCTGCTCCTGTCCCTGTCCCTGTCCCTGTCCCTGCTCCTGTCCCTGCTCCTGTCCCTGTCCCTGCTCCTGCTCCTGTCCCTGTCCCTGTCCCTGCTCCTGTCCCTGTCCCTCTCCCTTCTCCTGCTGGAGCAGCTCCACGCAGAAATGAACTTTGGCTGAGCACAAATTGCACATGAAGGGGGAACGAGATAAAAACCAATGCAGGGCCCGGATTCCTTTGAGGTGCAATGAGTGACCCCAGGTGCCAGCACCTCGGAGCCCTGCCCAGGTACGGTTTGAACTCACTGAATAATGGATTTTATTTCGTCTGATTTCTTTTGGCTGGAATTACACCCCCAATCTGTTCTCCTGCTGCGCTCCTAGCAAGCAGAATCTGTGTTTTGCTGCTGGAGCTCATCTCACAATCAGGTGCTCAGTTTTTATAAGGCTCAGATTTTTATCTGTTGCACTTCCAGAAATTACGTGTGACGGAGGTAAGAGCTCGTTCATTATTTATCACTTTCATTGTAGGGTAAGAGCTGTGAAATTTCAACACGAAATAAACTGAGAAAAGCAATCCTTGTGCTCGGTGTGTCAGCACAGGAGTGGAGCTGGCCAGGCTGACATCACAAAGCCAAGAAAGCAGGAATTTTGGGGGGAAATTCCATTAATTCATAATAATTAGTGGATCCTGATTACTGGCAGTTTGTGACCTGCAGTGCCCCGTCCCAGTCATCTGCTGAAAAGCAACCCTGCAAATGCACTTTGCTTGTTTATTTATTCCTGAGGTGACAGATTTATCTCCTCATTCTGCTCTTGTTTCCCAGCCTTTTATAGGACTCTTGGACAGTTTATAGACAGCAGCTGACACCTGTAAAATTCACCTGGAGCTATCCAGCACTTTAAAACACCTCCATGCAATTCATCCACAACTCTTCATGCACCAAAAAAAAAAAAAAAAAAAAAAAAAAGGCAAAAAATTGATTGGAGTGGCTGAGGAACTCTTCTGTCCTGTCTTTAAAAAGTGGATATAAAGCTGTCAGCTTTTACAGCTGCCCTCACACTGCTTCAATTGAACAGAGCTCTGGAGGGGAGATTCCTCTCCCAGCCTGGAGTCCTGGTGCTGCTGGAGTCAGGGCCGGTGCAGGGCTGGGCTGTGAGGCAGCAGCAGCTTCATCTGCAGCACCTGCATCACCTGCATCCCTTCCTGAGGGGGGGACCGACCCCTCACCCGTGCTGGGGTTTAGTTTTGTTAATCAAATTCAAATTAGATAAAAAAAATAGATATAGAAGACTGGGGAAATAAAAAAAAATCTGATTTTATCACTTTGAGAGCTTTGGCAGTGCCAGGCTGCTCCATCGGGGCTCTGTCCAGCCCAGGGGGGGTTTGGGGGCTTCCCAGGGCAGTTCCAGCACATATTGCTCAAGTTCCTTGTGGTTTGCAGCTTCTTCAAACTTCTTTGGGCACAACGCTCAAAGGGGCAAAAAGTGCAACTTGCAAGGTGCTCTTTGGCATCCCGGAGAGAAGGAGGCTCAGGGTGGGCACAGCAGGAATTTCCCCATGGAAAGGGAGCTCAGGAATTTCCCCATGGAAAGGGAGCTCAGGCCTTGGCACTGCCCAGGGAGGGTTGCAGTGCCCATCCCTGGAGGTGTCACCTGGAGGTGGCACTGAGTGCCCTGGGCTGGGGACAGGCTGGGGATGGGGCACAGCTGGGGCTCCATGACCTTGGAGCTCTTTTCCAGCCTCACTTCTGGGATCCTGAACACCAGAATCCCAAAGGCTTTTCCCAAAGGGAATATCCATCCCATCCAGCCCCAGCAGCAGAGGTGTCCCTGCCCCAGCCCCTTCTGGCACAGGGAACATTTCCTGTTCCCCCACAGCTCCAAACCCCTCCCAGCAGCAACAGAAAAGGAGCCCTGGGAGTCCTTAAAATCCCATTTTTGCACCTTGGGGGAAAAATCCTTCCTGGCAAGGGAGCTCAGGGCTTGGCAGTGCCCAGGGAGGTTTGCAGTGCCCATCCCTGGAGGTGTCACCTGGAGGTGGCACTGAGTGCCCTGGGCTGGGAGGGATTTTCCAGCCCCAGGATTCCGGGATCTCTCCCTGGCATTTCCACACCACCCCAAACATCCAGCAGGGTCAGTAATTTCGTGTTTGCCCCCCTGGAAGCCGAGAGCTCCCGGACCGAGACGCTGCACACCCGGGCAGAGCCGGGGACCCCGGGCTGATCCCGGCGCTCCCAGCGGTGTCAGCTTCCATCACCTGCACACAGCTCCCCCTCCCCGGGCATCCATCACCCCCCGGGCGGGCGCAGGCAGTGATCCTTCGCTCCCCGAAGCCACATTTCCATCAGCGTTATGGATTTCCCGGCCATTTCCCTGTATGGATATGCCGGGAGCCGTGCGCGATATTCCGGGATGCTGCCGGCAGTGGGCACAGGGGAACATTCCTGCCTTAACCACCCCTCCCCTGGCCCATTACCAGCTCCTTCTGCTCACCCCCGGCAGCTCCAGGAGCGTCTGATTCCCTGTTTGAGTGCCCCATAACCACTTGTTACACGGAGCAGCTCCTTTTCAGTGCTGGGAGCTGCACAGATTTGGGGTGAGTCCCTGTGAAACACCGAGCCCACCAGCCCCAAGCCCTGGAATAAAAACTCCTGAGGGCTTGTCTTGGTTTGGACAGACAGGTGTCTGCCAGGGAAACTGGGGTTTCCCTTAGAATGGAGAATGGAAACCCCTCACCCCCTCCAAATTACAATTTTGCAATTAAGGGCTCTCAAGCAAAGGTTTGGGAATAGAAATAACAGTTCTTTACTGGGAATATCAATAATACAAATGCGGTAGAAAAACAAAACCACCCCACCAAACCAGCAAACAAACAAACAACAATTTTGGAGAACCCTGACAGAGTCAGAGCTACAACCTGACACCCTGCTGGTCAGGGAGTTGGGAGCAGCCCACAGTGAGTCCTCCTGGAGTGGCAGATGTGGTTCTGCTGGGGCAGAGATGATCCTGAGAGAAAAGGGTCCAGTGATGGTGAGAATGGTCCAGTGATGGTGAAGAGGGCCCAGGGATGGTGAGAAGGGCCCAGGGATGGGGAGAAGGGTCCAGGGATGGTGAGAAGGGCCCAGGGATGGTGAAGAGGGTCCAGTGATGGTGAGAAGGGTCCAGGGATGGTGAGAAGGGCCCAGGGATGGTGAGAAGGGCCCAGGGATGGTGAGAAGGGTCCAGGGATGGGGAGAAGGGTCCAGGGATGGTGAGAAGGGTCCAGGGATGGTGAGAAGGGCCCAGGGATGGTGAGAAGGGCCCAGGGATGGTGAGAAGGGTCCAGGGATGGTGAGAAGGGCCCAGGGATGGTGAGAAGGGCCCAGGGATAGTGAGAAGGGCCCAGGGATGGTGAGAAGGGTCCAGGGATGGTGAGAAGGGCCCAGGGATGGTGAGAAGGGTCCGCTCTCCCTCCAGGAATCCAGTGGAACCAGATCCCTGGTGTTCCTGAGTCCCAGTTTTATCCAGGTAGGAATGGTTGGCTCCCCGCACTGGGTGCAGCATCTCCCATGGGATGATGGAATGTGGATGTTTTACTTTGGGGAGGGTAAGTTTGGGGATGTCTGTGCTTTTAGGGGTGTCTCAATGGTCCATTAGCAGAAAAGAGATAACAAACACTGCCCCACCTGGTTTGAACACTTGGCCCATTATCAAAAGGCACCCGCCCCCCTCCTCCCAGAGTTACAAGAGGTAAAGGAGAACAATTCCTCAACTGCTTTCAGCAGATGAAAATAGAATACACAGTTTAGGTTCCATAACCCAAGACAGGGCTTCACCAAACCCTCTCTGGATGTGGGCACAACTTTCCAACATTGATTTTAAAAACCTGAGTTGTGGAGGATGCACAACAACCCCGGGTAAGTTTTTCCCAGTGAGTAATTATTCCTACTGATGTGATTTTCTCCTCATTTTCTCTTCAGTGTTTGGTGCTGGACCCTGTGCTCTGGCTGCCCTGGCCAGTGGGATTTGCTGCTCAGGGAATTCCTCGTGGATTTTTGGATGCAAACACGAACCAGAGGAGCTGCTGGGTGCACGAGCTTGGACAGATGAGATCCCAGCTTAGAAGGAGCAATACTTCAATCAAATTTAAAATCATTTATTCAGTTAGGAGCACTCTGCACGTGAGTGTCCTGAGCACAGAACCCAGAAATCCCAGCCCAGGAGCCACCAGCCCACCTGGGAGCCAGGCAGGAGGAGCAGAAGGGACCTCCTTGCCCTCTGGAGCTCCCTGCCAGGAGGGTCTGGCTGGGTTTTGGTCTCTTCTCCAAGACAGGACAAGAGGAAACGGCCTCAGGTTGTACCAGGGGAAGTTTAAATTAAATATTGGGGAAATCCCTGGTTGCCCAGGCCTGGCAGAGCTGCCCAGGGCTGGAATCCCCATCCCTGGAGGGATTTCAGAGCCCTGTGGCTGTGGCACTTGGGGACACGGGGCAGTGCTGGGGGTGCTGGGCTCAGTGCCCTTGCTGGGAGCTCAGCTCTGGGGTCCTGTGGCTCTCTGAGTCCCCAGCCCTGCAGGAACCCCCCAGAACCCCCACCCTCGGGGCTGCAGGGGTGGATTGGGTCAGGAACAGCCAGGTTTGGGTCCCTGGAGCCCGGGCAGGGGCTGTGCCAGGTGCTGCATCAGGAACAGCAGGGTGGGAGCAACAATCCCAGCCAGGATTTATCTGGGGGTCCTGCCCTGCCAAGGCTTTTGGGGTTGCCCCAGCAGGGGCTGCTCCTGGTGGGGGCTGTTCCCTGGTGCCCAGAGCAGCTGTGCAGGCAGAGCAGCTGCTGCCCCTGAGGGGCCAGGCACACACTGCAGGTACTGAACCCATCACCATCCTTCCACAGGCTGCAGTGCTGCAAAACCTCGCAAATTGTCTTCAATTCTGGCAATTCTCACACCTCTCATGGCCATTAAGGGGCACCTGAAGAGTTTCCCTGCCCTGGGGGATGTCTGGGGATCTGCTGGGTTCCTCCCAGCAACCTTGGAGGTTTCAAACTCACCATGACCTCTGAGCTCTGAGCTGAGTGCAGGGGGGCTGTTTTTGGGGTTTATTGGGGGCTGGTAAATTGGGCAGGATGGTTTTACCCCTGACATCCCCTCCCTGGAGCTGCTGGGAGCTCAGTCACTCCCTTGGGGGGTGGGGCAGCCTGCACCTCGGGGTGCTCAGAGGTGGGGGAGACCCTTTTTGGGAGCAGTGGGAGCAGCAGCTGCAGGGTCACGGCCCAGGTGGTGTGGGCAGCCTGGTGTGAGTGTCAGAGAGCAGGAAAAACTCTTTAATTTGGATTTAATTTGAATATTGGGACCTTGCTCCTCTCTCTGGCCCTGAGGAAAGCAGCCCAGGTGTGTACAGCAATGTGCCACCTCTTAGTTAAGGGGCTCTGAATTATTATTTCTCAGGCTGATGTGAAGCTGGGAGGGGCTGCTGGAAAGCCCAGGGAGGGTTTGGGGGTGCCTGGATCTGCCTGGCACAGCCAGCCCTCCCAAAATGGGGTAAAACCCTCCCTTGTGTACTTAAAAGCTGCCAAAATCCAAAGGTTCAATGTGGATTAATGCACGAAAAAAAGGTAAAGGAAGCAGGGAAATCAGGAAGGAAATTGCTGCTACTTTTTTCCTCTTAAATGTTAAAAAAAAAAGGGAGAAGTTTCTTCCCAGGGCTGGCCTGTGGGATGCCATGGCTGGAGCAGAGCTGTGGGGAGAGCATCCCCTGGCAGGGCTCTGCAGGGTTGGTCCCAGGCTGTGCCCACACATCTGGATTACAGCTGGAATCCCTCAGGGACGGGAACTTGGGGCTGTAACTCCGTGGTGATGAGGCCAAAGGCAGGAAATGCCTTCTCTGGGCTTTGTGAGAAAGCCAAAGTGCCCACTGTGGGTGTTCTCTGGCAGAGCCCAGAGTGCAGAGACCCCGAGACTCTGAGAGCAGCAGGGACACTCCAGCCCTGGCCGAGCTGAGAGCAAACCCTGCTGCAGATCCTTTGGGATGGATGGAGGGGGAAAGGAGCTGCCTCCCCTCAGGAATTGGAGTGAAATAACTCACCGTGCTGAGGTGAAAGGAGCTGATACAGAAATCACCTGCACTGGCTTCAAGCAGAGTGAGAAATGCCACGAAACTCAAAACGAGATTTTCCTGCAGCTCCTCAAGCTGGGTAAATACAAAAGTGCAACCAGCAGAGCTGCTGCTGGAGAGGTGTCCTGTCCCAAAACCCCGGAGCTCAGGTGTGTCCTCAGGCACGGGATGGGTCCCTCCTTGCCCCCAGGAGCATCCCCTGGTGCTGCTCAGGCAGGAGGGAGCAGCCCGGATTCTCCCCTGTGAGGTGACATTTAAAACCCCTGGGTGTTTAAAAAGGGCTTGGTGGGCATTGGTGTGGGTGGGACACTGAGGGGGCTGCATGGCCCGTGTGTGTGGGGAGAGACTGGGTTCATTTACTGAGCAGGTGACACAGGGAGGGCAAGGGACATTTCCTCTCTGTGGGGTTGGAAGCAGGACTGGCAGAGGCTTTATTTACCGTTTCATATCCGTGTTGATGGTGATATCCCTGAGTTGTCTGAGCCTGGAACGAGCTGGGTATCACTGCAGAGGAGCTGTCTGTGCTTTCAGCAGCTCCACTTGATGTACTTCTGAAAATCAGCCCAGACTTGCCTGGGTCTGCCCCAGCCGGGTTCTGTGGGGTGCTGACCGTGATCCTCCTGCCCTGAGCTCTGGGATCTCCTGCAGGTGTCCCAGGGGATCCTGCTGGGGCAGGTAAGGGATGGGAACATCGGTGTTTGCAGCTCCTTCTGCCTCCTCCTGCTGCCGGGGATGTTATCAGCGACGTGATGTTATCAGGGACGTTATCAGGATTGTGTTGTTATCAGTGATGTTATCAGTGATATGATGTTATCAGCGACGTGATGTTATCAGGGACGTTATCAGCGATGTGTTGTTATCAGTGATGTTATCAGGGCTGTGTTGTTATCAGTGATGTTATCAAGGATGTTATCAGGGCTGTGTTGTTATCAGGGATGCGATGTTATCAGGGATGTTATCAGTGATATGATGCTATCAGCGATGTGATCTTATCAGCGACGTTATCAGCAATGCGGTGTTATCAGCAATGTTATCAGGGACACAATGCTATCAGTGATATTATCAGGGATGCGATCATTGATATCATTGCTATCAGGGATGCGATGTTAGCAGCGATGTGATGTTATCAGGGATGTTATCAGCAATATGATATTATCAGTGATGTTATCAGCGCTGTGATGTTATCAGCGCTGTGATGTTATCAGCGATGTTATCAGCGATGTGGTATTATCAGTGATGTTATCAGCGCTGTGATGTTATCACGGATGTGATGTTATCAGGGATGTTATCAGGGATGTTATCAGCGATGCAATGTTATCAGCGATGTGTTGTTATCAGGGATGTTATCAGTGATATGATGTTATCAGCGATGTTATCCTATCAGGGCTGTGATGCTATCAGCTATATTATCAGCGATGCAATGTTATCAGGGATGTTATCAGCGCTGTGATGTTATCAGTGATGTTATCAGGGATGTGAAGTTATCAGTGATGTTATCAGCGATGCGATGTTATCAGCGATGCGGTGTTATCAGCGATATGATGTTATCAGTGATGCTATCAGCGCTGTGTTGTTATCAGTGATATGATGTTATCAGTGATGTTATCAGCGCTGTGATGTTATCAGGGCTGTTATCAGCGCTGTGATGTTATCAGGGCTGTGATGTTATCAGCGCTGTGCTGTTATCAGGGATGTTATCAGCGATGGGATGTTATCAGCGATATGATGTTATCAGGCTTTGCAGCCCTGCCATCTACCGGCTGCTCCCCGCCAAGCCCGCAGCCCCGCGGGCCCTGGGAGCGTTTTCACTCCCGGAACTCCGGGCGGGGGATCCCGGTGCGGGCTGGGGAGGGGCCCGGCCCGGGAGGGTGGGCAGGGCTGGCACAGGGTGCCCGGAGCGGCTGTGGCTGCCCCTGGATCCCTGGCAGTGCCCCAGGCCAGGCTGGACACTGGGGCTGGGAGCAGCCTGGGACAGTGGGAGGTGGGAGCCTTTGGGATTCTGGTGTTCAGGATCCCAGAAATGAGGCTGGAAAAGAGCTCCAAGGTCATGGAGCCCCAGCTGTGCCCCATCCCCACCCTGTCCCCAGCCCAGGGCACTCAGTGCCACCTCCAGGTGATACCTCCAGGGATGGGCACTGCAAACCTCCCTGGGCAGTTCCAGTCCCTGAGCTCCCTTTCCATGGGGAAATTCCTGCTGTGCCCACCCTGAGCCTGCCCTGGCCCAGCCTGGGGCCGTTCCCTCTCCTCCTGTCCCTGTGCCCTGGGAGCAGAGCCCGACCCCCCCGGCTGTCCCCTCCTGGCAGGAGCTGTGCAGAGCCACCAGGGCCCCCTGAGCCTCCTTTGCTCCAGGCTGAGCCCTTCCCAGCTCCCTCAGCCCCTCCTGGGGCTCCAGACCCTTCCCAGCTCCCTCAGCCCCTCCTGGGGCTCCAGACCCTTCCAAGCTCCCTCAGCCTCTCCTGGGGCTCCAGACCCTTCCCAGCTCCGTTCCCTGCCCTGGACACCTCCAGCCCCTCAAAGTCCTTCTTGTCCTGGGGGCCAGTGCTGGATGCAGCATTCCAGGTGTGACCTCAGCAGTGCCAGGTACAGAGGGACAACCCCTGCCCTGCTCCTGCTGCCACATGATTTTTATTAGAAAATGGTATAAAAATGTCCTTTCCTTGGACTCTGAAGTTCCACATGCACTTTGTTTTCCCTCTTTCAAAGCATAAATCAGCTGCTCCCAGTGCCAGGCCTTTCTTCCAGCTGTGGGTGTTAAACTGGGTGCTGGGGTGATCCCTGTGGTCCCCTTGCCTTTCTCCCAAGAGATTGTGGGGAGAATTCCTGTGGGGTTAATGATGGGGTGATACAAAAGGAGCCAGGCTTCTCCCTGCTCCCTGTCATTGTGGCACCAGCGGGGCCCCCAGGGGAAACCCTTCCTTCCCTGGGAGCTGCTGGCTCCGGCGTTCCTGGAGCTCTCCCCGTCCCCCAGCTCTTCCTGGAACAACTCTTTGCCACTGAGAGAGGCCCTGGTCCCATGGAAATCAATGCTATCGACTGCCCAGCGCTGATGGATCAGCCCTGCTGAGTTACAGCTCTCAGCCCTCGCCCTGGAGATGCCCTGGGAAAAGCTTTTAGTGCCTCCCACACCGAGCCTGAACTGCTGCCCAGCCCAGCTCCTGCTCTGCCGTGCCAGACACGGCCCCCAAGCCCAGTCAGCTGCTGCTGGGAGCGTGTGTGTGTGTGGCAGAGAGGATCCAAACTGCTTAGGAAGATCAAGCCCTTGTTTGTAAAGGCTTAAAAACATCATCTCACCAAGCAGAGGCTGGAATTTCCTGGGCCTTGTGGGTGAAGATGCTCAGCCTGGGCAGAGGGGGTGGTGCTGCTGCAGCTCGGGCTGTGTCTGACCCAGTGCACCAAAAACCTGCTCCAAGCACAAAGGCACCCAGCCCAGGGCACCCTGCTGTGGGGTTCCTCTGGGGAATGGGTTTTCCCCAGAACCCCCTAAAGCCTGTGACCATAGAGTTTGACCCTTTTTCCCTATCTTGACCCTGTTGGCTCAGGGCCAGCTCTCTCTCCTGGGCCAAAGACCAGATGCTTCAAACCCAGGCTGCTTCCTTGTTTGTTCTCTCCCCTGGAACCCTTGGAGAATAAAGCCTTGGAGTGATCCTGGGGGTGAGAGCCTCTTTTGGAATCTTTTACCCTGTCCCCTAAGATATTCCTCCAAAGCCCCTCAAGGAGACTGAGCTGGCCACAGGAAGCCCAGGAGGGTGGGCAGGGAGCATTTCATCCTGCACCCTGCAGGGGCTCTGGCAGCAGCCAGGGCTGTGCTGGGCAGGGAGCACCCCGGGGCTCCCCTGGGCACCTCTGCTGGCTGTGCCCTTGGCTGGCAGGAGCTCTGGGACTCTGCATCCACCCCGACCTGCCCATCCATCCCCTGCTGTTCCATGGGCTGCCAGCACGTGGAAGGGCACTGTTGGTTGTTAGTCTGAGGCTTTGGATCACCCAAATGAACCCAAGTCACAAAATCGCCATTATCAGTTCATAATGTTCCGCTTTTGACTGCAGCAGTTCATTTTTTAATGTTTTTAAATCTTCCTGCACGGTTTGCTGTGAGGGCTCTGTGGCTGCAGGGGAGGCAGTGAGGGTGCAGGGATGGGGACACAGCATCTCCTGTGCTGGGATGACACTGCTAAAGATCACAGAGACACAGACTCCGACTTTAGAAGGCTGACAATGACTCTGTTTATTTCCAGGAATTTCTTCCCTTTTATCCTGTTCTACAGAGAGCAACCCAATGGGTGAAACAAAGGCAAACTTCTTCAATCACATTGGTCAGAGCAGAGGGACAGCAAGGAGCAGTCCCTCCTAGGGAAAAGAATGCAAACAAAGGTCACAGTCAGGAAAACGTGTCTCTGGTTTACAGAAAACTCTGGGAGAAGAGTTTCAGAAACCCAAAACACCTCAGGCACCAAGCAGGGCTACCCTGAGACATCTCTGGACGTGCTGAGCCACCTCTGGACACCGTGAGCAGCTGGTGATGGCACCGCTGGCTGTGCTGCCACTTCCAGGGCACAGCAGTGCCCTCCCTGCCCTGCCAGCTCTGTGCTGGCTCTGCTGCCCCAAAAGGGCTGTGGGATCAGGGTGGCTGTGGGATCAGGCTGTGGGATCAGGCTGTGGGATCAGGCTGGGCTGTGGGATCAGGCTGAGCTGTGGGATCAGGATGAGCTGTGGGATCAGGCTGTGGGATCAGGGTGAGCTGTGGAATCAGGGTGTGGGATCAGGCTGTGGGATCAGGCTGTGGGATCAGGCTGTGGGCTCAGGCTGGGCTGTGGGATCAGGCTGGGCTGTGGGATCAGGGTGGCTGTGGGATCAGGCTGTGGGATCAGGCTGTGGGATCAGGCTGTGGGATCAGGCTGGGCTGTGGGATCAAGCTGTGGGATCAGGGTGAGCTGTGGGATCAGGCTGGGCTGTGGGATCAGGATGAGCTGTGGGATCAGGCTGGGCTGTGGGATCAGGCTGAGCTGTGGGATCAGGCTCTGGGATCAGGCTGTAGGATGTGCCCTGGGAGCTGCCAGCCCTCCCACGGCGGTTCCTGTAGACATCTGCCCGTGTCAGTCACATTCTCCAGGTTTTTAATTGATCACGCTGCCTCCCCCGCACGCCGTGGTTTTTTTTCCAGGGTTTTCCCATAATAATGACTCCTAATGAAGCTGCTTATGTCTCCCACAAGGAACATTAACGGGGCAATGCATTGTTCTTAAGGTACAGCTCCGTGTGGAGTGAGCTGGGAGGAGCAGGGGATGCTGAGAGCTCGGCACAGCCCTCGGCAGCCCAACTGCACCAGAACCCACAATCCCGGCCTGGTTTGGGTGGGAGGGACCTTAAATCCCACCCAGTGCCACCCCTGCCATGGGCAGGGACACCTTCACCATCCCAGGCTGCTCCAACCTGGGCTGGGACACTGCCAGGGGTGCAGGGGCAGCCACGGTAAATCTGGGAATTCCAGCCCGGCCCTTCAGAGGGAAGAATTCCTGCCCAAAATCCATTTAAATCTCCAATTTTCCAGTGGGAACCCACTCCCTGTGTACCACATCCCAACCTGGCCTTGGGCACTGTCAGGGATGCAGGGGCAGCCACAGCTGCTCTGGGAATTCCAGCCCAGCCCTGCACAGGGAAGAATTCCTGCCCCAAATCCATTTAAATCTCCAATTTTCCAGTAGGAACCCACTCCCTGTGTACACATCCCAGCTCGGCCTGGGGCACTGCCAGGGATCCAGGGGTACCACAGCTGCTCTGGGCATCCTGTGCCAGCCCTGCCCACTCTCCCCGGTGTGTGCTTCACTACTCCGAGGTGCAAAGGAGGAGTAAGGGACACGGAGCCCGTGGTGGTTATCCCAACCCATCCCAGGCTCAGGTATCGCCTTCCTCCCCCCAGCTGCCCCTCCCCTGCCCAGTCCCCGAGCAGTTTTCCCCTCTGAGGGCAGGCAGCGATGCCCGGTGCGTGTTCCCGGTGTAAACCCTGCCCAAGTCGTGCCGCCTCCCCTTTCCCCGCCGCTGTGAGATGCAAATCTCCGCTGGCTCGTTACCGCCTCATTAAAATGCCTAACCCAAAAAAACTCTCTCCCCTCCTGACGGGGCCGGCTCCGCAAAGCAGCTGCGCGCTGCCTCTTTGATATGGGAAACCCTATTGTCATTAACCTCATTATGACAACGCTCCTTTCTGATATTCGCCTTTCAGGGAGGATGCTGGAAGGATGAGGATGTTTTGCCGGTTCGCATAATGCGAAGTGCAGGGGAGGGTGGGAAACAGGCGGCAGGAGATGAGGAGACTTGGATTATTTATCAGTGTCCTCGGGAAGAGTTGTGCTGCTGGAAGTTTAGGCACCAGGAAATGCTGGTGCTTTGGACAGGGATCTCTCCAGCAGGTGGAAATTGTGGAAAATGTAGTTTTTTATCCCCCCAAAAACCCCCTTGTGTCGCTGTGGATAAATCACCTGAGTTGCAGGAGATGCAAGGTGCTGCACTGGGAATTTCTGAGATGCCAGCCCCACACGGATCATTCCCCCCAGAACTTGTTCTTGCTCGTTGTACACATCCCCTGAACACAGTCGTTCTTCTAACCATGGGAGTTCAGTTTTACAGATTATTTAACCCTTTTTATTATTATTATTTTTTATCTTGACTTTGAGACTGGGAGCAGCTGGAGCAGATCCACCTTGGATCTGCACAACTGCAATGTTTTGTTTCCTTTCCTTGCAATCCTTAATTCTCCACTTTTCACTGGGCTGGATCCTTCAGGGAAACCTCATTTGGGGCTTGGGGTTTTTGTTTCCATCCCTCGGGTCAAGAGAGAAAAGGAGCAGCTGGAGAGGGTTCAGTGGAGGGCTGTGAAGGCACAGAGGTTGTGGAGCCTCCTCCCCATGTGGTGATGTTCAGAACCCACCTGGAGTTGGTCCTGTGCCACCTGCTCGTGGTGCACCTTTGGCAGGGCTTGGAGGAGATGATTCCAGCCTCCCTCCCAGCCCAGCCCCTCAGGGATGCTGTGCAGGGGCAGGAGAGGTGTGGGCAGTGCTGCATCCTCCCTCCTCCTCATGGCCTCAGGCTGGACCAGGGCAGGCTCAGGGTGGGCACAGCAGGAATTTCCCCATGGAAAGGGAGCTCAGGCCTTGGCACTGCCCAGGGAGGTTTGCAGTGCCCATCCCTGGAGGTGTCCCAGGAACTCCTGGAGGTGGCACTTGGACACCTCCAGGGGTGGGCACTCCTCAGGGCAGCCCCTTCCAACACCTGACCACCCTTTCCATGGGGAAATTCCTCCTGATGCCCAAAAATACACAATTATTAATGACTAATTAGGGGTGTTGTAGGGAGAGCTCTTGCCCACGTGTTTAATTCTGGGCTGGTGGGCAGGAGGGGTCTGGAGGTGCAGGAGTTTGAGGTTCTCAGCCCCTGGACTGTCCCATCCCTGCTGATCTCCCTGAGAAACACAAGCTGGTGCTGATTCTGTGAGATGTGGACAGCCTGGGCCAGCAGGGAGTGTCCCTGTTGGGACAGGCTTGGACAGGATGGGCCTGGAGGTCCCTTCCAGCCCAGCCCAGTCTGTGATCCAGGAGCCATCCAGCTCTGCCATGGCTGTGGGTTACCAGTGCAGATTTCACAAATGGGCCACTGACCTCACAAGGCATCCAAAGGCCCCCCTTTGTTGATTATTCTCCAAAATCACTTATTTGCACAAGGCAGTCCCAGTCCTGGCTCCTTCAGAGGGCCTGGGCAGGGAGGGAGGGAGGGAGGGAGGGAGGGATGCCTCTGCTGCTGGTACCCCTGCAAACATCCTTTCATTTCCTACATGAAGGTTAAAATCCTGCATTTCAGCTCTGCCTTTCTTCTCCCTCTCCTTTTTAGCAAAATCTGCTTAAATTTTGAAATAGGTTCTTGAACAACTCCAAAGGCCCTCCCTGGTGAATTCCTCCACCATTAGGGCTGCTCTTTACAGATGTTCCCCGTTCATTTTGGTGGAATGAAATGGCACTTCTGTCTCTCACATGATGGGTAAAAGCTGCAGTAAACTGAAACTGAAACAGAAGTACAATCCACAAGGGAAGCACTACCACAGGTTTAATGTATTCCCCTCAGAAATCACAAAAGTCTTTCAGGGTCCTTATGTGTTTATCCTTAAACCCTGCCTGGCTGAGGGCACCTGTGTGTTGTACATTTGGTGTGTGGGGGTGCTTCCCAAGCAGGTGCTGGAGCTGCAGGGACCTCTGTGCTGTCACAGGCTGGGAGCTGGGGCTGCAGGAGCCTCTGTGCTGTCACAGGCTGGGAAATGGAGCTGCAGGACCCTCTGTGCTGTCACAGGCTGGGAGTTGGAGCTGCAGGACCCTCTGTGCTGTCACAGGCTGGGAGCTGGGGCTGCAGGACCCTCTGTGCTGTCACAGGCTGGGAGCTGGAGCTGCAGGAGCCTCTGTGCTGTCACAGGCTGGGAGCTGGGGCTGCAGGACCCTCTGTGCTGTCACAGGCTGGGAAATGGAGCTGCAGGAGCCTCTGTGCTGTCACAGGCTGGGAAATGGAGCTGCAGGAGCCTCTGTGCTGTCACAGGCTGGGAAATGGAGCTGCAGGAGCCTCTGTGCTGTCACAGGCTGGGAGCTGCAGCTGCAGCTCAAATCTGCTCCGAGGTTTGGTGCAGTTTGTGGTGCTGGGCACGGGGAGGGTTTGTGGGTTTTGGCTGCTGAAACGAGCAGAACAGCACCATGCCATGGTACAGGTAGTTATCTCATGGAGTCACAGATATCCTGAGCTGGAAGGGATCCACAAGGATCACACAGAATCACAGAATCACAGAATTTCCAGGTTGGAAGAGACCTCCAAGATCATCCAGTCCAACCCAGCCCTGACACCTCAACCAGAGCATGGCACCAGTGCCACATCCAGGCTTTGTTAAACACCTCCAGGGATGGTGACTCCAGCACCTCCCCTGCAGGCTATTCCAGAACTTTATCACCCTTTCTGTGAAAAACTTTTCCCTGATATCCAACCTGTGTTTCCCTTGGTGCAGCTCAAGATCGAGTCCAAGCCCAGATCCCCCACCAACCCCACCCTGGGCATCCCTGGAGCTCTGTCCCAGCTCTCCTGGAGCTCTGGCACCCTCGGGGCCGTGCCCATCCCCTGGGCAGTGCCAGCACCCTCTGGGGGAAGAACCTTTCCCTAAATCCATCCCAAACCTCCCCTGGCACCACTCGCAGCTGTTCCCTCAGGTGCTGTCACCAGAGCCCTCATGCACAGCTCATTACACAAAACAATTATTTATTTCAGGCCACGTTTTGCTGGGATTGTTCCTCCAATGACTGAACCAGGCTCTGTGACTGCAGCCAGCTCTGGGTGCAGCTGCCAGAGCAGCAGCAGCACACACTCCCCAAAAACACCCCCTGCCCTGCCGTGGCACGCAGTGAGAAGTGCTCCTGTGTTTGTGCCTCTGCTGGGAGCCTGAGTTTTCCAATTGCTGAGCAGTTTTCCCTTGTTTGACATCTTTCCCCTCTCCTTCAGCCCTGGAGAAGCTTTATAAGAGAGCCAAGTGCTGAACTTGCACCAGGAACAAGTGGGTGTGTGAAAGCCTCAGGGCTAGAGGAGGATTAAGAAATGCCCAAATTACAGGAGAGAGGGACAGAATCACCGGGTGAGCCGGGGAGGAGGAGCAGATTCCTCCAGCAGACACCAGGCAGGGGCTGGGCCGTGCATCCCCAGCCCTGCCCCTCATCCCGGTGCTCCCGTCCCTCTGTCGCCTTGCACTGAGGATTTGTCACCGAGCCTGCGATGGAAATACTTCGGTAATTGCCCGTATTATATGGATCATTGACCTTCAACAGGGAAGCTGCTGGAGCAACTGTCCATTTATCTGGAAAATTACCACATGGCAAAAGCACATTAGGCTGCTTCCCTCTGTCTCCTCCAGCGAGGGCTTTCAGCTGCCGGGCCACAAATCCCTGCCCGCGGCTGCAGCTGCAGCTTGGCTCTGGGGTACGGAGGGGATGTGGTGACAGGGCTTGTCCCCCTGCAGCAGCTCGGCGGGGTTTGGCACCCTCAGAGGGACAGCAAGCCCCGGGTTTGGGTGCCCAAGTCACATCTCAGGTTGAAAATGGAGGTGTGAAAGTTGTGGGTCAACGAAACAGTGCCAGAGGTGAGAGGCAGCTCACAGGGCCAGTGCTCCTGCTGCAGACAGTGCCTGCAAGAGAGGATAAATGCAGTTTTATATATATAATATATCAATAATTACATACATATATATATATAAATAATTGCATATATAATTACATAATTATTAAATATATAATATTATACAAATAATAAGATTGTAATGAATGAGAAACACAGTGCTGGGCTGTTGGGATGTGCTGGTCTGTGCCTGTGCTCCAGCCTGGAGCCTTCCCAAAGTGGTGGCACACGGAATTCTGCTCTGCATGGAGCTGCTGCTGGGTTTGAGGGGGGGAGGATTCAGCGTTTTTAGAGAATCCCAGGTGGTTTGGGTCGGGAGGGACCTGAAATCCCCCCCAGTGCCATGGCAGGGACACCTCCCACTGTCCCAGGCTGCTCCAGCCCCATCCAGCCTGGCCTTGGGCACTGCCAGGGATCCAGGGGCATTTCCCCCAAATTCTGCCCAGTTCACTCAAAGGAGGTTTGATCACATCCCAGGCTCCACCAGTGAAGTTCCTGTGCAGAATTCCCTTCATTTCCAGCGCTTTGGTAGCATTAAAATTCACATTTCAGGCAGAGTCTTTCTGGAAAAGCTGTGTGTGCCCAGCCCTGAGGGGTGGCTGCTCGGGGGCTCCTGTGTCCAAATGACTTTTGGGGGCAAAGCAAACCCCGTTCAGTGTTCGTTCAGCAAAATGTGTTGATGGGAATTTATTTATTTAGACAGCTTCAGGTAAAGTGGGGGAACGAAGCCAAATTTTCAGCCGCAGTTTTGTGCAAAATGACTAAAATAGGATTATTTACTATAAATAAACAGTAAATGCTACTTCCTTCCCGAGCGGGGCTGCAGTTTTCAGCCCTGACTTTGCGAGCTGATGCTTATCGGGCAAAACAAAGGATAAAATTAGCTGCTCGTTAAGTTCGGTTCCACTTCTCTTATCTGGTGACTCTGTCGGAGGGTTTAAAAAAAGCCCGATGGAAACCCAAGGCCGTGTGCTGTCCTTGCTGGGCTTCCAGGGCAGAGCATCCTCCTGCCAGGAACCCTGGATGCCCAAAGGAAAGAATTCCTGATATCAGATATCCTAAAAAAAAAAAAAAAGCGGTTTTATTGACCCTTCCTCGAGCACTGGCAACGCCCTGAGCTTTAATTCCGTATTATAAATTAATTTCATTCAGTATTATAAAGTATTATTGTGTATTTATTAATAATCCATTTAAAAGGAGCATTTCCCCTTTTCCTTTTCTTGCACGAGCAGTTTTTGTTGGGATTCTCCAGCTGGGTTGTTTCTTTGCTTTATCCCATAATTTGAGTACAGAACCTCAAAATAACACCCCACCCCAATTTTCTCCTGTAGATATTTGTATTTTTACCCACGTCACTGGTGGGGAAGATGCTGGAGGAACGTGGAGCTGCTGGATCAGATCCCTTCCTCACTTCATTTCTTCCTTTGAGAAACTTTTACTGGTTTTTTTGATTTTCCTTCCCCACATGGAATTTTACTTAGAAACAGAGAAATTTAAGTTAATTGCAGATTTCCTCTGGAGCAGGTCAAGACATCTCTTAACCCTGGTGGGATGGAGGGGCTGCCTTGGGAGAAGGAGCTGGAGTTTGCTGTGTCTGACCCACGAAATTCCAGAGACAAGAGCAGTGAATCTTCTGCCTGGGTATTTTCGTTCTTAATCCCATCTTAAACTCTGGGCTCAGTTTCCAGGAGAAGTTCAGCAATGGAAAAGAATAAATTCTGTTTTTTAAAAGCTGAATGCCTTTTCAATGTAGTTTATAGTCAAAAGTTTTCAACGAGCTCATTCAGAACTTGCATGGAAAGTTTGGAGATTTACTTTTAAGGACTGTAATTAATTGTAATTTAATCTGGCCCCTAAGCAAATGCCTTGAAACACATCTCTTATTTCATTTCTCTTATTTCTCTTATTTCTCTTATTTCTCTTATTTCTCTTATTTCTCTTATTTCTCTCATTTCTCTTATTTCTCTTATTTCTCTTATTTCTCTTATTTCCCACAATTTATGTTACCCTGGGATGTGCCAGGATCAGGATTGGAGCAGCCCCATCTGCATCAGGCTCCCATCACACTCTGCTGTGACTTTGGATGCTGCCGTAAATTAAAATATTCTGAATTTTAACATTCTCCTCAGTGCTCTTTCCCAGCCCAGGCTGCCTCCACTGTGTTGTTGTTCCATTTATCCCTCACATCCCCCCTTGGAGGCAGGACAGGGGGAGCCTCAGGAGAGGGGCAGCAGCATCAGGAACGACCCTAAGGATCCTGAGGTGGCTGGAGATTGGGATCAGCACAGGCAGGGTGAGTTCGTGGTGAAAAGGGTCGTGACAAAGCGTTTGTGTGGAATTTTGTGCAGCACTTGGAGCAAAGGGAAAATTCTTAATCTCAGGATAAACTTTGAGGTGAAGGTGATGAAGAAGTTCCAGGCCAGGCTGGACACTGGGGCTGGGAGCAGCCTGGGACAGTGGGAGCTGTCCCTGCCAGGGCAGGGGCGGCACTGGGGGGGATTTGGGGTCCCTCCCATCCCAACCAGTCTGGATTTTGTGATGGAATGATGGGATGAAGCTCCCATCTCCCTGCAGAGCAGGACAGGGATCCTCCCAGCCATGGAGCCACGCAGCACGTGGGGCTGAGTTTTGTTTTGATGCCTTGGAAAGGCTGACCTGAAACAGGGGCTGGACAGAGCCAGAGAATAAAGAGATTTATTAAAGTAGATATTTATTAAAGTAGAGATTTATTAAAGTAGATATTTATTAAAAGGCTTCCAGGACCCACCCTGGGCATTACAGGAGCCTGACCCAGGCTGCACCCAGGGTGGGTTGGGAATGCCCACACAAAATGTCTCCCCCATCACGAGATTTTACATTTTTATCAGTTCTGGTCCATTTGCACATTGGGGTTTCATTGTCCAGTTCCAGCTCCAGCCTGGGAGGTCCCATCCTGCTTGTTCCTCCCTCCAGCCACCCCTGTTTGTGCTTTGGGCTGAAAGTTGTCCTTGGTGTGCAGCAGGAGCAGGATTTGTTTTGTGTCCCTGCTCTGTGCAGAGCTGAGTGACCCTGAATGTGAGCTCAGAGCTGCACCCTGGGCAGCACAGAGCCTGAAACCATGAAAACTGAAATCTGAGGCATCAGTTTCAGTGGCACAGAAAAGCACCTTTGGGTGACTCTGGGGTTTCAGACTGGCAGCAGGGAGGGTGCCCTGGCCATGGGGCTGATGCAGGGCAGAGGGAGGCTTGGCCTGGAGGTCACCTCTGCTCCCCGGGCTGTGCCAGGGCTGAGGCCACCCTGGCGTGGCACCGAGTGCTCTGAACAGCCCCGGACCTGTGCAGAGCCGCAGCTCCTCTCTGGCAGGCAGTCTCTAAATATTTGCATTTTACTCTGCAGCTGCCCAGCGAATGCCTGAGAGCAGGATGCGGCCCCGGGCTGCCTTTGTTTTGTTAGTGAGAGGAGTTTGTACCAGGCTTCATTTTCACTCCCTAAGCCTCCCTGTGATCTGCCTCGTGCATCTGTTTCCCCTTGATCTCCCTGCCTGACTGACAGCTACTTTACACCAGCATTATCTGTCAAAACATTATTTAATGGAATCCCTTCTAGAAGGAGTTTTTGTTATTATTAGAAATCAAAATGCGGTGATAATTGAATCCCTTTGTGTTCCCTGTGTAATGCAGGGAGTAAGACACATTCACACCTGAGGGGAAAACACATCTGGATTTCCTCTCTGCCCCGAGTCCAGGAGCTCTCCCTCTGCCTGGCTTTGATTCTCCTGCCTCAGAGGGGGAGGAAATTTGCAGTGTGTGCATCTCATCTGAGGGAAACAACGCCGTACCCACGCTGATTTTTTTATTATTATTATTTTTTAAATTTTTTTTTTTTTTGCTATAGGAACGGCATTAAATAAATACATAGCAGGCTGCAGTGTCACAACAAGGAGATGTACAATTACGGAGACAAAATACCCCAAGGAAATCAACACAAGGCTTATTAATATCCAGGCCTGCAGAAGACAACTGTCAGACAATTGGTCAACAAGGTACATGGTATCTGTTAGGTACTGACTAACCCATTATGATCTTTATGAAGTGTCCTTTTGGGGGTCTAGATCTTCAAATATGAGTTGGAAGACCCTTTTCTTTTATTAGTTGCTAAGCTCTTTATACTTTTACCATATTGCGGCAGGTTAGGAGCCTGAGCTTTATTGTCTTATGTTATTGAAAATCCAGATTCCCGCAGCCTTCTCCCTCAGGTCAAGATTTGTCTGAGAATACATTCTCATTTCTCCATGTACAAAGGCTGTCTGGAGAGAGGCAGAAAAAGATTATGACTGTAATATACTTAAATCCAATTTATTTGCCTGACTAGAAACTTCCACACTCCGCAATTGCTTCCTACAGAAGATTTTGTGTTTAATTCCTTCATCGTGGCGAGGAGCAGGAGTGATCTGAGCCCTCCAACAGGTCTGGGCTCCAGGCACACCTGAGCCAGAGGAGAGGCACCGGGGCAGCACAGGGACACCTGGGCCAGAGGAGAGGCACCAGAGCAGCACAGGGACACCTGGGCCAGAGGAGAGGCACCAGAGCAGCACAGGGACACCTGGGCCAGAGAAGAGGCACCAGAGCAGCACATGGATGCTTGTTCTGCACTCCTGCAGTTTATTTCTGCCTCAGAAAGGAGCAGGAGTGGTTAAAAACGGGCCAGGAGAGCAGCTCCTTTGGAAAGGCCTAACCCGACGGAAGGTAAGGGGGAATTTGGGATCTGGGGAAAGGGAATGCACAACTTGAAACATAGGGAACTGAGATTTGAGGGTCCAGATCCAACACAAACAGTTTGAAATAACAGCAAGTAACAGCAGAACCTTTTTAACTCCATGGTAAACAGTACAACAATACAACGTACAACATCAATACAACATACAACATACAATGCATAACTTGGAGCCCTTTATTTATTTCAGGAGTCAGGAGGGGTTTTCAAACACCCTCTGCAGAGCTGGGTTTGGGGGCACTGGGGGCTCTGAGCACCCTGTGAGTGCAGCTTGATGGAGACATCATTGGGATCAGTGAGTTCATTCTCCTGCTGCTCCCTCGGTTCTGTTTGAGAGGAGCAGCTCAGCTGCTCTGGGCACCCACCACGGCATTTCCAGGTCTCAGGGTTATTTTAAACCTTCATCTGAGAGGGCTTGAAAAGGCCTGGCTCGGGTTTCCTGCGCCCTTTCCCTGAGCAGGGGTGGCACCACAGCCTCTCTGCCCAGCTCCAAAACAAACACGGCCCGTCCACTCTGCTCTGGGCCAGCCTGGGCCTCACCAGCACCTCTGGCTGGGGGAAAAAAAAATGTAAAAGGGCCTGAAAAGATGCAGCACTTGCCTTGGGACTGTGGCTGGGAGCCCTGGCTGTCCATCACACTGCCCAGGGCTTGGGAGCCTTGCAAAGGATGGATCAACCCAAGGGATCACCCCAAAGGGATCAGGAGCTGGTGCTGCAGTGCCCTTGGTTCTTGCACCTGCACTGGGGGCTCCTTGCTGGGGCAGGGCAGTGCCCAGAGGTGTCAAAGAGGAGAATTTCTTTAGTTGTGAGAACAAGAACATCCAAAAGTGGGGCACGAGGTGATTCAGAGGGAAGGTCAGATGCCCTGGGGTGAGGAGGGTGTTGGCACCATGGCCAGCAAGGCCCTGCAGCCCCTCTGGAGCTCCTGCCATGGGAGCCTTGGGATGTTGGAGCTCTGGAGGCTGAACATTCCAGGCTTTCTGTGCTGAGGGGCACTGACCCCCAAGCAAGCCCTGCATTCCACCTGAGGCCATGGAAGAGGCTTCCAAAGCTGAGTGATGGCACTGGGGTTTGGTGTGTGGTTTGAATTTGTGTGATCTCTCAGGGTGCAAAACTGAGATTGAAGATGTTAGTGTAGAGCAGTGTATGTGGAGCAGTGTGGAGCATTTGGGGCCTTGTCCAAGTCCTTCCTCTTCCTCACCTCCTTCTTCCTTCTCTGTGGATGCTTGGGATGGAAAATGCGACTTGAGGAGCATCACCTGGATGAAGAGCAGTGGGGAAGAAACAACATTTCAAGTCTATGATTGGCCACTCCCTCAGGATGATGGAGATGGGATTTTGGGGGTGCTGGGCCAGGTGGATGTCCCACCTGCACAGGTGCCCCCGGGGCTGGGCACAGGCAGCACTCAGGGGCACTCCCAGGGGGTGGCCAGTGCTCCCTGGTGTGCTGGGACAAGGGACAAAAGGGCAGAGCCAAGGGCTCAGGGGCTGGTGGCTCTGGGGGAGGCTGGGACAGAGCCTTTGGGACTCTCAGGTGGCCGGTGGCCACTGAGCTGCCACCAGCCAAGCACCCTGGGCTGCAAAGGAGGAGCTGCCTCCACCTCCTGGGGGATTCTCCCTCAGCTTCAGAGCAATTCTTCTGTCCCAAGAACAAAAATCCAGCCTAAAAGGGTGGGAAATTCACTCTGGCCCAGCTGGTTATTTGGGAAGACACTGCAGTGGGGTTTTTTTACATTATATATTTTATATTATATTTTATGATATTTTAATATATAATATATATGATATATATAATATATTATATATAATAAATAAAATATAATATATTATATATAGTATTGTATATAGTATATATAATATATAATATCTCATATATTATCTATGATATGTTATATATAATATATAATATATAATATATAATATATAATATATAATATATTATATAATGTATAATATATAATATATAATATATAATATACAATATACAATATAATATATAATATATTATATTATATTATTATGTATTATGTATTGTGTATTATGTATTATATAATATGTATTGTGTATTGTATTATATATTATTATATATTATTATATATTATCTATTATATATTGTGTATTGTGTATTTTATTATATATTTTTATATTTATATATTTTTTTAAATTTAGCCAAGAAAAGTGATCTCAGCCCAGTTCTTGGTTTGAAACAGAGTCCAGCTTAATTCTCCCAGAAAACACCACGGCACTGATAACTTCAGAGCAGCTGGGCTGGACAAAACCCCTTCTCACCACAAGATGCATTTAACTGCTCCCGAATTTCTGCAGCCTGTGGAATTCCAGCACGTGGCTGTGTGACTCCTGCTTTCCAGGAGCACCATCCCCTCCTTCACCCTGGAATTCCCTTTCCAGCTCTCCCAGCTCTCTCCCTGGGCTGGTTTTGCTGGATTTTTTTTTCATTTCCCTCCCAGTCTTTTTGAACAAATTCTCCTTTTCAGAGTCTGCGCCCTGCGGGGCTCTAAAATCACAACAATTAATGCTGGAAAGGCTCCCGGAGCCACCCCAGCCATCCCTGCCAGGGCAGGGTGGCTGCAGCAGGCAGAGGGATGGATGGAGAGGGGAGGCAGGAGCCAGGCAGGGAGCTGCTCCCGAGCTAAACTTGCGCAAAAAAGTTCAAATCACCTAAAAAATCGGCTTGGGGGGAAGTGGCAGAGCTGCTCTGTCTCGATAATTTAATACGGAAGGAGCTGTAATCACCAATTTGTCCCGATTTTAACTCTTATTTCAGCGTTCGGTTTGGGTTTTTTTGGTTTTGTTGGGTTTTTTTTTTTTTCCCCTTATTTTTGACTTTCTCCGGATTTTGTAGCAACAAGGGGCGATCAAACAGATTTACGCTAGTCGGTGTTTATCACCCTTCCAGAGGCGTTAAGTGGCTATAAATGCATATGAAATATCTGCGGCGGATCCCTCGCCCGCTCAGCAATGTGTTCTTCCTACGTTCCTAATTGCCAGCAGGAAAAATCGGAGGAATTTGTTTACCAGCTTCCTGCATAATATTCAGACATCTGGAGCTGCGAGGTCTGCACGGCGTTCCTGGGGGACAGAAAATACATCAAGGACAATTAGACAACCGGGGAGCTGCAGCCGAGAGGGAATTTCCCAACCATGGGAAAAGGGCTGCGAGCGAGCCCCGGCACCCACCCGCCCTCCCTGGGCTCCCCTGCTCTTCCTCCTCTCCCTGACAAGTTTTTCCTCGCTGCTTTTATCATCCTGGCGGTGCTGGGAATGGTTTGACTCGATGATCTTAGAGGGTTTTTTTATTATTTTTATTTTATTTTATTTTATTTTATTTTTTATTTTATTTTATTTTATATTTTATTTTATATTTTATTTTAGTTTATATTTTAGTTTAGTTTAGTTTATATTTTAATTTAATTTTAGTTTAGTTTATTTATTTATTTATTTATTTTTAATTTTTATATTTATATTTTATATTTTCTTTTCTCTTTTTTCTTTCTTTTCTTTTCATTTCTTTTCATTTTATTTTTATTTTATTTTATATTTTTTATATTTTATTTTATTTTATTTTATTATTTTTATTTATTTTATTTATTTTTATTTTATATTTTCTCTTTTCTTTTCTTCTCTTTTCTTTTCTTCTCTTTTCTTTTCTTTTCTTTTCTTTTCTTTTCTTTTCTTTTCTTTTCTTTTCTTTTCTTTTCTCTTTTCTTTTCTTTTCTTTTCATTTTATTTTATTATTTTTTATTTTATTTTATTTTATTTATTTTTCATTTTTATTTTTATTATTTATTTTATTTTATTTTATTTTATTTTATTTTATTTTATTTTATTTTATTTTATTTTATTTTATTATTATTTCATTTTATTTTAATTTTTCCCAAACCCTTTCCTGACCTGCTGGTTTCCACCCTCTGCAGGTGCATTGTCCCCATCCCCATCCCTCATTCCTGTGTGAACTTTCCCAAAGCAGGGACGGCCCCCTCAAGAAAACTGATTTTTTTTTCTGAAACAGAATTGCTGTCTGTGCCTCCCAAGGGCGATTTGGGCTCTTTTTTAGGGACAGTAAATACCTGCTGAGCTCACACCCTGCTGTGCGAGCCCTCCTGTCACACACCTGAGGGGACAAACTCCTTCCCAGCCCTCAGAAATCCAGGGAATGCCAGCCGAGAGCCAGGGAGCTGCAGTCCCCGCGGGGCTGCTCCTCATCTGGGCCACAGATGGGTTATTGATGATTTTCTGTTTCTTATTTAACAGCTCGAGATCAGCAGAGAGAGACTGGGGGGCTTTGATTGAAATCAGCCAAGGAGCTGCTTTTAATCATCATTTAAATAATAAGGAAAAAAAAAAAGTGAGAAACGTTGGTTTAAGTAATTGATTTTTAAATTCGCTTTGCATTTGGGCTTTTTTCAGTCGCCTAAATAAAGGGTCTGGCTCCTTTGGGGGCACCCTGGGACCAAAATCCTCTTTGTGACACCTTAGGGCCAAAGACAACGTGCTTTCCACTCGTGTTGTGAGCATACTTTGATTTAATTTTTACCCAAAACCCCACTCACCTGCTGTATTTTTATTCCTTTTTGTTGTTGTTGTTGCTGGGGTTTTTTGTTTGTTTGTTTGGGGTTTTTTGTGTTTTTGTTGTTGTTGTTGTTGTTGTTTTTTGGGGTTTTTTTGTTTGGTTTTTTTTGTTTGTTTGTTTTTGGTTTTTTTTGTTTTTGTTTTGTTTTGTTTTGGGGTTTTTTGGGTGTTTTTTGTTGTTGTTGTTGTTTTGTTTTGGTTTGGTTTTTTTTGTTTTTTGCTGCCTGTGTTTTCTAGTTCCTGGTGGCAGGCTCTGGCAGGAGGTGGCTGGGAGGCAGCCAAGGGACACTTTTTCCTGGAGATAAATACTTTTTGTTCAAAAGCAGACGTGAGGAAAGGTGCTCAAATCGATTTGGCAGCAGGGCAGGAGGCTGGGGCAGCCCCTGGGAGCACTCAGGTGTGCCCGGGGCAGGGGGCTTGGGAAGGTTTGGGAAGGGCTGAGGGTCCCTGAGCCACCTGGCAGCCCCAGGATCTCCCCCTGACCTTCTGTTCTGCAGAATGAGCACAATTCTCACGGCTTTGGGCAAAGACAGGTGTCCAACCCCAGGGCTGGGACAGTGGCAGGTGTCCCTGGGCATGGCAGGGTGGCACTGGGTGGGGTTTAGGGTCCCTTCCCACCCAAACCAGGCTGGGATTCTGGGATTCAGTGGAACCGTGAGCACAGGGGCCCCCTTGGAGCACCCACCAATTGTTAATTTAGGGTTAATTTGATTTCATTTATCCCCTTCCACTTCTGAAAAGTTCTTCTGTCTGGTGCTGGTGCCAGGTTGGGTTGGGCTGGGTTTGGGATGGGTTAGGATGGGTTTGGGCTGGGTTGGGGTGTGTTTGGGATGGATTGGGGTGGGTTTGGGATGGATTGGGATGTGTTTGGGATGGATTGGGATGTGTTTGGGATGGGTTCGGGTGTGTTTGGGGCTGGGTTGGGGTTTGGGCTGGGTTGGGGTGTGTTTGGGGCTGGGTTGGGGTGGGTTTGGGATGGGTTGGGGTGTGTTTGGGATGGATTGGGGTGGGTTTGGGATGGATTGGGGTGTGTTTGGGCTGGGTTGGGTTTGGGGCTGGGTTGGGTTTGGGGCTGGGTTGAGGAGTGTTTTGGGATGGATTGGGGTGTGTTTGGGCTGGGTTGGGGTGTGTTGGGATGGATTGGGGTGTGTTTGGGATGGATTGGGGTGTGTTTGGGCTGGGTTGGGGTGTGTTTGGGATGGATTGGGGTGTGTTTGGGATGGGTTGGGGTGTGTTTGGGATGGGTTGGGGAGTGTTTGGGATGGATTGGGGTGTGTTTGGGATGGATTGGGGTGTGTTTGGGATGGGTTGGGGTGTGTTTGGGATGGATTGGGGTGTGTTTGGGCTGGGTTGGGGTGTGTTTGGGATGGATTGGGGTGTGTGTTGGGCTGGGTTGGGGTTTGGGGCTGGGTTGGGGTGTGTTTGGGATGGATTGGGGTGTGTTTGGGATGGATTGGGGTGTGTTTGGGATGGGTTGGGGTGTGTTTGGGATGGATTGGGGTGTGTTTGGGATGGATTGGGGTGTGTTTGGGATGGGCTCCATGGATGATTGCCTGTGGATATTCCCACAGGAGAGCAGGAAGCTCCGTGGCCGCTGAGGCCAGAGGGGTCTCACGAACCGACTGATCCCAACCCGGCTGCTGCTCCGGAGGCTCCTCTGCCCCCTCTGCAGGGAGGTCGGGAATTCTGGAACGATCCGCCCGGGGAGGCGGCGGAGTCCCCACCCCTGGCCGGGCTGAGAACAAGGCCGGGTGTGGCACTGGGAGCCGGGTGTGGCACTGGGAGCCGGGTGTGGCAATGGGAGCCGGGTGTGGCACTGCGAGCCGGGTGTGGCACTGGTGCCGGGTGTGGCACTGGGAGCCGGGTGCGGCACTGGGAGCCGGGTGTGGCACTGGGAGCCGGGTGTGGCAATGGGTGCCGGGTGTGGCACTGGGTGCCGGGTGTGGCACTGGTGCCGGGTGTGGCACTGCGTGCCGGGTGTGGCACTGGGTGCCGGGTGTGGCACTGCGAGCCGGGTGTGGCACTGGTGCCGGGTGTGGCACTGGGAGCCGGGTGTGGCACTGGTGCCGGGTGTGGCACTGGGTGCCGGGTGTGGCACTGGGAGCCGGGTGTGGCACTGGGTGCCGGGTGTGGCACTGGTGCCGGGTGTGGCACTGGGAGCCGGGTGTGGCACTGGGTGCCGGGTGTGGCACTGGGAGCCGGGTGTGGCACTGGTGCCGGGTGTGGCACTGGGTGCCGGGTGTGGCACTGGGAGCCGGGTGTGGCACTGGGTGCCGGGTGTGGCACTGCGTGCCGGGTGTGGCACTGGGTGCCGGGTGTGGCACTAGTGCCGGGTGTGGTACTGGGTGCCAGGTGTGGCACTGGGTGCCGGGTGTGGCACTGGGAGCCGGGTGTGGCACTGGGAGCCGGGTGTGGCACTGGGTGCCGGGTGCGGCACTGGGAGCCGGGTGTGGCACTGGGAGCCGGGGTTTAGCTGGCCTGCTCGGGCTGGGCTGGGTGATCCCGAGGTCTCTCCCAGCCCCGTGAATCTGTGAATCCCCCCCGGCCGAGGATCCATGCCCGGGGCAGCACCCCGGCTGTGGATGGAGCCGTGCCAGCAGCACTCCCCGCTCTCCTGGAGGGTTGATCCATCCCTGACCCTGCACAGGTCGGGCTGGGAGCTCTCCCCGCACACAGAACAGAACATCTTGTCTTCTTCGGGCTGGAACTGCAAATCCCGCCAGTGAGACGCGCTCGGGACGCTGGCAGCCAGCTCAGGAGCCAGGCTTGGAGCAGGCAGGTTTGGAGCAGGCAGGTTTGGAGCAGCCAGGGTTCCCTGAGCTGCATCCCGTCCGTGCCCCGGCTGTGGGACAGGGGGGAGCCCGGCGGGACCCCCGGCGCTGCGGGGAGGGGATGCTCGGGAGCAGGGATGTTCGGATGCAGGGGATGCCCGGGAGCAGGGGATGCCCGGGTGCAAGGGATGCTCGGGAGCAGGGATGCCCGGGTGCAGGGGATGCCCGGGAGCAGGGGATGCTCGGGAGCAGGGATGCCCGGGTGCAGGGGATGCTCGGGTGCAGGGGATGCTCGGGTGCAGGGGATGCTCGGGTGCAGGGGATGCGGCCAATGGAGCTGATGCCAGCCCAGGCCGCCGCGGGCCCGAGCGATGCTCCACGAGCAGTGCTGGAGCTCCTTCCTGTGGTGGCAGCGATGAGTTACTGCCTGCGGAGCGCCAGCCGGGCGTCGGGAGCCAGCCCGGGGATGCGCATCCATCCGCCGGGAGCGCAGCAGGGAGCAGTGACCCCCTGGACACTGCTCCAGGACACTGCGTGGTCATCTCACCCTGGATGGTCAATCAGGGCACCAGCTGGATTTTATTCCTGAAATAAATAATGTTATTTTCTTACCTTCCCAGTCAGGAGAGGCCAGGCTGGCGTTGGGGACGGAAGGACGGAGCAAGGATGGCACACACGGCCCCGGGACAGGCAGCACTGGGAGTTTGGGGAGCCAAAATGCCCAAATTTCGGGCGCAGGGAGGGATGGGCAGAGCCGTGGGCGCTGCCCGCTGCCCTGGCCACGGGGACAGCAGCAGGGATGAGCGAGCGGTGCCTGCAGATCTCCAAAGGAGCAGAATTCGGCCCTTAATGCTCTTTTTAAGGTTTAATTTGCGAACTTTGAGCAGTTTGCAGATGAGTTGATGGGTGCTGTGTTGTTAAGTTTCTACCCCCGGGGTCAGCGCCGGGCACTGGGAAAGCACAGGGAACATTATTTATTTACACTGTTAAACAAAGTCCAGGAATTCAGGCAGCCCCCACCGGCCAGGAAAACAGACAAAACAAACCCGGACTTGCAATCGCACTCAGCGGCCTTTTTAGGAGAAGCAATCACTAAAATAATGGACAGGCATGGATGGGATGGATCATCAATGACAGCCACGGCCCGGAATATCCATCCCTCCCTGGCACGGAGAGCCTGGGGAAGGGATGAGCGGGGCTGGGGAGGGGATGAGCGGGGCTGGGGCTGTGGAAGGGATGAGCGGGGCTGGGGAGGGGATGAGCGGGGCTGGGGCTGGGGAAGGGATGAGCGGGGCTGTGGAAGGGATGAGCGGGGCTGGGGCTGGGGAGGGGATGAGCGGGGCTGGGGAGGGGATGAGCGGGGCTGGGGCTGGGGAAGGGATGAGCGGGGCTGGGGAGGGGATGAGCGGGGCTGGGGCTGGGGAAGGGATGAGCGGGGCTGGGGAAGGGATGAGCGGGGCTGGGGCTGGGGAAGGAAGGAGCAGCTCCGGGGCTGGAGAAGGGATGAGCAGCTCCGGGGCTCTGCAGTGCCGGAGCTCACCCTCGGAAATCGCTCCGAGGGGAGCAGCACCAGCCCCGCCGCTGCCTGGCCCGGGCGGGGATTCTGAACCCGGCCCTTCCCCACCCCGTGCGCTGCTTTTGCTCTTTCTGCTCTGAGGAAACTCAGTGTAAGTTATTAATGAATTCCTTTTAATATCAGCGTTTCTGTGCGTCGGTTGAGACTCAGGCTGGGAAAGATCCCCACCGGAGGGATGGGGCACCGAGGGGGCCCTGCACAGGCTTCCCTGGGTCCAGGCTGGCACGGACGGGGCTGGAGCAGCCTGGCACAGGGGAGCCTGGCACAGGGGAGCCTGGTGTCCCTGCCCATGGCACGGGTTGGGACCGGGTGGGCTTTGAGGTCCTTTCCCAGGCAAAACCTTCTGGAGTTCCGTGACGTCCGTGGTGATGCTGCCCTGCTCACCCAGGCCCAGCTGCCAGAATGACGGGGTACAGAGCTGCCCTAGAGAGCAAATGGAGCTGTGGGGATGGAGCAGGTCCAGCTGAGCCCCGCTGGGCCCTCACTCAGGGCCGGGCTCTGCGCTGGGAGCCCAGGGAGGAGAGCAGGGCGGGGAGGAGGTGGGAGCAAACCCCTTCCACGCTTCTGGGACAGGAGCAGCGGGAATAAAACGCCACTTTGCCGGCACTAATGAACGTGTGGCAGTGCAGGAACAGCTCTGTGCCCATAGGAAGTCTGGGTTTTCAGCTGCTGTTGAAGTTCCTTTTCTGCCAAAAGTGCTGGTGAGGCTCAGCCCTGTCATCCACTTCCTCTTACAAGCGCCGCCGACTTCAAAGGAAATCCTGCTGGCAAAATAGCTACAGAATTGTGTCAGGAGTTTATTTGCTCCCAAGATTAGATAATTAATGAAGATGGAATATTAAAATTGCATTTACATAAAGCTAAGGGTAATCTTAAAGCGTTCTATTATTTTGTAAATGACCCGAAGTTTGTAAGGCATTTATAATGATCAATCAGGGGACGAGGCCTTTCAAATGAGGAAGTGCAATTTATAATCTCACTTTCCTTCATTATTTATTCATCCTGCTGTTGAATCATCTGCTTTGCAAAAACCTGGAAAGCCACGGAGCTGCCTTTACCTGCCTGTTATTCTGGAAGGAAAGCCAGTTTTGTGTTTGAGTCAGTCCCAACCACGTCGTGAGGGGATCCACATGGATCTTTTTCTTGGGTCTGAAATTCATGCAATTCCCAGCTGGTTTGGGCTGGAAAGGACCTTAAATCCCATCTCATCCCACCCCAGCCCTGGCAGGGACACCTCCCACTGCCCCAGGCTGCTCCCAGCCCCAGTGTCCAGCCTGGCCTTGGGCACTGCCAGGGATCCAGGGGCAGCCACAGCTGCTCTGGGCACCCTGTGCCAGCCCTGCCCACCCTGCCAGGGAACAATTCCTGCCCCAAATCCCACCCAGCCCTGCCCTCCTTCACCTGAAGGCCACAAATTCCACAGAACCTGTGCTCTCTGGCTTTCCCTTCAGGCTCAGACTTTGCTACACCTGAATTACTGAGGATGCAGTGATGGTGAAACCAGACATTTGCTATTTTCAGCATAAACCCATGGAAATGTTGACTCCTTTCCACTCTGGTACTGCACTGGTGGCAGTGCCCTGAACGATTGCCACTGCATGAACTCATTGTTCTGCTCCTTTCAAGGAAGCCTCTCGCCCAGCAGAGCTTTGTTTGAACCCTTTGCCCTTTTCTGGGTGCAGCAATTCCTCACCCCTCACACCAAGGAGGAATTCTCAGCACACAAACTGGGCTGCCCCTGGATCTCTGGCAGTGCCCCAGGCCAGGCTGGACACCCTGGGACAGTGGGAGGTGTCCCTGCCAGGGCAGGGGTGGCACTGGGTGGGCTTTGAGGCCCCTTTGAGGCCCCCAGAGCAACACTGGGGTCAAGAAATGGCAGAGGGAATCTCTCCCTTTCCCCAAAGGAGCTGCCCCAGGCTGGGGAGGAGGTTTGGTGCACACAGGGACTGGGGAAGCAAAGTTTGGACAGGGCAGGATTTGGTGACTCAGCTTTGACCAGAACTGGGACGACTTCAGCAGGACACTGAGCACAAGTGATGTGACCCTGGCCATAAATCCAGGCAGAAAACTGGGAGTGTTATTTACTGACTCCCCTAAATCTCCCAATCCTCAGTGAGACAGCCTCCCCTCACCAAAGGACTCACACCAGCTATTTCCCTTTCCTTTCAAACTCTTTTAAAAACGACTCAGAATCCTTTCCCTTCTCGGCTTTGCTCAGAAATTCACATTTTAAAAGCTTCCCAGGCTCTTTCCTTGCTGAGCTACTGAGTCAGGGACTGGAGCATCTGGCACTTGCTGGGAGGTGTTGGGTTCAGAGAACTTAACTTTTATTTAAAGGCTTTTTTTGTGTTCCAGACTGAAACAAACCAGCACCTGTTGGTGCAGTGAGTGCTGGGGCACCACAGATGGGTTCCTGCCCTCGTGCCTGTGAAGGTGAGGGGGGTGAGGATGAAGGCTGCTGCCCAGGAAGGTGTTCATGAGCAGAGGGAGGATTTGGGGAGGATCTGGGAGGCTCAGGGAGGATTTTAACACTGTGGTTTTAGCTGTGATGGAATATTCACATTCTGCTGAACTCTTGTTATTCCCAGGGCACGGGCGAGCCTGGCTTAGGGCACCACGGACAAAAGGAGAGGTGTGTTGGCACGTCTTCATTAATTAAAGCCTAATTAATAAATTAGGATTCAAGCTGTGGCTGCCCCTGGATCCCTGGCAGTGCCCAAGGCCAGGTTGGGAGCAGCCTGGGGCAGTGGGAGGTGTCCCTGCCATGGCTGGGGTGGCACTGGGTGGGATTTGAGGCCCCTTCCCACCCCAACCAATTAGGGATTCCATGTAATTAAGAGGGAAATGTTAATGGTTTGAGGGGGAAAAGCTTCCCAAGGAGCTGGGCTTGGAACAGGTGGAAGGGGAAGGAGGTGCAGCAGGAACTGGGTGCTCAGACAGAATTTCCCTGCTCAGTGACCACGGTGCCTGCCCAGAGCCACCATGGCCAGCACCAGGTGACAGCACAGCTCGGGGGGACAGCTCCCCTGTGGGACCTGCACCTGGGGGAACCTCAGCCTGATCCCACAGCCCTGGAAATGAGGAAAACCCTTCGTGTTCCTGCAGGCCTGAGCTCCATCTGCAGCCCTCCCCAAACTTCACAGGCCTCTCACTGTGCAATTACAGGAGGATTTTAGTCTGATTATACATTAAAAACTCCCCTCTCCAAAGAAACTCAGAGATCAGAGACATTTCCTTTCAAGCATTACACTGGAGTTTGAATACTCCTGCTGCTTATTACAAAATGTTTCTGCCAGGCACTGTGGAACTCTCAGACTCGATGCTTTTATTGCTGGGATTGTTTTCTTTTCCCCACAAATCCCAGCATTTGGCTCCCCCAGCCTCCTTCTTCACGGAAATGTTGTTAGGGAAGTTTTAGTCACAGCTTGAGCAGGATGCACAGTCACAAGCCACTGCTGTGGGTACATTAACAGGGCCACGAGGATCACAACCCAACACAAAATAAATGACATGTTTGTCCTTCAGCTGGGTGGAAATGGGAATGCAAAGTCTAGAGTCTTATTCCTCCTGATCCCCACGATTCTCTAATCTTATCAAATACCCATTCCCATATTCCAAGGCAGCCTGATAAAGCAGCTTGCTAGAAATGAGTTGCATTAGATTGTGTAGAGCACATTTTCCTAGGAAATCCAATTTCACAATCCTGTTCTGGTGACATTTAGCCATTGCTGGGTACAGCAAGGCTGCCTTGGCCATTTGAAAGGCTGAGTCCTGTGGCAGCAGGAGCAGGGCAGGGATTGTCCCCCCGTGCCACCACAGGGACCTCCAGGGCTCGGTCCAGCTCTGGGTCCTCACTGCAGGAGAGCCCTGGAGGGGCTGGGGGTGTCCAGGGCAGGGAATGGAGCTGGGAAGGGGCTGGAGAATTCCTGAGGGAGCTGGGAAGGGGCTCAGCCTGGAGCAAAGGAGGCTCAGGGGGCCCTGGTGGCTCTGCACAGCTCCTGCCAGGAGGGGACAGCCGGGGGGGTCGGGCTCTGCTCCCAGGGCACAGGGACAGGAGGAGAGGGAACGGCCCCAGGCTGGGCCAGGGCAGGCTCAGGGTGGGCACAGCAGGAATTTCCCCATGGAAAGGGAGCTCAGGCCTTGGCACTGCCCAGGGAGGGTTGCAGTGCCCATCCCTGGAGGTGGCACCTGGAGGTGGCACTGAGTGCCCTGGGCTGGGGACAGGCTGGGGATGGGGCACAGCTGGGGCTCCATGACCTTGGAGCTCTTTTCCAGCCTCATTTCTGGGATCCTGAACACCAGAATCCCAAAGGCTTTTCCCAAAGGGAATATCCATCCCATCCAGCCCCAGCAGCAGAGGTGTCCCTGCCCCAGCCCCTTCTGGCACAGGGAACATTTCCTGTTCCCCCACAGCTCCAAACCCCTCCCAGCAGCAACAGAAAAGGAGCCCTGGGAGTCCTTAAAATCCCATTTTTGCACCTTGGGGGAAAAATCCTTCCTGGCAAGGGAGCTCAGGCCTTGGCACTGCCCAGGGAGGGTTGGGGTGCCCGTCCCTGGAGGTGTCACCTGGAGGTGGCACTGAGTGCCCTGGGCTGGGGACAGGCTGGGGATGGGACAGCCACTCCATGGGCTGGGAGGGCTTTTCCCACCTCAGGGATCCTGTCCATCCCTTCCCCCAGGCCCTGCTGTTCCCTGGAGGTGCAGCCTGGCCTTACAGCAGGCTCACCCCTGGGAGGCAGGGCAGGATCACTCCCCACTGGAGCCCAGGCTCCCAGCAAACCCCAGACTCCAGGGGCTGCCAGGGGAGCCAGGCTGTCCCTGTTTGTCTGGGAGTGGAGGTGCCTCCAGGTTCATAAATCTGTATGCAGGAGTAGGGGTTCTCCACCAGCAATTCATTTTAATTACGTGAGACATAAAAAGACCACCTACAGATGAGACAATACAGCTGTAAGATTCTCAAGGTTACCACGGGGAATACTTCAGAACTGAAGTGTGTTCTCCCCGAGGAGTTCGACTACCATTTGATTTAATTTTTAATTTTTACATTTTAATCAAAAATAGATCAAATGGTGGTGTTCTCCCCCGGGAGCCATACTTCAGATACGAGGCAGTCCATGTTCCTTTTAAATATGTAAAGCTGCCATTTATGTCTGACTCCTGGCTGGCACCCCGTGCTGCAGGCAAACACCACGTGGACATTTCGGGGTCCTGCAGCAGCCACCCCACCCCACACAAACATCCCCCACTGCTGGGTTCCTCTGGGGAATGGGTGTTCCCCCAGAGCCCCCTGAAGCCTGTGACCATGGAGTTTGACTCTTCCTTCCCATCTTGACCCCATTGGCTCAGGCCCAGTTATCTCTCCTAAACAGATAAATTCCTGTTCTTCCTTGTTCTCTCTCTCTGCCCTGGAACCCTTGGAGAATAAAGCCTTGGACTGATCCTGGGGGTGAGAGCCTCTTTTGGAATCTTTTACCCTGTTTTCCTTATTCCTCCAAAGCTCCTCAAGGAAACTGAGCTGCCACAGGAGCCCAGGGGCAGAGGGGGGGTATCTCACCCCCCCAGCCCCCACAGAGGCAGCAGCAGCACAGGGAGCTGGTCCTGCCCGTCCCCAGGGGAAGGAGGAGCCCCACGGAGGGAGGGTGTGCCCCTGGAGGTGGTGCTGAGCCCGGGTGTCTTGGGTTATGGAACCAAAACTGTGTGTTCTGTTCCATCTGCTGAAAGCAGCTGGGAGATGGTTTTTCTTTATCTCTTGTAACTCTGGGGGGAGGGGGGTGGTGCCTTCTGATAATGGGCCAACTGTTCAAACCAGGTGGGGCAGTGTTTGTTATCTCTGTCACCACCCCTCCTCCCTCCAGGGGATCTCTGCTGCTGATGGGCCATGAAGGCTCAGCAGGGACAGGACACATTCCATCATCCCATGGGAGATGCTGCACCCAGTGGGAGGAGCCAACCATTCCCACCTGGATAAAAACTGAGACTCAGGAACACCAGGGATCTGGTTCCACTGGATTCCTGGAGGGAGACTGGGCCCTTCTCACCATCCCTGGACCCTTCTCACCATCCCTGGGCCCTTCTCCCCATCCCTGGGCCCTTCTCCCCATCCCTGGGCCCTTCTCACCATCCCTGGACCCTTCTCACCACCACTGGACCCTTCTCACCATCCCTGGGCCCTTCTCACCACCACTGGACCCTTCTCACCATCCCTGGGCCCTTCTCACCACCACTGGACCCTTCTCACCATCCCTGGACCCTTCTCACCATCCCTGGGCCCTTCTCCCCATCCCTGGACCCTTCTCCCCATCCCTGGGCCCTTCTCACCATCCCTGGACCCTTCTCACCACCACTGGACCCTTCTCACCATCCCTGGGCCCTTCTCACCACCACTGGACCCTTCTCACCATCCCTGGGCCCTTCTCACCATCCCTGGGCCCTTCTCACCATCCCTGGGCCCTTTTCTCTCAGGATCATCTCTGCCCCAACAGAACCACATCTGCCACTCCAGGAGGACTCACTGTGGGCTGCTCCCAACCCCCTGACCAACAGGGTGTCAGGTTCTATTATTCCATTTATTTTATTTTACCTTTTTTTTCTCTCTTCTCTTACTAAATTGTATTTCTGACTGGGAGTTTCACTGCTTTTGCTTTCAAACCAGCACACCATGGAATGGAGAAGTGGGGCAGGAGCTGGGCTTGGAAAGGGTCAGGGGCAGAGCTGGGACCATCAGAGCCAAGCACAGCGTGCTGCAGGCTTGGGGGGAGGCTGGGCAGGATTTGGGACAAGGGCTGGAGGGACAGGACACAGGGAAAGGCTCCCCAGTGCCTGATGGATGGGATCTTGGGAAGGAATTCCTCCCTGGCAGGTGCTGAAGGGCTGGGCTGGAATTCCCAGAGCAGCTGTGGCTGCCCCTGGATCCCTGGCAGTGCCCCAGGCCAGGCTGGACACTGGGGCTGGGAGCAGCCTGGGGCAGTGGGAGGTGTCCCTGCCAGGGCTGGGGTGGCACTGGGGGGGATTTGGTGTCCCTGCCAGGGCTGGGGTGGCACTGGGGGGGGTTTGGGGTCCCTCCCACCCAAACCAGGCTGGGATTCTGTGACAAGAAACAGCCCCAGGCTGGGCCAGGCCAGGCTCAGGTTGGATATTGGGAAAATTCCTTCCTGGGAAGGGCTGCCAGGCCTGGCAGGGCTGAGTCCCCATCCCTGGGGGGATGTCACAGCCCTGTGGCTGTGGCACTTGGGGACAGGGGACAGTGGCCTGAGCAGTGCTGGGATGGTTTGATTCGATGATCTGAGAGCCTTTTCCAACCTGAACAATTCTGGGATTCTGCTGCACCTTCCTGGGATTTATTTATTTTATTTTTCTGTGTTTTCAAACATTGCAGCCACTGCTCTTTTTTTTTTATTCTTTGCTTCCTGGAGAAGAGTTGGGAACAGCTGAGGAAGGGAGAGGAAGGGCTGAGTGCTGATGTCCCCAGGGCTGGGGGAGCTGCTGGGTCCCTGGCCAAGCCACCTGTGACCCCTGGGAAATGTGGCAGAGGAGGAAGAGCTGCTCCCACAGCCTGCCCTGCCCCTGAACCCCCAGCAAACCCACTCTGCTCCACCCCTGCTCCTGCCCACAGCACCTGGACACCCAGGGATGCTGAGAGGGAGTTTGGTGTGGCAGGAACTGCCCAGTGTCAGTGTTAATTTGATAATTACCTGCAGCAATCAAGGCCAAGGCAGAGTTCTCTGTGTGTGACTGTGAATCTGCTCACACAGGGGATCACACCACGCTCTCCCCAGGAGAGCTGCTGGGGTTTGGAGCAACTAATTCAGACATAAACAGCAGGGATTTTAAATCTGTTCAATAAATTATAATGTTTACAGTAAACAAAAATAAATTTGAATATGTTAACTGCAGGCATTTCAACACTTGGCTTGTCAGATCCAGGCTGCCTTTAAACCCCACTTGCCCCAATATTTTGGTTTTCCATCTTTTTTTTTTTTGGCAGTCAAGGTGCCAAGTGGACTTGTAACTGCCACCAAATCATTAAAGTGAGCAACTAAACCTGCTACAAAGGTTTGACATGAATAATATATTTCTTCTCCTCACCAGAGGTTTTATTTACCTTTACTCCTCAGAAATCACTCATGGAATAACAGAGCCAGACAACCCCGTGCTGCAGCCAAAGTGGTGTTTAATGCTCCTGCTTTGGTCAGGAACAATTTACAAAATACAAAGTTAAAAAGCAGAATTAGATCCTTTGAACCTGAATTAAAAACAGGCCAGGGGCCTTTCTCTGTATGTACAAGGAAATAAAGCATCCCTCTGGTTACCCTGTGTACAAACCACAGCAGCAGGAAATACAAAGTTTACAGATTTTCTCATCAAGAAAACAGAATTTCAGGGTTCTGCAAGGCATACAAAAATAACTCTGTGGTTCCCCTGCAGATTTGACACAAATCTGCTTCACAGGAATATCCACTGCCCCAGCCTGTGCCAGCTTTATGATCCTGGAAAAACCCCCAAATAAATTACAAACACATTTATTTAAAAAAATATCACTATTACCATTAAACTCCAGTTTGTTCCCAGCCCGGCTGATTTTTTAAAAAAAAGCCCTGTTGGAAAACATGGAGCAAGGAATCACATCTGAGAGGAAAAGTTCACCTGGAAATTTATCCAGGAGGAAAGAACTCAGGGGCAGGGAGGTGTCTGTGAGGAGCTCAGGGTGGTTTATTCAGCTGGAAGAGCTGGGGCTCCATGACCTTGGAGCTCTTTTCCAACCTCATTTCTGGGATCCTGAACAGCAGAATTCCAGAATTCCAGAGGCTTCAGGAGGAGTCAGGGCAGCCATGGGAACACCTGGATGGAGCTGAGGGAGCAGCTCTGGAGGATCATTCCCAGAGAATGGAACTGAAATGGGAATTTATCCAGGAGCAGGGTGGGCAGAGCCCAGCCCAGAGCAGCTGTGGCTGCCCCTGGATCCCTGGCAGTGCCCAAGGCCAGGCTGGACACTGGGGCTGGGAGCAGCCTGGGACAGTGGGAGGTGTCCCTGCCAGGGCTGGGGTGGCACTGGGGGGGTTTGGGGTCACTCCCAACCCAAACCAGGCTGGGATTCCATCAGTCACACTGGGCAGTGGGATCCCAGGGGAGGACTGGATGGGAAATTGGGAAGGAATTTTTTTTTTTTTGGGGGTGGGATTTCAGCTTCAATGGGATTCTTCCTGGACTTCACAGCTGCAAAGCCACTTCAAAAAATTCAGATTTGTGTCCTCCCACTCCTGCCTGTGGCCTTGTGCAAGGAGGATTCCCCAAAGGGGCATTTCCAAGGGAAAAGGGGAAAATGGGAAAACCTTTGGACTCAACACAACCTCTGGCCCTGTCCCAGGTGAAACCTGGGCCCAAGGCCAGCTCAGCTTACCCAGTCTAAAACATGAAATCACAATTTTCTTGTCTTTTAAAACAAATTCTGAGCTACCTAAACATGAAATCAGCCTTTCCTTCTCCTTTTTGAACAAATTCTGAACTACCTATACATGAAATCAGAATTTTATTGTCCTTTTAGTAAAATCCTGAGCTACCTAAACATGAAATCAGCCTTTTCTTGTCCTTTTAAACAAATTCTGAGCTACCTAAAAATGAAATCAGCCTTTCCTTGTCCTTTATGGTCAAATTCTGAGCTACCTAAACATGAAATCAGAATTTTCTTGTCCTTTCAGACAAACCCTGAGCTACCTGAGGAGCAGCAGTGTTTTGCAGAGGTGTGAAATTGCAGGTTTTTGCAGGGTGTGCTGAGGCAGGCAGATCCAGGATCCCAGCAGGAGCTCAGAGCTGCTCCTCTCCCCCATCTCTGTTCCTACACGTCCAGGATGTGACTGAAGTGGCCCTGGGATGAGAAAATTCCAGGTCACCCCAAAGGAGCTTGGCAGAAAGGCTTTTCCTCAGTTCTTCAGGTTCAAATTTTACTTTAAAGTCACTCAGCCCCACCACAAATATTCCCTTTTTTTCTTTTTTCCCTCCAATTTATTTGGAAATAAATTTATTCATTTATTATTTATAAATGATTTATTTATTATTTATAAATTTATTATTTATAAATTTATTATCAGATTTTGCTGTGAAGATCCAGCATTTCCTCAGACCTCTCCCCCTCATTTTGGCTCTGGAAGGAGCAATATTTCCAGTATTTCCATAAATACAAATATTATTGTATTTATTCCTTAGAAAGGAAATATCCAAGTACAGAAAAAAAAACCAAACAAACCAGGAGATGGAATGGGATTCCTGAATATTCTGTTATTCAAAATATTCCTGAATATTTTGTTATGATCCAGGAAATCAAAGACAATGAAAATCTCCTTCCATAAATCAGATTTTGCTGTGAAGATCCAGCATTTCCTCACACCTCTCCTCCTCACTTTGGCTCTGCAAGGAGCAATATTTTCAAGGCTGGATTTACTTAGAAAGGAAATATTCAATTACAAAAAAAAAAAAAACAAACCCAAAACCAAAAAAACCAGGAGATAGAATGGGATTCCTGAATATTCTCTTATTCAAAACATTCCTGAATATTTTGTTATGATCCAGGAAATCAAGGACAGCTAAAACTGGGCAGAGCAAGTGTTATGTCATTGCTCCTTTCAGTTACTTCCCAATTTCTGCTTTTCAGAGAGAATTTGAAAAACCTGTTGGGAATCTCCAGATTTTCCAGCTGCTGCTGGAAATATTAATTTCTGCTCTGCTGAAATGCCAAATCCATCTCCTTTATTTTTAATTTCCATGCCTCATTCCTGAGCAGTGCAATTGGGGAGGTTGTTAACTTCACCTTTTGTGGATCTAATACTGGGGAATGAGTCCCAATTTTTTTTTTGTCCCAAAAAGCAGATTCCCCACACTTACAGATTCTCCAGCAACACATCTCGGGCAGGGCTGGGAAGTGCCTTTGCTCCCATGGTTTTCCAAAATCTGAGGAACAAAGCCAGACACAAATTTGTCAAAAAAACCCCAAAACCAAAACTAAAACCAACCAAACAAAAAACCAAACCAAACCCTCACCCCCAAAAAAACCCCAAAAACCAACCAACCAACCAACCAAAAACAAACCAAAAAAAAAACAACAAACAAACCCCCAAAACGCCCAAACAAACAAAAACCCCCAAGAACAACAAAAACCAAAAAAACCCCAAAAACCCAAAAACCAACCAAACAAAAACAAACAAAAAACCAAAACAAAAACACACACAAAAAACCCCCAAAACCCCCCAAAAAACAAACCAAAAAACCAAAAAAAACAAAACAAAAAAAAAACCAAACCAAAACCAAGCAAACAAAAAACAAACCAAACCAAACCCAAGCAAACAAAAAACAAAACAAACCAAAAACAAGCAAACAAAAAACAAAACAAACAAAAAAGAACAACCCCCCCCCCAAAAAAAAAACAAAAACAAAAACAAACCAAAAAAAAAACCCAAAAAAACCACACAAAAAAAAAAAATAACCAACACAATTATTTGCAGCTTTATCATCAAATGCATTTGAGAAGTGATTTTAGGACAAACCCCTGGGCAGTGGGGACTCACCAGGGAATTGTGCTTTGCCTTGGCAGCGCAGGGCGCAGGGGCAGGCAGGGATCTGTGCCTGGGCTCCGGGTCCGTGGCACAGCCCAGCAGCTGGGCCCCTGCCTGCCCTGGGATGGGCTCCAGCAGCCTGCACACTCGCTTCTGCAAGGCCCAAAATCAAGATTTACACTCTTGTGCAAGGCACAGGAGCCAAATTGGCAGGGTTTTCCTCCCCCTGCCTCCCCAGCATCCCACAGGCACTGGGAGAACCCCGAGTTAATAACGAGCTGTGAGCCCCAGGGTGTTGGATTTCCCTCTGCCCCTCAGGGAGCAGGAATTCTGCATCTCCACCTCTCTGTGCCTGGGCTCCAGCAGCCTGCACACTCACTTCTGCAAAGCCCAAAAACAAGATTTACATGCAAGATTTACACACTTGTGCAAGGCACAGGGGCCAAACTGGCAGGGTTTTCCTGCCAAGGGATCCCACAGGCACTGGGAGAACCCCGAGTTAATAATGGCCTGTGAGGCCAGAGCCCCAGGGTGTTGGGTTTCCCTCTGCCCCTCAGGCTGAGGGAGCAGGAATTCTGCATCTCCACCTCTCTGTGCCTGGGGAAAGCAGGAGCTGGGATGGATGGGTGCTGCTTTTTCATCTTCTTTTCTGTCAGAATTGGGATCAGAGACAGTTCCTGTTGGGGCCCGGGTGTTTGTTAATTCTTATCTCTGGTACAGCCTCACAAGCTGTGAGCTCTGGCTAGCAAAGTGAGAAATGGCTCTGTCTCTCTCTCTACAAGGCCATTTAAGGACAAACTGCCCAATTATGAAATGACACCTGGATTATTTTTACTTTTAACCCAATAATTGACCACCCCTGACCCGCAGTGTGGATTTTTCTACCCAAGTACAAAAAACCACCCAGAACCATGGAGAAGTGAAAAAGAAGGACTCAACCTATACCCTAAACCCTCCACCTTGCTTTATATATACATTACTGTATTCTAAACCCTCAAACTCTGAGTTTTGCCCCCTGTGCTGTCACACACTTCCATCCAAACCCCACCCCCACAGTCCCAGCGCTGTCCCTCAATTTTGGGAGCTGTCCCAGGGCTCAGGTGGGATGCAGGGTTTGCTGGGGGTCAGTGCCTGGAGCACAGAGAGCCTGGAATGCTCAGTGCCCAGGGCTCCAGCACTGGGTTTGTCAGAGCAGCAGAGCAGGGGAGCTGTGTGCAATCACTGATTAAAGGCAGGAGCAGCAGGAGGAGGCAGTGATGGGAACACCCTTGGGTGGGTTTGGTGTCCTTGCTGACCACTGGCACCTTCTCCCAGCCTTCCTGTGCTGTACAACCCATCCACTTCTCCTGCAGCTCTGCCCTGGGGTTGGGATGTGCTGGGAACCCCAGGGCTGAGCTGAGTGAGCCCTCAGGGGACCAGGGATTCCCAAAAACCCTGCTCTGAGCACCGTGCTGGCAGCTGGGGAGGTTCAGCTGCAAACCCACCAAAACACCAAACTGGAAACCTCCAGAAGAACCTCCCTGGCCTGTGGCAGCCCACGGGAAGGGAGGGTGACCCAAATCCCAGCAGCAAATTAGCACAATCGTGGGAATTTACACAGGTTTATTTAAGGCCTGAGTTCCAGAGAGACACTCACACACTCGGGACATTTTTTTTTTTTCCAAACAAACTTTGTTTAAGGGATCCCAACATTCCATTTCTTTCTCCAGCATGTGATTTCCCAGGAAGGAGATGTGCTGGCACAGAACTAACAGACTACTGGAGCACAGAAAGGAAAGCTGGAGTTGGAATGAGTTATGAGAAAGCAAAAATGGAGCAATGCACCAGGAACCTCAGCTGAGATGGGGTCAGCAGGAGGGAGGCAGCATCTCAGGATGGGAAGGGAATCCCAAAGTGAAATATGTACTGCAGGAAGAAAGGGAATAATGGAACAAAAGCCTGGGGAGGTCCTCTAAAATCCCTGAGATTGCCTCCCACAAAACACCCTCAGCCTTTGCTGCTGGAGAACTCCTCCTGTACTGCAGGGAAAGGCAAAGTGCAGCAGGGCAGTGGGAATGTGTGTGAGGTGAGGGGGAAAAGGGGAAAATGACCCAATGCCAATTCCAGCAGCAATCTGGCTGGTCAGGAATAAATCCAGGCATTGTCTGGGGGCTTTGCTTGGTGTCAGTGATGGAGGAGATAAACTCATCACACCAATGCCAACCTGGGGGAGCCTCCTGCTCCAGGGGAGACTGCAGCCTCTGGAATTCTCTCTTAGGGAAGAAGCAATCCCTGCCCCAGCCCTGCCCGTGCAGGATCCAGGGGGGCTGTGATCCACAGGGATCCCGGAGCCTGTTCCAAGCAGGGATGGCATCCAAGCCACTGCTTCTGCTGGGGAATGATCTGCTCCAGGCAGCTGGGAAAGGAGAAAAGCAACAGGCAAGGAACAGATCTCTCTGCAGGGAAGGGTTTTTCTTGCCCAGCTGGAAAGTCCTGGAGAATCCCACTTGTTTTCACTGATGGGATAGAGACCTCAGAGATGAGACCAGAGTGCTGCCCAAGCCAGCCCCACTGGGCAGCCAAGCTAAGGAGCTGCAGGGAAAGTTCTGCTCATTTGTGGGGGTATTTTTGGTACAATTCTAAAAGATTCCCTCCGAGTTTAATCTGTTCTTGCCACGCAATTTCTGCTTTTTGACCCCGTTTTCAAAGCCAGGCTGCCTCCTGTTCCACCCAGCCTGTCCCACAGGGCTCCACACAGCCCCTCTGGATTGAAAAAAGCTCCTTGCTTTTCTCCCTGATGGCTCTGTTTGGGACAGCACAGGGGATGTGGGATCCACTCAGATCCACCTGGGAAACTCTATCTGGAGATCAATCCAACCCAGGACACACTGGGAGCTCTGGCCTTCAAAATCTGATACTCCCCCTAAGCCCAAATGCCTTAAAATCCAACTTTTCAACCCAAACCAGGCTGGGATTCTGATTCCTCTTGGTGCCAGGAGAGCAGAAAAGATGGAATTAGTGAGGCTGCCTGGTAAAGAGGGTTTCAGCCAGAAAGAAAGAAAAAAAAAAATAAAAAAAGAGGAAAGAGTAAAAAGGAACAAAAAAAAGGAAGGGAAAAAAAAAAGAGGAAGAAAAGAAGGGAAAAGAAAAAAAAGGAGGAGGAAAGGGAAAAAAAAGGAAAGGAAAGAAAGGGGAAATAAGTGAATAAAAAGGGGAAAGAAAAAAGAGAAATAGTACTTAAAAAGAAATAAAGGAAATGGAAGAAAGGAAAAAGGGGATAAACGAAAAATTCGAAAGGAAAAAAGAACATAAGAAAAGGAATAAAGAACGTAAGGAAAAAAAAATGGAAAAAAGCGGGAAAAGAAAACGGGGAAGAGAAAACGCGGGAAAGGAAACGATGGAAAAGCAGGTAGAAAGAAGCAAAACCCCAGCGCCTGATGAGCTCAGTGCCCGCTCCCGGCGCTCCCGAGCCGGCACCACCCGCGACAGTCGCGACATGGCCCGGGGGGGGCGACGGGACCGGCCCGGCCCGGAGCCTCAGCCCCAATCCTGGTCCTGGTCCCGGTACTGATCCCATCCCCGGTCCCGGTCCCGGTCCCGATCCCGATCCCGGTCCCATCCCCGATCCCATCCCCGGTCCCGGTCCCGGTCCCGATCCCGATCCCGGTCCCATCCCCGGTCCCGATCCCGATCCCGGTCCCATCCCCGGTCCCGGTCCCGGTCCCCACTCACGCATTCCGGCTCCCCGGCTGCCCCCGGCCCGAGCGCTCCGCGCCGGCCCCGCAGCGGCACCGCGGCCATGGCGGGACCGGCACCGCCCCGGGACCGCCCCGGAACCGCCCCGGAACCGGCACCGCCCCGGCACCGCCCCGGAACCGCCCCCCAGCACCGGCACCGCCCCCGGAACGCGTCCCTGGATGCGCTCCCGGAACCGCCTCTGGATCCACCCCCGGAACCTCCCCCCAGCACCGGCACCGGCACCGGCACCGCCCCGACACCGGGATCCGCCTCTGGATGCGCCCCTGGAGCCTCTCCCGGGGTTGCGGTCGCGGTCCGGGCACCGAGCGCGGCGGTCGCGGCCGCTCCGCATCGATCGCTGAGCCCGGCCCGGCTGGACAGGGACAGGGACACTCGGGAGGGACCCAAATCCCCCCCAGTGCCACCCCTGCCCTGGCAGGGACACCTCCCACTGTCCCAGGCTGCTCCCAGCCCCAGTGTCCAGCCTGGCCTGGGGCACTGCCAGGGATCCAGGGGCAGCCACAGCTGCTCTGGGCACCCTGTGCCAGGGTCTGCTCACCCTTATAGGGAACAATTCCTGCCCAAAATCCCATCCAGCCCTGCCCTCTGGCAGCTTAAAGCCATTCCCTGTGTCCTGTCCCTCCATCTCTCCAGCTCCTCCAGTCACTGAAGGTCACTCTCAGGTCGGACGGGGTGTTGCTTTGCACCCTCCGCTGAGTAGCTATCTTTTCCTGTCTCTTAACTGTCTATTTTTATTCTATTTTATTTTATTTTTATTTTTATTAAACTTATAAATTAATATAAAAAGGTGAAACGTCGTTTTTCACACTTTCCCTAGGAGGGACTTCTCCTTGCTGTCCCTCTGCTCTGACCAATGTGATTGAAGAAGTTTGTCTTTCTTCCACCCATTGAGTTGTTCTCTGTAGAACAGCATAAAGGGAAGAAATTCCTGGGTAATAAACACAGCCTGCTGAACTCGGAGTCTGTGTCTGTGATGTTGAGCAGGGTCACCTTAACAGGTTCATTGTTGCTGTAGAGCACGAAATCAGGACACAGACTCTCAGAAGGCTGAAGATTCAAAATCTCTCTTTATTATCAAAGCACCTGTCTTTTATACCTTTTCACAATGAGCTCACCTTAGAGGTGGGACCCTTGGGTCCATTGGTCACACCAAGGGGCCATCAAGCAAATTCCCTCCTCTGGGAAAGGATGTGGAAAAACAAGATAGTTTACAATAACATGCCCTTGTTTACAACAAGAGTCCCTGGGAAAAGAATTTTCTGAAGTCAAAACACGGCAGGCACAAACCGTGGGTACAGGTTCATCTGTGCCCCCGAGTCCTTGGAGCTTCCCTGCCACGGCTCCATCTGGGATCCCAGAAATACAGCCGGAGGGCAGGCAGATTTAGCTCTTCCCTGTCTCCGTGGGCCAATCCATTTGGAGCAGCCATCCCCGGCTCTGCCTTCCCCAGGAAGCTGGGAAAGGTCTCGGGAAGCTCGGTGCAGATTTACGGGGCAGAGCCGGGGCTGGCAGCGGCCGCGGGGGGAGGAGATTTATTGCCAGAGGTTCCATCTGTCCCAGCGCAGCCCTGGCACGGAGCCTTGGCCCCCATCCCGTCAGGGCATGCAGAGCCCTGGGATTCCCCCTGCTGAACCCCCTGGCAGCCAGGATTCACCTCTGCTTGTTGGGAACTCACCGGGAATGGGATGGAAACAGGGAAAAGGCTCCCAAACCCCAGAGAGAAGCCGGCAGCAGGAATTGCAGCCTCCTCCGTGGAAGTGATGCACAGGGAATGCCCACAGCAGAGTTGTATTGGTGGGGAACTCCAAAGGCAAAAGGATTTCCCGTGGGAAAACGGGAATTTGTGGGAATGGTTTGTGGGGTTCCCTGGTGTAGCCTCTGTCTGGTTATTCCGCGTGGGATTTTATTTGATACGAGCTGGGATCTAAAATAAAATTGGGAAATCCTCTTGATAACACAAGAATTCGGGGTTTAAACGAAATTATTTTCTTCAGAACAGATATTTTATGGGGGCAAACCCCCACTTTTTTTTCCCCTTGTTTTGTGAGAGAGGAACAATAATTTATAAAAGCTCCAAAAGTCAGCAAAACGGGATAAAATCCCAAACACGCTTTTCCTAAAGGCAGGAATTTCTGATTATCCCACTGGGTTTCTGTCAGGTTAAAACGTCAGGGAAAACAAACAGAATTAGACTTTCTTTTCTCCACTCACATCATTTGTATCAACTAGGATGGCTTGATGGGAAATGTGTCGTTTTATACCTTTTCGTTTTCTTCAAAAGCGTTTCAGTCTGTAGGAAAAGACAACAAACGGAGACGTTAAGGGTTTATTTTGCATTAATTTGCTTCTTGAGAACTCTCCGGCCCATGGGACGCGTCCCTGCCCGTGTCGTGACACAAGGACACGTGACGTAAGGCGGGCACGTGACACAGGGAGGGCCACGTGACGCGGGAGGAAGCGCGTGACCCCGGGGCGGACGCACGTGACCCCGGGCGGGCCCCACGTGACCCGGCGGCGACAGCACGTGCCCCTCCCTCAGCCGCGCCATGGCGGGCGCGGTGGCGGCCGCGGGCTCCGCCGAGCAGTTCCAGCAGCTGCTGCAGCGCCCGGACAGGTGAGGGGACACCGCGGGGCTGGGGTGGGGGGGTCCCGTTCCTTTGTCCCTGACCGGGGGTTCCGTCCCTGCGGTGTCATCCCCGAGTCTGCTCCATGGGCGCCATCTCCGGCTGCCGTCCCGCGGTGCCATCGCGGTGTCCCCTCCGTGGGTGCCATCCCCGGCTCCCATCCTCGGTGCCATTCCCGGTGTCCCATCCTCGGTGCCATTCCCGGCTCCCATCCTCGGTGCCATTCCCGGTGTCCCATCCTCGGTTCCATCCCGGGGTCCCATCCTCGGTGCCATCCCGGCTCCCATCGCTCGGTGCCATTCCCGGTATCCCGTCCCGCGGTGCCATCCCCGGCTCCCATCGCTCGGTGCCATCCCCGGCTCCCATCCTCGGTGCCATTCCCGGTGTCCCATCCTCGGTGCCATTCCCGGCTCCCATCCTCGGTGCCATTCCCGGTGTCCCATCCTCGGTTCCATTCCCGGTGTCCCGTCCTCCGGGACAGTGCCTTTCAGTGCCTCACCGGGTGCCATTCCCGGTGTCCCCTCCTCGGTGCCATTCCCGGTGTCCCCTCCTGTGTCTCCTCGGGAGGGGCCGGTGCTGCCGCAGCGCTCGGTGGAACCTGCGCGGGGAAGATAAACAAAAATAAAAACCCCAGAACCGAGACAAAGCGAGCCCCAGAGTGCGCCCAGGCTCGGGGTTTGCCAGCCCCGCGTTCCCCTGGCTCAGCAGTCGGGGGTGCCCCCCTCCAGCAGCTCCTGCCGCCGGGAATTTGGGGCCAAGCTGGGCGAATTGGCTGGAAAATGCCATAAACCAGAGCTGTCCTCCAGCCGAGGAAGGTGCCAGCAAAACCACCAGGACATCAGTGGGAACAGCAGGTTTGGCTGTTTATTGACACAGAATAAATCCATTTATTCATCACCTTGTTCTGAATTACTCATCTCCTGCCCAGGGCTCTCATTAATCCGGTTCTGTGCTGCAGTGATTCGTGGCAGGGCTCTGCTTTTCCTACAATCCCAGCCTGGTTTGGGAGCTGAGAGCCCATCCAGGGACAGCTCCCACTGTCCCGGGTGCTCCCAGCCCTGCCCTGGAACAATCCCAGGGCTTTTATCCCTGCACATCTTTAGCTGGGGCAGGGAAGAGCTGCAGCAAGCACCTCTGTAATTACAGATTTACAGGTGATTAAAAGCCTGGTGGAACAGCAGCTTCAGTGCTTGGAGACAGCAGAAGGAAATGCTGTTAACTGATGGTTCTGGGAACAAGGAACAGAATTTCTTCCACTGCAGGGCTTTTCTTGTCCTTCAGCTGGGTTATTTTGTAGGGACATCACAGAAGAAACTCATGTGCCCAAAGGAAAATGGCTTCAGGAACAAACACAGCATTTTAAAGTCATTTGAACAACCCCCACCAGTCATTTTCTCATTGCCTTTGTCACAGAGCATCGTTCAGTTTTCTCTCTGAGGGAATTGATGATTTTATCCACGTTCTTGGAGCCAGGATGAGTGGATAATTCTGATAACTCTTCCTCTGCTTCCCTTGATAACAGCATTTATAATCACACGTTAATTTATTGGGATTTATTGTTTCAGAAAATTAACATTTCTTGCATCGAGTTTTCAGTAAGTTTGTGATGTAGAATAAGTGTAAATCTTGATATTTGAAGAGAAAATTGGGGATTTGTTGTGTTTTTGTCCCTGCCCTGTTTAATAGTGGAGGTTTTTTTAACCTTGGTTGCATGCAGGGAACACTTTGTTTAGAATTACTTAAGTGCTTCATTTTGCCAAGCCTTCATTTTTTTATCTTTCTTGATGCTTTCAATTACTCTGGGCTTTTTTTAATGTGGAATTGAAGTGCTCAGAGAGCAGTTCAGTTGCAAAATTTGAATTGTTCTGTGAATGAATTTAAAAAAAAATCAAAAACCCAAAACAACTCCAAAACCCATCGTGCAAATGAATTTAAAATATCTTTTTCCTGAAGATAGAAATGAATTTATTGCAGCTGGATGTTGGTAGGGAAGGACCAGGCTCTGGTGGGATGAGGCTGAAATAATCCTGTGGTGGTTTGTCCTGTGGCCAGGTGTGTCCTGCTGTGGGCACAGACCTTAACTCAGGGCTTGAGGGGGGAAAAGAAAAGTTGTTCTGTTGTTTTTCTGCCAGAATTTTCTGGAATGTCATTGGAAAATCAAGTTTGTGAAAGCAGCCAGGGTGTGTGATCAGGTCAGAGCCAGGACCTGCTCCAGCAGGGATCTTGTGCTGCAGTTCACAGTGAATTTCCATTGTTCAGGAATAAAAGACACAAAGTACCCTCTGTGGGATGGGTGATTTGATTTCTCTATTTTTCTAAGTAAATGAATATCAGTACATTATATCTTTAATTCCTTATTCCCATTCTCTGGTGGGTTTGACCTCTGCAAATGTGGAGAAGGAATTGAAAATTCCAACATCTCCTCACTGGTGGGTTTGACCTCTGCAATTGTGGAGAAGGAATTGAAAATTCCAACATCTCCTCACTGGTGGGTTTGACCTCTGCAAACCTGGAGAAGGAATTGAAAATTCCAATATCTCCTCACTGGTGGGTTTGATCTCTGCAAACGTGGAGAAGGAATTGCAAATTCCAATATCTCCTCCCTGTTGTCACCCCAGATGTTGAAGCCCATGGGAGCTGGTGCCCAGTGTGATGGGGTTTCTGCTCACACCTTTAAATGCTGTGTGGACCCCAAACACCCCAGAAAATCTGAAATAAGAAGTTGGAGCCAATGATGAGAGCAGGAAAATGACATTGCAGCGTGATGGGGATTGCACTGCACGGCCTCAGCAGTGCTGCCTGGGGCTGGGATGTTTCCTGGGGAAGGAGAACTCCTGGTTCTGCTTTAAAGGGATTTTTTTTTAATCTCAGGAAGGTGGTGGGGATGGGTTTTTCTGGAGTGCCCATCCCTGGAGTGTCCAGGGAACTCCTGGAGGTGGCACTTGGGGCTCAGGGCTGGGCTGGCTGGTGACCCTGGACAAGGTCAAGATAAACCAGACCCTTTCAGTGCCTCATCCAAGGAAGAAGAAGAAAAGGAGTGAAGAAGCAAGTAAGACTGAGAATGGTGGGGAAGAACTGCCTGCTGATCAAGCTGAAAAAAATGAAGCTGGGAGTTGACCAGATGGACTTGTCTGGGGATATGTCAACACCCCCTGATAGGAGCAGCCCCACAGGAGCTAAAGAGATTCTGTTAGTGGATTTTAATTCTGAAATTGAGACCAAACAAAGCTTTGCAAAAGAGGATCAGTGATTCCATGCTCCTGCTGTCTCTCCCCAGGTCCCTGGTGGTTGGTGACCCTGGAGCCTTTCCCAGCTCAGTGATTCCATGCTCCTGCTCTCTGTCCCCAGGTCCCTGGTAGTTGGTGACCCCAGAGCCTTTCCCAGCTCAGTGATTCCAAACTCCTGCTCTCTGTCCCCAGGTCCCTGGTGGTTGGTGACCCTGGAGCCTTTCCCAGCTCAGTGATTCCATGCTCCTCTCTCCCCCCAGGTCCCTGTGGTTGGTGACCCTGGAGCCTTTCCCAGCTCAGTGATTCCAAACTCCTGCTCTCTCCCCCCAGGTCCCTGGTAGTTGGTGACCCTGGAGCCTTTCCCAGCTCAGTGATTCCAAACTCCTGCTCTCTCCCCCCAGGTCCCTGTGGTTGGTGACCCTGGAGCCTTTCCCAGCTCAGTGATTCCATGCTCCTGCTCTCTCCCCCCAGGTCCCTGGTGGTTGGTGACCCCAGAGCCTTTCCCAGCTCAGTGATTCCATGCTCCTGCTCTCTCCCCAGGTCCCTGGTGGTTGTGCACTTCTGGGCCTCCTGGGCCCCGCAGTGCGCGCAGATGAACGAGGTGATGGCAGCGCTGGCACAGGAGCACAGCCAGGTCACCTTCGTGCAGGTGAGTGCCCCAAATTGGGGGGAGGGTCCTCTGGGAGCCCCTGCAGGGCCTCACATTGCAGATCCCTCACATCTGGCATCCCAGGGACCCTAAATCCCATCCAGTGTCACCCCAGGGGTGCTGCTGCTGTCAGGGGTGGGCTCAGGGAGTCCTGGAATGCTGTGAGTGGGAAAGGACCCTAAATCCCATCCAGGGTTACCCCAGGGGTGCTGCTGCTGTCAGGGGTGGGCTCAGGGAATCCTGGAATGGTTTGGGTGGGAAAGGACCCTAAATCCCATCCAGTGTCACCCCAGGGGTGCTGCTGCTGTCAGGGATGGGCTCAGGGAATCCTGGAATGCTGTGAGTGGGAAAGGAGCTCAAAGCCCATCAGTGGCACCCCTGCCATGGGCAGCACACCTCCCCCTGCCCCAGGGTGTCAGCCCAGGAGCTGTTGCTGCTGAAGGGATCTCAGGGTTGCCAGGGGGTTCCTGTGGCACTGCAGTGACCCTTCAGGAAGGTGAATTCAGCCCCTGCAACGCTGTCACTCTGCACATCCCACTGAGAGCCAGGGGAAGCAAAGAGGAGTTCACCCCACCCATGTGCTGCTGCTTCTAAACCAAATGTCTCTGCTTAATGAGACACTTGTGGGATGCTGAGGGCAGGGAGCAATGGAGCAGCAGCTGTGTGTGAGTATTTTAATGTGGTTTTTACAGCCTTTAGGATGTGTGTGTGGATTTTTTTTTCAGTGATTCCTCTCAGCTGGTATTTGTAAAACAAGACAGAATTATTTTAATGGTATTTTACGACTTAGAGCTTCAAAAGAGTGATTTTCATCATATTGCAAATTCAAGATGCTTAAATTTATCCAGAGTTTAGTGGCTCTTGCTCGGCCCAACAAAGTCTGAAATCTCTCAGTTGCCTTTTTATTATTTCTGTATTATTTATTTATGACCTTTATTATTCAGCTGTAATTTGTTTTTGAATAACGAGGTTCCAAAGTCATCAAGGGCTGGAAACCAAGATAGTGGCACATCCTTCCCCCTCACTTCCCTCCCCCCAGTGATTTTAATATTGCTGGTGTTCTTAGAGAAAACAAGCTGATGGAAATTCTTGGGTGAATTTTACTGGTATGTTTTTGGAGGGAGGAGCTCCTCAAGAGGAATATATTTGATTTTGGCAGTTCTTGGTGGGGTTTTTGTATTCCAAACTATTATCCAGCCTGCCTCTGAATTGGCAAGCACCTGTTACCTCCTGGGGTGTTTGGTTGAAATGAGTGTGTTCACACCCCAAAACACTCACAAACAGCATTTTGGGCAGAAGAGCAACTTCCTGAAATATGAAATTAAACCTGTTCTGTGTCATGAATATCCAAGCAGGAAACTTTGCTGGGAAAGAAAATGAGTGTTAGAAGTGGAAGTCATCATTTGCCCCTGGAAAAAGAATCAATAACTGGAATAACCTATTCTCTTTCAATTCTGTATCAGCTTGCAGTTGAGTGTGAGCTTTCATTTGCTAGCTGTGCTTTCCCAGTTGTTTCTGGTGGAGTGGTGATCTCCAGGAGGAGGCCGGGGCTCTGTTCTGCTGCTGCTGCTTTGCCTCTCTAATTAGTGGGTTCATTAAGAGCCTGTGTAGCTGCAGCAGCTCCAACTCTGAGGCAGTGAAGATAAATGTTCATAGCAAATGGTGAAAGGGGGAGCAGCCAGCCCAGGCTGGGCAGGAGTGAAGGATGCAGTGCAGCAGCTGCAGGAACCCCTCCTGTCCCCTCCTCATGTGTCAGGGGTGGTGCAGAGCCCCCCAAAGGGGCTCCAGAGCACCTCTGTGATGCTGCCAGAACTGGGGGCAGTGATTTATGCATTCCAGTATGCTCAGCATTGAAAATTCCCCAGGTCAGGAGTGCACCAAAGATTTTATTGGCAGCCTCCGGGCGCCTTTGGAAATGTGCAAGAAAATAAAAACCTCTGAACCTGCTCTGACACCGGGGAGGTTCAGTGGGTGCCAGAGAGTCTCATTTAAATGCAAATGCCTCACAAACTTCAGCAGCACATCCTGCTTAAATGTATAAAATGCCAGGGAGAACATTCCAGCGTTGACACTCGCAGTGAAACTTTAAAGAGGATTATGAAAATAATCCAGGTTTTTTTTTTTTTGTGGTTTGGTTTTTAGCTGGAAGCTGAGGCTGTGCCTGAAGTGTCTGAAAAATATGGAATTAGTTCTGTTCCAACGTTCTTGTTCTTTAAGGTAAGAGGAAATGGGTTTAAGAGGAAACGAATTTAAGAGGAAATGGATTTAAGAGAAAATAGAATCCATGTGGACTCTTAATATTTATACTTTTGTAATACTTTGCACTGAGCTTTCTCAGTGAGGAAACACCTCTGTAACTGATTGAAGTCTATCCAGTGGAACCTAAAAATGGAGATAGAAATGGTTTTTGCACTTTATATGGAATATTTCAGGGCTTCCTTAAGTGCTTTGGGGTACATACAGAGGTTTTTTTTTATTTTAGTTGTTGTACTCAGGTGAAAAAATTTACAGCAACATTTCTTTGTGTTGTAGTTGGAGAAAGCCCAAGTAAATATGGTCATAATAGAAATAACAACTCTGTTTGGGTGCTGTTTGCCTGTGATGATAAAACTGATAATATTTTATTCAGTAAGTATTTCTAGAGGCAAACGTGCTGCTGTTAACTGATGCCTTGCAGTGGCTCCCTAGAACAGAGGCTGGACAAGATTAAGAGCATAAAGTGGGTGTTGTTAAAGGTCTTCAACAGATCCAGCTTGGGCAGCCAGGAGCCTCCCAGAGGCTGCCCCCAGGGTGGGTGATGGTCACAGGGTTTCCAGACAGAGCTGAGTTTGCTCCAGTTACATATCAGGGTCAATCCTCCAGTTACAGCTTCAGTAATGAAGTCATACTCCCCAGCTCACCTGTGTTTATACCTTCCAGGGCCTGGGGCTGGGGGGTTGTAGCCCTGGTTGGTGCCTGAGGTGTTTTGGGTTTCTGAAACTCTTTTCCAGAGAGTTTTCTGCCAACAAGAGACACGTTTTCCTGACTGTAACCTTTGTTTCCATTCCTTTCCCCAGGAGGGACTGCTCCTTGCTGTCCCTCTGCTCTGACCAATGTGATTGAAGGGGTTTGTCTTTGTTTCACCCATTGGGTTGTTCTCTGTAGAACAGCATAAAGGGAAGAAATTCCCAGAAATAAAGAGAGTCACTGTCAGCCTGCTGAGTCAGTCTGTGTCACTGTGGTCTTTAACAGCATCACAGGGTGTCCTTGAGTTTCAGGCCCAGAGGGATTGTTTTGGCTGACCAGAGTGTGAAGACAGTTAACTAAACTTTATGTAGAGCTCAGAGTGAGGCACTAAGGCAGCATCTGAGAAACAGAAACACTGAAATCCCTTCAGCCTGGGGATGCAGCTCCTCCCTGAAGAGCTGGGCTCTGCTGGCTGTGTGTGTGCTGTGCTCTGAGCCCATCCTGGACTGAAGGGGGACGCTGTTAAAGATTACAGTGACACAGACTTTGATTTAGAAGGTTGACATTGACTCTGTTTATTTCTGGGAATTTCTTCCCTTTTATCCTGTTCTACAGAGAACAACCCAATGGGTGAAACAAAGACATCAAGAAGTCCCTCCTAGGGAACGGAACGCAAACAAAGGTCACAGTCAGGAAAACGTGTCTGTGGTTGACAGAACAGTCTCTGGGAAAGGGTTTCAGAGACACCAGAACACCTCAGGCAGGATCAGGGCTGCATGGTGTGTGTTTTGTCCCACAGAACTCCCAGAAGGTGGACAGGCTGGACGGGGCCCACGCGCCCGAGCTGACGCAGAAGGTGCAGCGGCACGCGGCCGGCGCCGCCCCCGCGCCCGGCCCCGCCGCCCCCGCCCAGGAGCAGCTGCACGCCCGCCTCAGGAAGCTCATCAACGCTGCCCCCTGCATGCTCTTCATGAAGGGCTCTCCCAAGGAGCCCCGCTGTGGTGAGTGTCTGAGGGGAATCCTCTCCCTTTTGAGCAGTGTTTTCCACATTCCGCAGTGTGGGAGTGCAGGGCGTTCCTTTGGATACCCTGGACTGTCAGAGACCTGAGCAACAGGGTGGGAAACCTGTACAGGGGGTCTGGGGTCTGTACAGGGGTCTGGGATCTGTGCAGGGGGGTCTGGGATCTGTACAGCAGGTCTGGGATCTGTGCAGAGGGGTCTGGGATCTGTACAGGGGTTTGGGATCTGTACAGGGGAGTTGGAAACCTGTACAGGAGGGTCTGGGATCTGTACAGGGGATCTGGGATCTGTACAGGGGGTCTGGGGTCTGTACAGGGGATCTGGGGTCTGTACAGCAGGTCTGGGATCTGTGCAGGGGGGTCTGGGATCTGTACAGGAGGGTCTGGGATCTGTACAGGGGATCTGGGATCTGTACAGGGGGTCTGGGGTCTGTACAGGGGAGTCTGGGATCTGTACAGGGGGTCTGGGGTCTGTACAGCAGGTCTGGGATCTGTGCAGAGGGGTCTGGGATCTGTGCAGGGGGGTCTGGGATCTGTGCAGGGGGGTCTGGGATCTGTGCAGGGGGGTCTGGGATCTGTACAGGGGGTCTGGGATCTGTACAGGGGGTCTGGGATCTGTCCAGGGATCTGGGGTCTGTACTGGGGGCTTGGGATCTGTACAGGGGGGTCTGGGATCAGTACAGGGGGGTTGGAGACCCTGCCACAGAGCCCAGAAAGGCAAGGGCTTTGACTTCAGTCCATGGGAAAAACTTCCAGCACTGAGAGAGGAATTACAAGCCACAAAAGTTTGACAGAGAATAGTGCAGTTTGTCACATTTGGGTTTTTAGAATGGGGGTGAATGGGGAAGATGGAGGATTCTGGGCGGTGCCCTGGGTTCTTCTTCTTCGTCTCCATCTTCTGCTGGGACAGTGGCACAAAGTAGTTCAAGGAGATTGGGTCAGTGTAGAAATGACCTGTTTAGTACAGATTGTAGATATTGGTGTGAAATTGTAAATAATAGACACGTCATAATTGGTATAAGAGATGATGAGCTCCATTGGAGGGGGAGTCTTCGCCTGATGCCCAAGCAGCAAAGACCTTGGCCGGGCTCAGAGCAGAAAGAAAAGAAATAATGAACAACATGAACAACCTTGAAAACTGAACATCTGAAGACTCCCTTTTGTTCCTGCATCTGGCTTGGGGCTTTTCAGAGGGCAAAGGGCTCTGAACCACCCAAATCTGGGGAAACCAGCCAAAAACCCAAGAGTTTCAGTTCTGGGGGATGCATCCCCGCAGTGCCATGTCACACACAACACAAAGAAATGACACACCCACACACTGAGATGTCCAAGGCAGAAAGGGGCAGTTTATTTACAGACTTTAACATTTATAGAATTCCAGCAGTGACCATGGATTGGAGGAAGAAAATCTTCCTCTCCAACCACACTGGGGAACCCAACAGTCCATCAATTCTCTCCTCCTTATGAGAAGAATGCAAACATGGTTGTACTGTTACAATAACAACAAAGTTATTTATGCAAAATCGTATCTAACTTCATTGCAAAAACTAAACACAAAAAACTAAAGTAGAACTTTAGAAAAACTTCTTAAAGAGCCAGAGAAGAACAGCAAAAACCTAAACAACAGTGCTGTGCTCACCCAAAGTGCTCGTGCCAGCATTGCTGCTCGAGTGATGCCTGAGGGTTTGAGCTTTTCTGCTTTCCATCTGTTTGTAGTCCTGCAGTTCTATGGAATTGCCCACAGCTCAGATAAAACTGATTTTTTTTCCCCCCTCCCCAGCTCCTGGAGCTCGTTTATTGGAATAACCAGCAGCACTGAGCCTGGAGGTGTTTGCTGAGGAACTCCCAGTGAAGGGGAATTTCAGGATTTCCTCCTTCTCTCTCATGAACTCCACAATGCAGCAGGAAAGGAAGGAAAAGCAACTCAAAACCCTTGCAGTGAAAATGCAAATTCCCCCACCTTCCAGCTGAAATCAGGGGTGGTTCTGTGCTGCCACTTCCATCCTTCCCCCACTTACACCTTGATTTTTTTATTCTTTTATCGAAGCCTTTCAGCATTGCCTCCCTCTCTCTCTTTTTATTCAATATTTGTGCAAAGGTTTTCGTTTGCACAGCGTTTGGGGGAATTCTTGGAGGGAATTGGAAGGATTGCAGGGGAGGTTTGAATGCAAACTTGGCAAAGATAGAAAACCTGATTATTGTATTGATTTAGGGGCAAATTCTGCTGGATCCTCTCTGCAAACGATGTGATTGTGTTGTCTGGGAGGTGGAAAAAGATGACTCCAAATTCAATAATATTAAAATTTTCATACCTACAACTCTTTACAGAATAATGTGACAATTTTCTTGGGGAAACAGTTTTCTTGGGGAAACTTTTCTCCTCAGGTTAGGCCACTTACAAACACAGAAAATCTTGTAAAATCAGAATATTCAGTGCTCAGTTTCCTGCTGAGAGTGTTGATAGGAAAATCCGTCAGAAAGGAAAACAAAACGTGGTGTGAAGGTATCAAAGAGGTAATAAAATAACATTAAACACTCAGGAAAACATTAAAAAAAATTGAAAAATAAAAAGGAATTTGCCTTTTAGGTGAAGTAGGGAAGGATGCTCCTAAAGTGAAATAGTAGAAAATATAAATAGAAAATACTTACAAAATATAATAGTAATAGTATATACTATAATATAAATATAAGTAGAAAATACTTATATAAATGTAATATAATAATACATACTATGAGTGTACTATAAATATAAGTAGAAAATACTTCTATAAGAATAATATAAGAGTAATAATACATGCTATAAGAATAATATATATAAGTAGAAAATACTTATATAATATAAAAGTAATAATACATACTATGAGTGTAATATAAATATAAGTAGAAAATACTTCTATAAGTATAATAGTAATAATACATACTATGAGTGTAATATAAATATAATAAAATATATAATAATAATACATACTATGAGTGTAATATAAATATAAGTAGAAAACATTTTTATAATATAATAATAATATATGCTATAAATATAATATAAATATAAGCAGAAAATACTTATAAAAGTCAATTTTTAAGCTAAACTAGTGAGAAGAGTAATAAATAAATCAACAGTCATAAACACCTAAACAGAAATGATATTAAATGGTATTTACCATTTATTTGCCAGGTATTAAATGTGGTTTTTTTGCCTTTTTATGTTGTTAGAAGCTGTTGATAAATCAAAGAACAACCACCAGAGGTGTTTTGAGCACAAAATGCCATTTTGGAGTGGCTGAGGTGGGCACAGCTTTGCTGAAACCCCATTCCATTCCCTTTCCCAGGCTTCAGCAAGCAGATGGTGGAGATCCTGACCAAGCACGGCGTTGCCTTCAGCAGCTTTGACATTTTCTCCGACGAGGAGGTTCGGCAGGGGCTGAAAACCTTCTCCAACTGGCCCACCTACCCCCAGCTCTACGTCAGGGGGGAGCTCATCGGGGGCCTGGACATCATCAAGGTGACAAAGCTGAAATTCCTCACCTTTTTGGCTTGCCACAAATGGCTTTTCCTTCCTTTTTTGGGTTTATTTTTCCTTTTTCCGCCTCATTTTTTGCTTTTTCCACCTCATTTTCTGCTTTTCCCCTCCCTAATTTCCCCAGGAACTGGAGGCATCAGGAGAGCTGGACACAATCTGCCCCAAGGCCCAGAAGCTGGAGGACAGGTGGGTGAAGTAGAACAATTTTTGAGGGTTTTTGTTTTTTCCTTATGTTCATGTAAGGGAAACTCCCAATAAATTCCTACTTTAGCAGAATTGCCTCGAGAATTTATTGACTTACAGAATTCCTGCAGTTTTTCAATGTCTTTGGGGGTTTGTATATTTTAGTCAAAGAATCCTTACTTACATTTGTGGTTTAATTTCTGCTGATAGCAAGAATTTATCTATTTTTATATCTATTTATCTGAATTTATATGTATCTATACATTTATAAATCTATATATCTATATATTTGTATCTCTCTATAGTTAAATATTTCTGAATATGTATTTATTTAAATTTATAGTATATATTTATATGTATCTTGATCTAGATCTATATTTATAAATCTTATCTATATATTTGTATATCTATTTAAATTTTTATATTATCTATTTATATATACAGTTATTTATATGTATCTATATATATTTATAAATCTATATAATTATATATTTGTATATCTATATATATTTACAAATCTCTATATTTCTATTTATATATTTATATATCTACTTATATATTTATATATCTATAGGTGGGTATATAGATAGAGGTTCCTTCTTGTCTCCTTTTAAGAATTTATTCTTTAAGAATAACTGGGAAAAATCATCTTTTTAACCTTTATTTGCCACAGATTTCCCAGCTCTGGGAATCCCTGCCTGGTTCTTCTCCCTGCCCAGTGCAGTGCAGAAATAATTTCATTAATCCCATTTAAAACTGGTGATAAATAGTAATTAATTCCAGATTCTAGTGATTTATTGATTCCTTCCAAATTTGTCCCAAGGCTTTGCTTTTCCATGGTTTCACTGAGGCCACAACCCCCAGTTAATGCTTTCAGCAGAGATAAAAATGAGATGGGCTCATCTTTAAAAACTTAATTTTTGTGCCCTTTAAAAACTTTATTTTTAAAGCCTTTTCACCCCTTTTTAAGGAGTTTGTTAAGAAATTAAAGATTTTTTGGCCAGTTTTTGGTGAAAGTTTGCAAACTGCACGGGCAGTAACTCCATTTAGACAGAATTATTTTGCTTGGCACAAACTTTTTAGGGCAAGGAGGGAGTGGGAAATGTCCCCCAAGGGTTTCAAGGTTCCCTTGGAAGGTTGTTTTAAATTAAAATTGTCCAGGAAATGTGTTTTTAAGGAGCAGCATGGGGAAGTTTGAGGGAGATTTTTAACCAAGCAGCTCCATGGGAGATGGAATCCTGCAGGGAATGGGATCCCAGTGGGGAATTCCTGGGGATTTCTCAATTCCAGTTTTCATTTCCTCTCCTGCATTTCCTTTGGGGTGCTAACCAAGGTGTTTGATGTCTTTTTGCAGGCTGAAATCCTTGATAAACAAAGCTCCTGTGATGCTCTTCATGAAGGGAAACAAACAGGTGACGTGGAATGGTCCAGAAAATATATTCTTTTTAATATATTATATATATTAAATTTATATGTATATATAAAATATATATTTTATATATTTAATAAGAATTTTTACCTGGTTCTTCCTTAATTCAAATCAGGGCTGCTGGGAAAGTTATTGATCTTTTTATTTTATAAATGATAGAACAGCCCCTGATTTTTATTAATGCTCAATATTCTCTAAATATTAGATATTTCTGTTAATATCTGTTAATAGAGATAATAATAGGTATATTATTATATATATTTAGATATGAATATATGAATTTAGATATGAATAGATATAAATTAGATATGAATAGATAGATATAATAATATAATAATAGATATATAGTACATCTATTATAATATAATAGATACATAATACATATTTTATATATGTATTATATAAAATATATCTTATATACACTATTATAATATAATATAATATAATATAAATGTTATTATACATATAATATATATATATAATATTACTATAATATCTCAATATCTAAAAATGGCTGATGGTGTTTTTTGTCCTTGGCAGTGGATATTAATTATTAATTCATTATAATTAATGATAATTATAATAAATATAACCAGTTGCTGCTCTTCTTTATTAGCTGTGGTTTATTATCCTGGTGAATCCAGGCAGTGATGCCTCGAAATAAAAGCAGATTTATTCCATAAATCCCTAAAAATCAGGAGATAAGGGATGGGAAAGGGATTAGGGAGTGGCTCATGCAGCAGAAAATTGGGAATTGCTGTGGTGGAGCTGGAATTGCATGGATTTAAAAAAAAAAAAACAGAGACTTTTGAACATCTGAATTTTCCATTTTAGATGGCAAAATGTGGCTTCAGCAAGCAAATCCTAGAAATCCTGAACAACACTGGGTAGGTAACGGGGTGTGAGGTTGGGAGGGCAGGTTTGGGGGCAAAAACTGCATTTTGTGGGGAATGTATTGGGAAATAGGAGGGGAGTTATTCCTCAAATGGGAGGTTTTGTTTTTAAAGAGGATTTCCTGCAGTTGGAGGGTTTTCTGAGGAATTTATTGGGGTTTGTTTGAGATTATTGAGGAGATTTTTAGAGAATTTTGAGGGTTCTTTCAAGATTAGTAAGATTTTTTTTTTCAAGAATTTTGAGGGGTTCTGTTAGAATTCTGAGGAATTTTTGAGGGCTTTTTGAGCCTTTTTGGTGAGAATTTTGGGGTTTTTGGGGGGGAAATTTGAGGGCTTTTTGTGAGAATTTTGAGGGCGTTTTTTGAGAACTTTGAGGGAATTTTTTGAGAATTTTGAGGGGTTTTTTTTGAAAGTTTTGACAGTTTTAAAAAATACTGAGGTTTTGAGGCACTTGAGGGGTTTTTTGAGACTTTTGAGGGGTTTTTGGAGCATCTTACAGCTTTTAAAAAAACCTTCACATTTTAGAATTTTTTTTTTTTGAGAATTTGGAGGTTTCCTTGAAAATTTTTGAGTTTTGTGAAAAATTTTGAGCCGTTTCTTCCCGAATTTTGAGGACTTTTGCTGTTTTTGGAGTGGAATAATGCCAATAACCCAATTTTCCCCCCTCTCCCCAGAGTGGATTACGAGACCTTTGACATCCTGGAGGACGAGGAGGTGAGGGAACCTGCAGGTTCATTTTCCAGAGATGCAATTCCCAATTATTTCCCAATTATTTCCCAATTATTTCCCAATTATTTCCCAATTATTTCCCAATTATTTCCCAATTATTTCCCAATAATCCCCTTTTCTTTTCCAGGTGCGCCAAGGCCTGAAATCCTTTTCCAACTGGCCCACCTACCCCCAGCTCTATGTCAAGGGGGAGCTGGTTGGGGGCCTGGACATTGTCAAGGTAAGAATTGGCATTTCTTTGCAAGAAAAACTCAATTTTTAGGAATTTTCCTGCCTGGCTCCCACAGAATTCCTGCAGCCACCCCAGGATGCTTTTCCAGGGAAAGGAGCTTGAAGTTTCCAATGAATGACTGGGAAAAAACCCCATTTTTACCCCTTTTTTTTGCAATTTTCTCAGCCTTAATTTGCTCCTGATGTTGGTGGTTCTTTTTCTTCTTTTTCTTTTTCTTCTTTTCCTTCTTCTTTTCCTTCTTCTTTTCCTTCTTTTTCTTTTCCTTCTTTTTCTTCTTCTTCTTTTTCTTCTTCTTTTCCTCCTTTTCCTCCTTTTCCTCCTTTTCCTCCTTTTCCTCCTTTTCCTCCTTTTCCTCCTTTTCCTCCTTTTCCTCCTTTTCCTCCTTTTCCTCCTTTTCCTCCTTTTCCTCCTTTTCCTCCTTTTCCTCCTTTTCCTCCTTTTCCTCCTTTTCCTCCTTTTCCTCCTTTTCCTCCTTTTCCTCCTTTTCCTCCTTTTCCTCCTTTTCCTCCTTTTCCTCCTTTTCCTCCTTTTCCTCCTTTTCCTCCTTTTCCTCCTTTTCCTCCTTTTCCTCCTTTTCCTCCTTTTCCTCCTTTTCCTCCTTTTCCTCCTTTTCCTCCTTTTCCTCCTTTTCCTCCTTTTCCTCCTTTTCCTCCTTTTCCTCCTTTTCCTCCTTTTCCTCCTTTTCCTCCTTTTCCTCCTTTTCCTCCTTTTCCTCCTTTTCCTCCTTTCCCTTCTGGAAAAAAAATGGAGAGAGTTGTTCATTCCAAGGTGTGGGACAAGAAGAACATTCCACCTTGTTTTCCAAGTGTTTCCTGGTGTTCCTTAGGCAGTTCCCAGCCCTGGAGTTTGAATTTCAGCCCCCAGGGTGAGCTGGGCAGGCACCTCCTGCTCAGAACCCCCAGGATGTTTTATTTCCTTGTGGGAGGCACTGAATCCACCCATGGGTGGTGATTCCTCCTTTGGATGCTGGGAGAGATCCAGGGACACCCCCCAGAGCTCTCAGGGTGTGATTTTCCACTTAAATATTTTGTCCTTTTTGCTAAACACACCCCAACCAGAACTGAAATATTTTATAAACATCAGTGCTGGCCAAGAGGGACCTCTGGTGATGCATTCCTGTTTCCTGATGGAATCCCATTGGATAATCCCCAAAAAAACCCATAATTGCTGCCTTTCTGTCTTCCAGGAGCTGAAGGAAAGTGGGGAATTGCTGCCTGTGCTGAAGGGGGAGAATTAAAGGGGAAGAGAAATCCCTGGAACAGCCTTCCAGTCAGAGATTCTCCTGGAGAAACAGCCACCTGCAGCCCTGAGGAGCATCAGGAGGGAGAGCAGAGAGGAAAGAAATGGAAATATTCTCTGTATTTCACCTGTATGACACAAAAAGGTCAATTAAAATTCAGTGTTCCAGGATTTGGGCTGTTGGGGTTTCATTGTTTGCTCCCCTGTCCATCCCAGAATGATGAGATTGGAACAGAGCTGGTTTGGGGCTCAGCTCTGACTGGGGGAATGTTGATGGAGCATCATCACCTTTTCCTGCCCCTCTGGATTGTTTCCATGTGTGATGAACCAGAAATCCAGGTTGGGAGCCTTCCCCCAGCTCAGATGTAGGGAGTTCCCAGTGAGCTGCAGCTCTGTGCTCTGCAGATCCTGCTGAGCTGGGGTGCTCAGGAATGACCCAGGGGCTGTTTGGGATGGTCTGGGGTGCTCAGGATGGCCAGGGGCTGTTTGGGATGGTCTGGGGTGCTCAGGATGACCAGGGGCTGTTTGGGATGGTCTGGGGTGCTCAGGAATGACCCAGGGGCTGTTTGGGATGGTCTGGGGTGCTCAGGAATGACCCAGGGGCTGTTTGGGATGGTCTGGGGTGCTCAGCAATGACCCAGGGGCTGTTTGGGATGGTCTGGGGTGCTCAGGATGACCAGGGGCTGTTTGGGAATGCTGAAGGGGTTTTGGAGGCGTTGGTGGATCCTCAGGGATCCTCCAGGGACGTGGAAAGGATTCCTGGGCTGGTGCAGGGATCCCCCCTGGACCCAGGAGGTTTCACTTGGGCTCAGTCCCTGTTTCACCACCTGATCTGGGTGAATTCCAAGGGCACAAAACCCTGGGACTTCTCCAAGTGTGCCTGGGAAAAGGGGTCAAGGTGAGGTGCAGACCTTCAGGCAGGCTTTGAGAACAACTTTGGGGCATTTCCCCTAAATTCTAAACCTGATCCAAGTCTGAGAACCTCAGCCAGAACTGGGGTTCAGCTTTCCCAACCTGGAAAAGTGCAGGGAAGCAGGTCGTTCCATGTCTTGGAAGATTCCTAGGGATGGATATTGAATTTTCTAGGATTAGTCGCAGTAATTGAGATCAAATATATGTTATAACTTTAAACCTGATTTTAATTGCTCTACAAAAAAAAATCCTTGTCATGAAAACAAGCCTTAATTAATCCTCTTAAGTGAACTGCAAATGCATTCAGGTGGTTGTCAGTAGGAAAAAAATAATTTATTACAGCAAAACCTAGCATCCCTGTGGTGAAGTAAGGAGTTGGAAGCTTTAATTAAATACTGAACGCCAAATGCTATTCACTTTTCCTTCAGAATTCAGTGTGGTGGAATTTATTTGGGGTTTATGGAGTCCTGTGAATGGATTTCCAGGCGTGCAGCAGAGCAGCAGGGGGTGGCAGTGGATTCCTGACAGTTTGTATTTGTATTTAGGGATATTGTCTTGGATCTTGGGCAGGAACTGTTCCCTGGGAGGGTGCCCAGGGCAGCTGTGGCTGCACTTGGATCCTCATTTTGCAATATTTCCCTTGCTTGTCCCAATTTCCACTGCATTATTGTTTTCCTGCAATTTAATGTTGGGATAGGAGACAAAAAAACCCCAAACTATTCCTGAGGATGCTGAAGAGAGGAACAGTCAGTGATCAAACCCTCTGTGCTACTAAATATATTGAATAACTTCACCTAACAGGTAATTGTCACCTCTGTCACCTCCTCGGGGCTGGGGTGAGAAATTCCTTCCAACCTCCGTGAAATATTCCAGGTTTTGAAGGGAAGTGGCACCTGGCTGAGACCAGGGATGCAGTACCTGGCATTTAAATTAAAAATTAACCTGGCTGCACGTGGAGACATGGTGAGGGCCAAGGAGAAATTGGGGTTAGCTAATGAATGATTTTAATTGGGGGCATTTCATGGGGAAATTGGGGTGAGCTAATGATTTTAATTAGGGGACATTTCATGGGGAAATTGGGGTTAACATGATTTTAATTAGGGGGGGCATTTAATGAGAAAATTTGGGTTAGGTAATGATTTTAATTGGGGCATTTCATGGGGAGTTATTGGGATTTCATTTCATTTCATGGGGCTGAGACAAAAGGGGAGGGGACAGGGACTCGTTTTTCCCTCAGGCTGCAGTTCCAGGGAGCAGGATCAGATGGGATTTGGGGGATTCGAAGGACATCTGGGGACACGGGGTTAAAGGGGCTTTTTTGAGGGGTTAAAGGAGCTTTTTTGGGATTAAAGAAGCTTTTTTGGCTGACGCCGTGACTCCCCTGACCCCGGGTGTGCCTGGTGTCACTCAGGGCAGGTCCCTGTCCCCTCCCGAGCCGGGGAAACTCCGGGAGGCTGGAAGATGAAGGAGAGGAGAGGCAGCGATGGGAAAGCTGAGCCCAGTGTTGTTCCAGGGCCCCGAAACCCTTCTGCCCTCCCGCAGTGCCCGTGCTGCCCGGGGTTTGTGCCGTGCGGATCCTCCGCAGGGAATTCCCGGCAGGAAAGCGGGGCAGGGGCTGGGATGGACACACAGCCCCCGAGGGGAGCTGCCTGCTCTGCTCCCGGGGAAGGCAGGGACGGGGCTGCAGAGTCGGGATTGCAGGAAAAAAACTCAAATCCCGGGGATTTTCCTGCCGGCGGCAGCGGCGGGGATGGGCCACGGGGCGGTGCTGCGCGCCCGGAGCGCGGGGCGAGAGCGGGAGAACGGCGGGATAACGATGGGATAACGATGGGATAACGGGATAACGGGATAACGGGACTGGTAATACTGCCCCGGGATAATGGGATAATGAGATCATGGAATAACGGAGCTGGGAATGCTGTCCTGGGATAATGGGATAACAGGATAATGGGGCTGGGTATGCTGTCCCAGGATAACAGGAAAATGGGATAACGGAGCTAGGAATGCTGCCCTGGGATAACGGGAATACAGGGCTGGAAATGCTGTCCCGGGATAATGGGATAGAGGGATAACAGGGCTGGGGATGCTGCTGGGATAACGGGATACAGGGCTGGGAATGCTGCCCCGGGATAATGGGATAACAGGGCTTGGAATGCTGTCCCAGGATAATGAGATCCTGGGATAACGGGGCTGGGAATGCTGTCCCGGAGTAATGGGATAGAAGGATAACGGGGTTGGGGATGCTGCTGGGATAACCGGATACAGGGCTGGGAATGCTGTCCCGGAGTAATGGGATAGAAGGATAACAGGGTTGGGGATGCTGCTGGGATAACGGGATACAGGGCTGGGAATGCTGTCCCGGGATAATGGGGCAGTGGCAGGGAACGGGGGGAGGGCTGGGGATGCTGCCGGGAGGGAGAGCCGCGGGATAACGGGAATAACGGGACACCGGGGCTGGGAATGCTGAGGGGGAGCTCGGGGGAATAACGGAGTATGAGGTGGGATAGCGAGGGAAATGCAGGGAATGCTGCAGGGCGGGATAACGGGATAACGGGGAGCACTGGGCTGGGGATGCTGAGGGGTGGGTGGGAAACGGGGACAGGAGGAGGGGCACAGGGCTCAGCACCCCCGCTCTCACTGTGAGCTGTCCAACGTGCTCTGCTGGGGATTCATTTTAAACTTTTAATTTAAAGTCATTGGCTGCTGTTCCCAAGGCAAACCTGGACTTTTCAGCCTTTTCTCAGATCAAGTGCTGAGGAATAATAATAACAACAACAACAACAACGACATAACAACATAATAATAACAATAATAACAATAATATCAAAATAATAACATAATAATAATAATGATAATAATGATAATAATAATAAATGACCCCAGTAGCAGCTCTGGTTGCTGTTCAGTCTGAGTGTTCCCAGGGAGCAGCTCTGAACCCCCGGCAGTGCCACGGATGCCTCTGAAGGAAGGGCAGGAGCCGAGGCTTTCCTGCCACTGGAAAGGTTGGAGTTAAACTGGGAATGCTCCCACTGGAGCTGTCGGGAAGAGTCAAACGCTCAGGGATTTCAGCTCCTGGCAGAAGCAGCCTGGCAGTTCTGCCCTCAGTGTCTGGGCTGATCCCAGCTGAGTGCCCGAGCCTGGCAGGGTCGGGGTGCCCAGCTCTGCCCCCCGGGGTCTGCACAGGTTCCTCTGGGGTTTGGGGCCAGTGGTGGTTACAGTGCAGCCCTTGGGGTAATGAAGTGATGGCAACAGAACCCATGGGTCACACATGAGACATCAGAGAATCCCAGAATGGTTTGGGTGGAAGGGACCCCAAATCCCCCCCAGTGCCACCCCTGCCCTGGCAGGGACACCTCCCACTGTCCCAGGCTGCTCCAGCCTGGCCTGGGGCACTGCCAGGGATCCAGGGGCAGCCACAGCTGCTCTGGGCACCCTGTGCCAGCCCTGCCCACCCACCCAGGGAACAATTCCTGCCCAAAATCCCATCCAGCCCTGCCCTGGGCAGTGGGAGCCATTCCCTGTGTCCTGTCCCTCCCTTTTCCAAAGCCAGGATGGAACAGCTGGTCTTCACCTGCTTTGGAGTTGCTTTGGACAGCAAAGCACGGTAGAAAAATCAATTTTTCTTTTTTTTCTTGGTCAGGGCAGCTTAAAACCCCATAGCAATTATTATCCACTGGCTTTCCCCCCTCTCTCCTCCTCTTTCCCGGGAATATGCCCGTGTGACACTAGATGGAGCCTTCAGTGCACGGGAGGAGTTGGGAGAGCTCGGAGCAGCTTCCAGCAGTGCCCTGTAAATCGTGTAAACGCCATCGCCGCTGGAAACAGCTGGAAAAACGCGCTGGGAAAGGATTGCTTACGCCTGCAGAGGGCAAAAGTCACCCGGGGTTTCCCTTCTCCACCCGAGCTGTGAGCTAGGATGGCACACATAATTTTTAAAGTGGATTTTTAAGGCTTCCTGCCCACGGAACGAGGTGAGCTGGATGGTCCCTTCCAACCCCAACCGGTCTGGCATTCCAAGGTTTGGAAGGATGTGCAGGGGAGGAGTTGTGCTCGTGGCTTTGGGGATGTGCAGAACTTCCTGCCCTTCCAGCATCTGGCTGTTTGTAGCTGTCCTGTCTGGGAAAAACATTTCCTGTTCCCCCACAGCTCCAAACCCCTCCCAGCAGCAACAGAAAAGGAGCCCTGGGAGTCCTTAAAATCCCATTTTTGCACCTTGGGGGGAAAAATCCTTCCTGGCAAGGGAGCTCAGGGCTTGGCACTGCCCAGGGAGCTTTGCAGTGCCCATCCCTGGAGGTGTCACCTGGAGGTGGCACTGAGTGCCCTGGGCTGGGGACGGGGTGGGGATGGGGCACAGCTGGGGCTGGATGGTGCTGGAGTTGTTTTCCAGCCTGAATGATCCTGGGATTCCGTGCTGCTGTGGCAGCTGGTTACCTGAGCAGACCTCATTAACTCCAGATCAAATGCAACACCAACCCCACGCCCTGAAATGGTGATTTTCAAAACATGTTCTGTGTTAAAAGGGCTCTTTCTTCTCCCCGCTCCGCTTTCATCCCGAATTCATTCCCAGCCTCTCTGAGAACCAACTCCTGTGTTTCAGGAAATGTCTCCGAATTCCTGAGCTGAAAAACCCATTTGAAAACCTCATTTGAATTTTTAAACAGCTTTGCCTGCCCCAAATGGTTTTTGCCAAATGAAAGAGCTGCACCTGAAAAGTTTTTTGGTTTTTTTTTTTCCCAGCTCCAGGGAAGAACTGGATCTGCATGTGGAAGCAGCTGGAATGCTGAGGGGAAACAGGGAAGGAGAAACAGCACAAAGGGAGGGAAGGATGTGGTTTCCTATCAGTGAAACCTCCACCTTCATTTTTCCAGCATAAAGAAACCACAGCAGGCCTTTGGGAGCAGCAGGAGCTGGAACAGGAACACGAAGTTGGAACTCAGGGATCCTGATTTCCTCTGCTCTGGGGTTAAATCAGGATTTATGCCAGAGCTCAAGTGCCATGGTCATCCCTTGGGTACCTGGGGCTTTCCAGGAAAGGGAAAGGGCTTCAAACTGAGTAAATTCGGGATTTTGGGCAGGAATTGTTCCTGGGAGGGTGGGCAGGGCTGGCACAGGGTGCCCAGAGCAGCTGTGGCTGCCCCTGGATCCCTGGCAGTGCCCCAGGCCAGGCTGGACACTGGGGCTGGGAGCAGCCTGGGACAGTGGGAGGTGTCCCTGAGATGAGATGAGATGAGATTTAAGGTCCCTTCCACCTAAACCAGCCTGGAATTCCTTGAAAGCTGCTGTTCCAGTAGCTTGATATGTTAGGACAAAAGGAATTGGAATCATGGAATCTTTAAGGCTGGAAAAGACCTTTAAAACAATGAAATCCCAGTTGCTCTGCACTGTTTGTTTTTCCCCTCTGAGGAATGCAGAGCTGGATGCCACCAAGCCAACCCCTGGCTGGAACCCTGCCCTGGCACAGCCAGGAGAGCTTCCAGGTGGAGCAGAGGGTTTCACTCAGATTGCAGATGATTCAAGAAACCTCAAAGAGTTCGGTGCAGGTGCAGCAGAGCAGGTGGGAGGTAATTCCTGCTGCTGCTGCAGGAGCAGGGCCAGTTCTCTGCCTGGGTGGGAGGTTCAGGGCTTTGGCCAAGCACGGCAAAAAGTGGCAGAAAATGCCAAAACCCCCCTGGTGCCCCGTGCTCAGAGGGCTCAGGAAGTGACTGGCTGAGGGAAACCCAATTTCAGCCCTCAGGGCTGGCTGCTGGCACTGAGCATTTCCTGTGAATGGGATATTTCTGCTGGGGGCAGAACCCTGCTGGGTTTGGTGCTGAAAGCTCGTTAAGGTCTGATGTTAAACAATTAATGCTGCCAGGGACAAATTGCCCACCTCCTGTGGGCATTTCTGGGATCTCTTCCTGTTGCTAGGCTGTTTGCAGTCCTGCTTGCCCAGGGAGTGCCCATCCCTGGAGGTGTCCCAGGAACTCCTGGAGGTGGCACTGAGTGCCCTGGGCTGGGGATGGGGCACAGCTGGGGCTGGATGGTGCTGGAGTTGTTTTCCAACCTGAATGATCCTGGGATTCCGTGCTGCTGTGGCACCTGGTTACCTGAGCAGACCTCATTAACTCCAGATCAAATGCAACACCAACCCCACACCCTGAAATGGCAAAAAGTGGCAGAAAATGACAAAACCCCCCTGGTGCCCCATGCTCAGAGGGCTCAGGAAGTGGCTGGCTGAGGGAAACCCAATTTCAGCCCTCAGGGCTGGCTGCTGGCACTGAGCATTTCCTGAAAATGGGATTTTTTCTGCTGGGGGCAGAACTCTGCTGGGTTTGGTGCTGAAAGCTCGTTAGGGTCTGATGTTAAACAATTAATGCTGCCAGGGACAAATTGGCTGGTGCAGCAGGCCTGGCTGTAGCCAGAGGGAAATGCAATATCCTGGGAAATCACAGGGCTTGTCATCAACTCCGTGCTTGCAGTGGGGCTCAGTGCAAGGCTCAGGATTTCCAGGGATTCTGGCAGAATTGGGGTGCAGCCCTTCCAGCTGCCTGGGAGATTATTCCCTCCTGGAAAGGCTTTTCCCCGGGGCAGAGCTGGGCTCCCCATCCCTGGGGCATTAAAAGCCTTTGGATGTGGCCTTGGGAGTGCTCTGGAATCGTTGGTCTTGATGATTTTGGAGGTTGTTTGTTTGGTTTTTTTTTCCAACCTCAGCAATTCTGGGATTCTGGAATTCATGAAAATACCTTTAAAGTCTTTGGAATCCTCCCCTCCCTGCCCATTTGCTGGATTTAGCTCCAAACATTACAAAGGAGTTGCACCAGTGAATTTAATGAAAATCCTGGTTTGGATTGAACTCTTTTTTTTCATAAAGACAATAAAAACAGTAACAAAATTCCTTGGGGGATAAAGCTGCTTCCCAGGGCTTGAGTTTGGGGCCATTACCCTCAGTTTGTGTGGGGGGATATTTCTCCTGCTGAAGTCCCAGCCTCTCCCTGCCTCACCTCGTGGTCCTGGCGACCCCTCCTGAGCTGCAGCCACTTTGCAAAATGTTCCTGTGGGGCTCAGATTTCCCCAGGGGCACTGAAATCCTGTTCCACCAAATATTCCACACTCTCAGCAACCAGCCCTGGGACAGGAGCTGAGTGACACAGCCCAGAGCCCTGGTCCCCTTTTCATTTAATCTCTGAATTTAAGGAGTGACCACTAATGTGGGTTTTTTTTCCTCCTAAATCTCTAAGATCTACTTTTCTGTTACTTACTTGAATCAAAATGAAAATACTTTCCTCATCTTTCCCTCCTGTTCCTCCTCTTTCCCTCCTCTTTTCCTCCTCCTTCTCTCCTCTTTCTCTTTTCCTCCTCTTTCCCTCTTCTTTCCTCTTTCCCCTTTCCCCTCTTCTCCCTTTTCCTTCCCCTCTCTCTACCTCTCCTTTCCCCCTTTTCTCCCTCCTTATTCACTCCCTTTATTCCCCCCTTTATTTTCTTCTTCCCCCCACTTTCCCCCAGTTCCCCATTTCCCCCCTTTCCCCATTTCCCCCATTTTCCCCCATTTTCCCCATTTTCCCCCTTTCCCCATTTTTCCCAATTTTCCCCATTTTTCCCCATTTCCCCCCATTTTCCCCACCTCCTGTCTCCCAGCAGTGACACAGCAGTGCCACCACAGGAGGCTCAGGCTGCCCCACTCCTGTTCCCCTCACCCTTCCCACACAGCAGCTGCTGCCAGATGTTTCCAGAGGAAAACATCACTTATCCATCCTTATCCATCCTTTTCCTCCCAATAATTCCCTGTTCCAAAGCCGGGAGCTGTTTATCACACCCAGCTTTTTATTTCCTTGCCTCCCTCAGGAAGCCAAGCTGGGTTTGGGTGTCTCAGATTCATTTCTCCCCTTTTCTGGGCAGCATTTTAAGTCCCAGCACCTCCCAACTCCTTTTCTTCCCGAGAGCTTTGCAAAATCCCAATTTTTATCTCTGGAATAAGATTTCCAGCTGGAATGTGTCACAGTAGGACACAAAGGAACAACACTGAGATGTCCAAGACAAAAAGGGGCAGTTTATTTACAGACCTCAACATTTATAGAATTCCAGCAGTGACCATGGATTGGAGGGAGAAAATCTTCCTCTCCAACCACACTGGGCAACCCGACAGTCCATCAGTTCTCTCCTCCTGCAGAAAGGAATGCAAAACAATCATTGTTTGCATGGAAAGTGCCTGAGAAACTCCATCTCAAAAGGTAAAACATCAGAAGGCTGAAAGAACTTGAGAAAAACTTTTTTTAGAACTTTTTTTAGAAAAACTTTTAGAAGAGCAGGGTGACAGGAATGGGATGTGATGGAGTTGTCAGGCTGGGCTGGGCTCGGTGCTGAGAGGAAAATCTCACTTTTCCATGGGCTGGTTCCTTTGTGACCTCATCCTTGCCAGGGGATTCTGCAGGGCCTTGGGAAGGAACCAGTGCAGGGCCCCAGTGCCAGAGGGCAGGGCTGGCTGGGATTTGGGGCAGGAGCTGCTCCTGCCCACAAACAAAGAAGATTTTTCCTCACGCTCAGGTGGATTTTGCTGTGCCTCCCTCTCTTCCCTGTGCCTGCTTTGTCCTCCTGGCAGCTCCTGCCCCTCTGCAGGGTGTCCAGCCAGGTTTGTGCCCAGCCCAAACCCCATTTGTGCTCAGTGCTTCAGCAGGGCCTGGCTCCATTCCTGCACAGCTGCTGGCAGATTTTGGCACCTCCAGCTGGAACCCAGGGATGGATTTCATTCCTCATACCACAGGCTGAAGGGAAAATACGTTGAAGCTGTCATCCCAATTTTTAATTCCTTTTTTTTCTCCTCCTGTGGACGTCCCGCAAAGCTCATTTCTGGCAGCAGCCTGGCCTGGGAGCGTCTGCTTTCAATATTTCAGTTCCCATTTTATTTCCTGCAGCTCCAATCAGGCTCTGCACGCTGCCAGGTCTGATCACAAAGAATTTTGCTACCAGACATCTTTAGTCCCCCCCAAAAAAAAAAAAAAAAAGGACTTTGAGAAAATGAGCAGCGATGCATGAAAATGCATTTTACAGAGAAATTATCTTTATAGGCTTTGTCTTTTTTTTTTTTTGTTTGTTTGTTTTGCTTTGTTTTATTTGGTAAAAAAACACACAAAAATACAAAAAGCATCTGCTCCACTTGGAAAAAGAATTTGCAAAATTATCCCCGTGAATGTCTTTGGAATCATGAATGGGCTTTAATAAGCAGCACATTGACGAGGGCACGCTGCAGATACTGATTAATTATTAACCTGTTTACCACAATTTTGCAAATAACGGGCTAATGACTGCAATTATGTATTTTCCAAGGGGGCAGGCTGGGCAGGGCTGTGCTCCCAGGCAATCCTGGGAAAGGCCCTGGCCAAGGCTCTGCTTCCCAGGGCGCTGTTTATTTTTGTGGGCTATTGATTTGCTGCCAGCATGGAGTGGATTTAATTTTAACTGATAGTCCAGTGGTTGATTCCAGCTTTAAGTTATTGCTGAGCCTCGTGTCTGCAGCATTCCAGGGCCTGGGAAGGGAGGGGATCCCTTGCAAACACCTGGGCAGGTGAGCATGGAAAGTGGAATATTTCCCTGTGGGGTTCCTGCAGACCTGCAGGGTAAAGGAAGCCTGGGGAGTGACTCAAATGATGGATAAATAGAGAGATAAATCCTGCTGTAAATAAGGAAAGAGCACAGGGACAGGTGCATTTCTCACCTTTTAAACTCCTTTTGCTTTTGTTCCTGCAGGCCACAATCAGCACAGGACCCCAGAAGGGTTTGGGTTGGAAGGAACCTCCAAAGTCAATCTCACCCCACACCCCTGGGGCACATTCCATGAGAGGCTGAGGAGTCTCCTCCTCTGGGAATGTTCCAGAGGATCTGGGCACCATCCTCTGCCAGCTGGAACACTGGGATCCCTCCCAGCCTGACCCAGCCTGGGATCTGACCTGGACATGGAAGTGCTGAGGGAAGGGGATTTTCTGTGCTGGACATGGAACTTATGAGGGAATGGGGATTTTCTGTCCTGTCCTGGACATGGAAGTGCTGGGGAATGGGGATTTTCTGTTTTGGACATGGAAGTGCTGGGCAATGGGGATTTTCTGTGCTGGACATGGAAGTTATGAGGGAATGGGGATTTTCTGTGCTGGACATGGAAGTGCTGGGGATGGGGATTTTCTGTGCTGGACATGGAAGTGCTGGGGAATGGGGATTTTCTGTGCTGTCCTGGCCATGGAAGTGCTGGGGAATGGGGATTTTCTGTGCTGGCCATGGAAGTGCTGGGGAATGGGGATTTTCTGTGCTGGACATGGAAGTGCTGAGGGAATGGGGATTTTCTGTGCTGTCCTGGACATGGAAGTGCTGGGGAATGGGGATTTTCTGTGCTGTCCTGGACATGGAAGTGCTGAAGGAATGGGGATTTTCTGTCCTGTCCTGGACATGGAAGTGCTGAGGGAATGGGGATTTTCTGTCCTGTCCTGGACATGGAAGTGCTGAGGGAATGGGGATTTTCTGTGCTGGACATGGAAGTGCTGAGGGAATGGGGATTTTCTGTGCTGGACATGGAAGTGCTGGGCAATGGGGATTTTCTGTCCTGGACATGGAAGTGCTGGGGATGGGGATTTTCTGTGCTGGACATGGAAGTGCTGAGGGAATGGGGATTTTCTGTCCTCTGGGAATGTGCTCTATGAGGTTTGCTGGGATTTTGGGGGGATTTTTCGGGCAGGTGGTAAATCCTGAGCAGCCCTTTCCCTTAGACACCCAATCCTGACCCCAAACTCCTCTCCCCAGCCCTGAAATTTGCTGCAATTCCATAAAATTTCGACACCAGCACCCCGATCCCTTAATAACAGGATTATTGCCAAGTACACAAGCAGCATAATGAGCTGTGTGTTGTAATGCCTGATTAGAGGCTGGATTTAGGGCTGGAGCAGCATTAATGCACAGCTACAATGTAACTGGGTTAATAACAATCAACTGATTCATGTCCTACATCTCCTGCCAGCCCGAGGAGAGCTGGGATGATTAGCAGGGATGCAAATGTGCAGAGGAGCACCAGGCAGGAGGGTGGGACACAGACCAGGGGTGATCAGGGTGCCAAAGAGGTGTTTGGAGAGGGGAAATGGGAGGTGACTTGTCCCACATGACACAAAGAAATGACACCCACACATTGGGATGTCCAAGGCAAAAAGGGGAAGTTTATTTACAAACTTCAACATTTATAGAATTCCAGCAGTGACCATGGATTGGAGGAAGAAAATCTTCCTCTCCAACCACACTGGGCAACCCAACAGTCCATCCACAGTCTCTTCTTTATGAGAAGAATTCAAACATGGTTAGATGGTTACAATAACAAGAAAAGTTGTTGATATAAAATCGTGTCTGACTCCATTGCAACAGGCAAACACAGAAGGCTGAAACAGAACTTTAGAAAAACTTCTTGAAGAGACAGAGGAGAACAGCAAAAACCCAGAGAAGGGTGACTCAGTGAGGGTGGCCTGGGAGGTGCAGCAGCCCTCAGGGTACTGAGGGATCCCAGTGGGCCCAGCTGGCACTGGGCCCTGTGGTGCTGAGCACTCTGGCTGCTGGGGGGGAATATCCATAAGGGATGGGCACAGGAGGTGTCAGAATCACAGAATCACAGAATTATTGGGGTTGGAAAGATCCAAGTTGTGATCCCAACCCTGTCCCCAGCCCAGAGCACCGAGTGCCACCTCCAGGAATTCCTCCACCTCCACCCCCTCCCTGGGCAGCTCCTTCCAGTGACAACCCTCTCCATGAAGGGATTCTTCCACCAGAGCAGGTTGAGGTTGGATATTAGGGCAAATCCTTCCTGAAAAGTTGGGTGTGGCTGTCCCTGGAGGGATTTAAAAGCCTTGTGGATGTGGAATGTGGGGACACAGGTTAGTGTGGCCTTGGCAGGAGGGGTGACATCAGGTCCCATATTGAATAAACTCTCTGAAATGCACTTTTCTAAAGCACGAGGGAAGAAAAGTTCTTGGCTACAGTGGCACAATCAAAACTTTATGAGAGAGAGGAATGAAAGGTGAATGTGACAAGGCTGAACCTGCAATAATAAATGAACAAAGCACAGTGAATAAAGGGGAGGAGAGACTTAAACCAAGTGCACGGGGTTTAAAACTCTAAACAGAGCTGCAAAAGTTAAATTGCCACAGCAAACAGAGCTCCCATCACCCGTAGGGAACACGGAAAAAGAGTCAGCTCTTGTGCCTGGACTGGGGACTGAGGAGGGGAATAATCAGTTTGTGGTTGTAGTCCAAATCTGGAAGTGTTATTATAAGGAAAGAGTAACTACCTGTGCCCCTGAGGGGTGGCAGGAAATATTACTGTGCTGCTCATTTGTCTGGGGCAATCTCCCTGGTCCCCTCAACCTCCCAGGCTGGGGTTTGAGCACAGCCAGGCTGATTTCTCATTTCTCCTGTCATTTCCTATCTTTGAAGGCATTACAAAAAAATCCCAGCAAGCTATTTTTAGTCAGGCTTGAAAGCACCTATTTTATTTTATATTTTTTTTTCCAGGCCTGATTCTTGAGGGGCAGCTTTGATTCTGTTTCCTTTTTGTTTCTGCTCTCAGTTCTGGCTGCCCTGAAGTGCAGCTTTGCTTTGGCCACGAGGTCCCCCTGGGCAGGGGCCCTTCCCTGAGCACTGCCCCTGCTGCTGTTCCCAGTCCCAGGCACACCTGGGACACAAAGGTGAGATCCAAAGGTGGTTTCACCTTGCAGGAGCAGCCAAAGGCAGGAATTTGGTTTCAGCTGCAGGGAGAACGCTGGAGCAAAGCACAAGCTGTGTCTGAAAAGGAAAATATCAGGAAATAATCCTGATCCCATCAGTTCTGATCCTGACAGGAATGCTGGAGTGGTCACTGACCTGAGCAGTTTCACCTCTGGCTTTTCACCTCTGAGTTCCTCCTCTTTGCTTGGATTCACACTTCTGTAAGAGGGTGAATAAATCTGGAAGAGGCAGTGCCAGCCTTGCTCTGTGCTTGTGACTGCTGTTCCCTGTGGGGCAGCAGATCTCCTGTCCCCCAGTGCTTGGATTTCAACTCCTCCTCTTTTCCATTCCCTTTCCCTCCTTTGTCCTCAGCTGGCAGGACCCATCTCAAAGGCTCTTTAGATATTCCCAACCATTACAAGACAGGAGAATTCAATTAAATTTCTCTAAACTCATCGTGGTTCTGTTTCCTGGCTTCAACTTCCTCCTCCTGCCCACACCCATCAATCCCCAAGCCTCTCTGTAATCCTCTGCAGCTCCTCCACGTGCTCTTTGGTTTCTCATCTCTCCATCCATTCCCACCTCCAGGGCTCTTGTAACCAGATCCCAGGCACCATTAGGAGTGATCTGCCTCCTCCCCTCAGCCCCCAGAGCAGCAGATCTGATTCTGGAGTTTCTCATTTAGGAGGAAGATGGATGGTGGGCACAAAGCAGATTATCCACGGGAGCTCTGGTTCAGGGAGCTGATAAAGGTGGAATTCCTCATTTTGGGGGCAGGGAATGTGATCAGGGCTCATGGAGGAGAGCAGAAATCCCAGGAATATTGCAGGCTGGAGCTGTCCATGGTGCTCCCTCCTTCCCCGTGGTTTGCAGGGATTCACCTCAGGCGTGCAGGGAATGCTGCTGGCTGTGCCAGGCCAGGGAGGCTGGAGCAGGGAGAGAAATCTCATTTGTCTAAAAGTCTCAGAGATTGAATTCCAGCTGTTTATTTTTCATTCCTGTTCAGAAGGACTAAGCCCTCTCCTCTCCAGGGCACACAAAACCCCCCTCAGCCTCTGCTGTGCCTTCATTGCTTTGCATTTCCAGGGGAGAAATTCCCTGGCACTGCAACTCCTGGGATCCATGCACATCCCTGAGACAAGAACCCTGGAATCCCTGAGGCTGGAAAAGCCCTCCAGGACCATCCAGGTCCTCCAGGACCACCCCCTCCCTGTCCCCAGCCCAGGGCACTCAGTGCCACCTCCAGGTGACACCTCCAGGGACGGGCACTGCAAAGCTCCCTGGGCAGTGCCAAAGCCTGAGCTCCCTTGCCAGGAAGGATTTTTCCCCCAAGGTGCAAAAATGGGATTTTAAGGACTCCCAAGGCTCCTTTTCTGTTGCTGCTGGGAGGGGTTTGGAGCTGTGGGGGAACAGGAAATGTTCCCTGTGCCAGAAGGGGCTGGGGCAGGGACACCTCTGCTGCTGGGGCTGGATGGGATGGATATTCCCTTTTGGGAAAAGCCTTTGGAATTCTGGTGTTCAGGATCCCAGAAATGAGGTTGGAAAAGAGCTCCAAGGTCATGGAGCCCCAGCTGTGCCCCATCCCCAGCCTGTCCCCAGCCCAGGGCACTCAGTGCCACCTCCAGGTGACACCTCCAGGGATGGGCACTGCAAACCTCCCTGGGCAGTGCCAAGGCCTGAGCTCCCTTTCCATGGGGAAATTCCTGAGCTCCCTTTCCATGGGGAAATTCCTGCTGCTGCCCACCCTGAGCACTGGGGCAGGTGAGTGAGGGAGGTGAGGGGCAGCAATGAGGGAAAATCCCCTGAGGAGGAGTTCAGAGCTTTTTGGTGTTCCACCCCTGCCCCTTTATCTCTGCTCTGGGGGGCTCCCTGGGGGCTGCTGAAGTTCTCCAGGGGCTTTGGGGGAAAGGATTTTCTTTACCTGTGTGGAGAAAGGCAGAGTAACAGAAAAGTCATTGTCACCTATCTGTGCATCCTCCTCCTCCTCCTCGTGGCTTTTATTTTATATTTTCCCTAACACCACACACAAACCAGAGATTAGAACAGCAAAGAAGAAAGGGAATAGAAAAGCAGAAAAAGAATGTTTTACCATTTTATTTTTTTCTCCATTGCTCACAAGTTTTTAAGTGTCTCCCAGAACCCCAGTATTTCCCCCAAGCAGAGGAGCAGCTTTTGCTGGATCTGTCTCTTGCTCCCCGTGCTGTGCCCCACTTGAGAGTGAACTTCCCCTCAACAGAGAGCTTGGCAAGGGATTTCCTGCTCTGGCACACGGATCCAAGATTCAATTTCCTGCTTGTTAATCCACAGTAATTCCAGAAAGTGCCACAACACCACAGAGCTCTGCCCAGATCCTGTAAGAGCACAAAGCTTTGCCCACGTGGCTGAGTGCCCACCAAACATCCATTTTTTAATCACATTGCTGATTACTGAGCTGCCTGAACAAGCCCCCCCTGTTTTGGTGCCCCAGGAATTCTCTGCTGGCCACGAAAAGAGGATTTAAAGGAGCTGTGGGGATGACAAATGAGCTGTTTCCTACCAAGCATTTCCCTCCCTGGCTGTGTTGCCTCAGGCAGGTGCTGAAGGGAATTTGGGCTCCAACAGGATCACTCCATACTGGGGGATAATTCCTGAGCACGGAACAAATCCAGCTTCTCCTGCGTCGTGTGGGAGGCCAGGAAGGGATCAACTGGGAAGGGATAAACTGGGAAGCACCTGTTTCATTCTGGAATAAAGCAGGTTGGATTTGATTCATAGCTTTAGCATCCAAATGTGTGCAGCAAAAACCTCTGGTGAGTGATGCTGGTGGAAAGCACAGGAGCTGTGGCACCTCTTGCTTTGGGAATTCCTCTTTTTGGCTTTTTTTTTCTTTGTTTCTGTGGCTGTCCCTGGATCCCTGGCAGTGCCCAAGGCCAGGTTGGACACTGGGGCTTGGAGCAGCCTGGGACAGTGGGAGGTGTCCCTGCCAGGGCAGGGGTGGCACTGGGTGGGTTTAAAGTCCCTTCCACCCCAAACCATTCTGAGATTCTCTGATTTAGGGACAGGACATCAGGTTTTATGAGGAGGACCATCAGTGGTTTCCAAGGGAGAACATCTCAAAAGCACAGAAGGCAAATGATAATTCCTGTGTCCCAGTGAAACATTCAAGAGAAAGAAAATCTTTCACCATTCTGAATTTCCAACAGAAATATTCATAAGCTCTTTAACTGGGTAATCAAAAATAAGGGAATCACAGAATGGTTTAGGTTGGGAAAGACCTCTAAGATCATTGAGTTCAAAAGATGAAAAATAATGTCTTGACATGGCCAGTTGTGTAAAATGAGTTTTATGTGGCATGAAGTTGAAAAGATGACAAAGAAAGCATTTCTGGCCTGGTGTGGTGCTCACCTTGAAGGGATGTGGAGCAGCTGCAGGGGGCAAAGCGAGGTGGATCAAAGAGCCAGCACAGCTCTGGCTGCTCCCCCTCCTTCTGCAGTCCTGGATCTTGGATCTGCTCAAACCCATCCCCAAATCCCTCCTGAGGCTCCTGAGCACCCGGCACAGGGGCCCCTCTCTCAGCCTGGCCCTGCTGTGCTGGCTGCAGACTGAAACTGCTGCCGTGGGTTCTGTGGGGCTGGGAACACCTCACAGGGCAGCTCCTCACACCCAGCCCTCTCCTTCAGCCCTGGCTGCCTGTCTTGGTTTGGACAGACAGGTGTCTGCCAGGGAAAGCTGGAGTTTCCCTTGGAATGGAGAATGTAAACCCCTCACCCCCTCCAAATTATAATTTTGCAATTAAGGGCTTTCGGGCAAAGATTTGGGAACAGGAATAACAGTTCTTTACTGTGAATATTAACAATACAAATGTAGGAGTACAAAATAAACCCAAGGAAACAAACAACAATCCTAGAAACCCTGACAGAGTCAGAGCTCCAACCTGACACCCTGTTGGTCAGGGGGTTGGGAGCAGCCCACAGTGAGTCCTGCTGGAGTGGCAGATGTGGTTCTGTTGGGGCAGAGATGATCCTGAGAGAAAAGGGTCCAGGGATGGTGAGAAGGGCCCAGGGATGGTGAGAAGGGCCCAGGGATGGTGAGAAGGGTCCAGGGATGGGGAGAAGGGCCCAGGGATGGGGAGAAGGGCCCAGGGATGGTGAGAAGGGTCCAGGGATGGTGAGAAGGGTCCAGGGGTGGTGAGAAGGGTCCAGGGATGGGGAGGAGGGCCCAGGGATGGTGAGAAGGGCCCAGGGATGGGGAGAAGGGCCCAGGGATGGTGAGAAGGGTTTGGTCTCCCTCCAGGAATCCAGTGGAACCAGATCCCTGGTGTTCCTGAGTCTCAGTTTTTATCCAGGTAGGAATGGTTGGCTCCACCCACTGGGTGCAGCATCTCCCATGGGATGATGGAATGTGTCCTGTCCCTGCTGAGCCTTCATGGCCCATCAGCAGCAGATCTCCCCTGGAGGGAGGAGGGGTGGTGACAGAGATAACAAACACTGCCCCACCTGGTTTGAACAGCTGGCCCCTTATCAGAAGGCACCGCCCCCCTTCCCTCAGAGTTACAAGAGATAAAGAAAAAACATCTCCCCAGCTGCTTTCAACAGATGGAACAGAACACACATTTTTGGTTCCATAACCCGACACTGCCCTTTCCTGTGGAATATTGAGAGACTTTCCTCCTGGCCCAGCAGTGTATTTTGGATTAATTCCTCTGTTATTTTTCCCAGCTGGGCTGCTGGGGTTGCTGGAGAATGAAAACATCAATTTCCAGAGTAGCAGGGGTTTGCTCCTCAGCGACGTCAGAGATGTCTCGGGGCGCTAAAAATCTCATTTCTTTCCCTCTGTTTCGGAAGGTTGGGATGCAAATGAAGAAAAATTGAGGCTGGAATTTGTAACTGGGATGGCAGCAATAATGTCACACGTTTTTGTGCTGAAGGTGTTGCTGGGGCACCTGGGGCTCACCAGGGCCACTCAGGGTAAATCCCACCATTCCCACCTGGAATGACTGTGGGTATTATTTGATTAGAAAAGCACATGAGGAACAATTATTACTTGGGAAAACCAAGGGAAATTGGAGAAATACATCGATATTCCAAAGCACAGGTTCTTTAAATGCAAAAACCCGAATTCCCAGATGTGGCATCTAAATCCATTTCCTGTCGTGGAACTGTGGCCTGGAAAAACGTTGGCACCAACTCTGATCTGCATACTTGAGGATGGAATAGAAAATCCAGGGACTGCTTTGCCATCAGGAGGAAATTTGGGTTTTCCCTGTGTTTAACTTCTGCTGCCCTGTGCCTGGAAAAACCACGGAGGTGGGAATGGGGTGGGATGGTACCAAACTCCTGGATGTCACCAAAATTAATGATTATTGGATATTCTTCCATTTTAGAGTGGATAAAAGCTGCAGGAAGAACTTTGAGGATATTTTTGTGGTACAACCAACTGCTCAAGTGTCTGAGACATCCCAAATTTTCCTTTTAGAGGGAGCTGAGAGCTTCCCTCCTTCCTTCAGTCCGGGTGCTGGGAAGGAGGGAGGAATCAGGGCTGAACTTGCCGTCAACTCTCCTAAAAGCTTTTTATTGTAGCTGGAATGTGAGATAAGGGCCCCCAGAACCATCATTACAGTTAATTAAAGGTCTGTTTCTTTTTTCTAATGTGAGGGGTTTATTTTCTGCAGTTGATAACACGGCAATAAAACCTCGCTTTAGGCAAAATCTTGGTAGGCAAGGTCACAATTTAGAAGTAATTTGGAAATTGAAGGGAAAACCAGAAAGCAGCATCTGGTTCCTGTTATTTCTGAGTTGTGGAAGTCCAGAGGGAATGATTTACAGTTAAAAGGAAAGGAGAAGAGGAACGTCAGTGTCTGTGCACTGAAGGGATGGCCATGGGGAAGAGGTGAAAGGAGGACAGGAAATTTGAGGTAAACAGCTACTTAAACACGAACATTTGTCAGATCTTGGTTTAATTTGGGTTGGAAAGGCAGAGCCTGCTTCCAGGGACGGGGAAAAGTCAGGATGAAGGCACAGAAATGTCAGGATTTTACTGCCTTGGGGTTTTTTTGTGTGCAAAACTGGAGATTTGCATCAGCTGGGAGTGGAGCTGATGCAGGGCTGGGATGTCGTGGGGAGCTCCACTCCCAGAATCTGCTGCAGAGGGTGAATCCATTCCCTGCTTGGAACCACCTGGGATTTCTTAACATCTTTGGCTCAGAAATCCAGGGATAGGCATGGAGAACTTGTGGGGTCTCCACCCTTGGAGTTGCTCCAGCCCCCTGGAACAACCCTGAGCTGTGGGGACCTGGGGAACTCAACCTCTCTCTGAATATTCAGCCCAGATTATGGTTTCTAACTTTAGGATTCAAACAACATTTTTGCACTTTCATTCCAGGGCCAGCTGAGAAGCAGCAGGTGCTCAATTGGTCAAAAAAAGTCATTTCCCGAGATAAGAAATGTAAAATAAGTGCCAGTGGTGGAGATTTAATTCCTGCAAATCTGTTGAGTGGAAGCTGAGCTTTCTGTTCTCCAAAATAATCACGTCCAGCTCCCAGCCAGCACAGCTGTGCTTTAGATGCCTTCAAGTCTGCAGGAAATTTGTTGTGGATATGTTAATTAAAAGGTTAATTATGGTCGAGATGTTCTGGTACTCAGGTTTGCTGCTGCTGTTGATGTGGGGTGTAAATGCTCCTCAGCCCAAAACCAGAGGCACTGAAGGAACCTGGGCAGGCCCTGGCAGATCATCCAGAGCAGCTGTGGCTGCCCCTGGATCCCTGGCAGTGCCCAAGGCCAGGCTGGACACTGGGGCTGGGAGCAGCCTGGGACAGTGGGAGGTGTCCCTGCCATGGCAGGGGTGGCACTGGGTGGGATTTAAGGTACCTCCAACCCAAACCATTCTGAGAATCTGTGATTTGATGCCTGAGTTTGAGCTCTGCTGTGTTTCAGGCTCTGTGCTGCCCAGGGTGCAGCTCTGAGCTCACAGTCAGGGTCACTCAGCTCTGCACACAGCAGGGACACAAAACAAATCCTGGTCCTGCTGCACACCAAGGACAACTTTCAGCCCAAAGCACAAACAAGGGTGGCTGGAGAGAGGAACAAGAAGGATGGGACCTCCCAGCCTGGAGCTGGAACTGGACAATTCAACCCCAATGTGCAAATGGAGCAGAACTGACCAAAGTGGGAGACCTGGTGACCGTTTGTCCATTTTGGGTCCATTTTGGGTCCATTTTGTGCCCATTTTGTGCCCATTTTGTGCCCATTTTGTGACCATTTTGGGTCCATTGTGTGCCCATTTTGTGACCATTTTGGGTCCATTTTGGGTTCATTTTGTGACCATTTTGTGCCCATTTTGGGTCCCCCTTGGGTGCAGCCCTGCCCAGGCCCTGTCCTGCCCAAGGTGTGCCCTAAAGCCCTTTCAATCAATCTCTGCTTTATTCTCTGGCTCTGCCCATCCCTGTCCCAGCCCAGCCTGCCCAAGGCATCGTGGGGCTGAACAAGGATGAGGTGGGAAGGGTTTGCTCTGTGTGCTGCCAGGGACACCCATGGTGCTCCCAAAAATGTGACACTGCCACTGTAAACTCCACGGGAAACTAATTCTGGAAACACACAAGAAAAGTTTTTTTTTTAAAAAAAAGCAGGAGAAGGTGTCATCTGGTGATAAGAAATTTCCCACCTGGCGGCAGAAAAACTTAACTAGAGATTAATGGTGAACTGTGTTAGGATTTCAAACAGCTTTTGGAGTTTATAAAGCAAGAGTAAACAAAACAGAGTCAAATCCCCAGAATTTAATCCTCAGAACTGCAGCTCTGCATCTCTGGGGTGGTGCCAGTGATCTCAGACCCTGGGAAGGACTGGAAAATAAATCCCCCACCCTCCTCTGGCAGCGCCGGGTGCTGGAGAAGCCTCCCTGGTGCCACTAATGAATCTCTGGGGACCCTGCCTGGGCAGCTTGGAATGAAAAGCAGAATTAGGCTCTTAAGCTCTTTGAAGAAAGGCAGTGTCTGTAAACAAGATGCACTTCTGAGATCCTGGCTGATAGAAGGGGTTGAAAATCTGGGTTCCTGCAGAAGCCCAGGAGTTCTGAGTGGTGACCTCAGTGCAGGCCGAGGTTTAAATGGGAGAAACTCTCTTTAGATGCCTCATGGCCCAAAATCCCTTGAAATCTGCAACATCTGAGCACATTAACCATCATTCCATCCTTTTTCCAGCCGGGAGCGGAGCAGGAGCCAAGACCCAGTGAGGGCATGGGGAGGCTGGAAGGCCTGGGCTGCTGCTCATTCCCAGGAGTTTTTTTGTGGAGTCACTGCCCATCCTCGACTGGGCTGCCCCAGGATCTCCTCTGGGATCCCCACATCCTGCCCAGGGCCATCGAGGCTGTCCATGGCTGCAGGGAAGTGTCCAAGTGTCCCTGGAGTGTCCCAGGCCAGGCTGGACAGGCCTTGGAGCCCCCTGGGGCGGTGGGAGCTGTCCCAGCCCACAGCACTGCATGAGCTTGAAGGTCCCTTCCCACCCAAACCAGGCTGGGATTCTGGGATTTGAGGAGAAACATGAAACTACAGCAGGATTCACATCAACAAATCCAACGTTCCCTTTCTGCAGCAAACCCCCACCCCCATCCCCCAGAGTTTCCTTTGCAAGGCCTTTTCTGCCAAAATGTGGGGCCTGTGTTGAAGGCACAACAACCCTGACTAGAAAGACTCTTTCTTTTTGAGACAGAGCTTCAGAAGAGAGCAGAAGTTGCAGAGAGAACTGTGCAAGTTCTGGCCTTCAGGGTGCTTTTAAAATGCAGGAGTTGTGGGATGTAGGGCTGGTTTAATGGGATATTTATCTCCCTTGGAGAAGTTTCTGCTGAAACCCTTGAAGTTGTAACAGGCTGCAGTAATAAGACTTCACTATTCATTAAGAGATAACTTCTGGTTTTTCCTCTTTTTTCAATCAGAGATTTGTTTCCTAGGACAGAGTCTTTTTCTCTCCTAATTTTCTAATTTCAGGAAAAAGGATGGAAATAAATTTCCAACAGCAGCAGTTGAAGCCCGTTGGGTTCTTCAATCTCATGGTGGTGTCCCCCTGTAACAGCCACACCTGGGGTGAGCTGTGGTGCTCAGGGAGCATCAGGGGATGTTTGTGGGATCAGAGGTTCCCACAGCCTCAGGCAGGTGTGTCTCTGCAAGTTCCAGGAGAGCTGAAGGATGCCCAGAGCTGCAATTCCCTCACCACAGGAACTCCATCCTGGGATGTGCTGAAGAGCAGTTTGGAGACCCCGTGAGTGTTCCAACATCATCAAACCCAGAGAATTGATGTTATTTTTAAAAAAATGTTATTTTTCTCCCTCTCCTGTAACTCCTGATTAATTTTTGGCCCAGCTTTCAGTGTGAGGTTTATTTTTGTTCATTTTTATTCGCCCGTCCCACACGGAGTGGCCGCTCCTGCTCCCCCATTCCAGACCTGCTTTACCCAGCCTGGATCCGTAACAAAATCCCCCATAAATCTCCATAATCCTGAGTGTTTGCTGCTCCTTAAGCCATTAAAGAGAGAATATCCAGGGAGATCCATCAGTGTCTCCCCCCCCAGTGCCGCTGCTGACGGACTCCTCCGTGCTTTTCCTGAGAGGAGCAATTAATCCTGACTTCCTGACAGCAGCAGAGCCAGCTGAGCATCCACATTCATCTCCCTCAGAAAAGAACCACATAAAGAATTGGCGTTGGGATCACAACAGGGTTTTTCCTTTCTGAGAACAGGGAAAAAATTAAAAAAGTGGGAGCTGGAGTGGTGGCACCGAGGGAGCTCCAGCAGAGGTTTTATCTCTGTCTTAATCTGCTCTGGAGCTGCTCTGCAAACGGCTCCTCCCAGGAGCTGCCTCTCCAGACTGAGCCAGAGAAGGAATTAGTGAAAATCAGAGACCATGGGATGAAGCACAGCTGGACTTCAAGGGGATGCAGGGGAAAACCAGGGGGGTGCGAGTGAAAAATCAAATTGCTGTCTGGGAAAGGAGGAGTGGGAGCTTAGGGGAGAGATTCCCTGGGTCAGGATAAGCTGCTGGGGCAGGGATGGGAATGGAGAAGCACAAAAAAGCTCCTGGAAGTCCGTGTGGAAAAGAGGGGAGGGGGCCAGAGCTCACTGCAGGCCGAGGTTTAAACGGGAGGAAACTCTTTTTAGGGCCTCATGGCCCGAGATCTCCTGAAATCTGCAGCATCTGAGCACATTAACCATCATTCCATCTTCTTTCAGCAGGGACCTGAGCAGAGCCAAGATCCAGTGAGTCCATGGAGTGGGTGGAAGGCCTGGGCTGCTGCTCATTCCCATTCCCCTGGCACCAGTGGGCAGAGGAAGCCCCAGGAGAAGGGGTGGGAGAGCCAGGGATCCCTCAGTGCCAGGCAGGAGCATTGCCCAGGGTCAGGGGCAGCCCAAAAATGTTAGTGCCACTAAAAAAGGGATAACAGGGCTCTCTGCTGTCTCCAGTGTATGGATAATTGATGAAATGCAGGCTAATTTAATGAAGATATTTTCAGGAGTGCAGGGTTTGATGGGTCTGGGAGTTCATTCAGTGAAACCTTCAGCTCTCAGCGTCAGAGAATTGGATCAGCGACCCCTAAAATAGTCCTGCCACAGAGCCAAAGAGGCCCTGCCCTCCTCTGCAATGCCTGCCCCTGCAAGGCAATCATCCTGAGAGAGGCTGAGCTGTGGTGGCAGCTCTCAGAGCTGTCACAGCTCCTGTGGACACCCCGGGTGCCTCTCGGATGTTTGATCCAGCAGGATCTGACCTGAGGCTGGGCACGTGGGCCACCCTCCTGCTGCTTCATCACAAAACTCAGCCCAAATCCTCCCGAGGCCTCAGCTTTGTTGGATGCACGGGTGGAAATAAATCCTGATCCTGGAATCAGGGAATCCTGGAGCCCCCCAGGGTAGAAAAGCCCTTGGTGATCATCCATCAGCACCATGGTCACCACTGTGTCCTCAGCTGCCTTTGGCTGCTTGGATCCAATCACTGCAGTTCCTCCTCTGGAATTTACACTTTTCCATGATTGGTAATAATTTCATTTTGGTTCATAGAGGGCCTGACATGGGGAGGGGACACAATTGTGTGTAAAACATGACAGTGTGTGCTTGATTAGTAATAATTTTATTACTACTGGTTAGTAATAATTTTATTTTGGTTCACAGAGGGCGTGAAATGGGGAGGGGACCCATTTATGTGTAAAACATAATCATGTGTCCTTGATTAGTAATAATTTTATTACTAATGATTAGTAATAATTTTATTTTGGTTCACAGAGGGCGTGAAAAGGGGAGGGGACCCATTTATGTGTAAAACATAATCATGTGTCCTTGATTAGTAACAATTTTATTACTAATGATTAGTAATAATTTTATTTGGGTTCATAGAGGGCCCGAAATGGGAAGGGGACCCATTTATGTGCAAAACATGACAATGTGTCCTTGATTAGTAACAATTTTATTACTAATGATTAGTAATAATTTTATTTTGGTTCATAGAGGGCCCGAAATGGGAAGGGGACCCATTTATGTGTTAAACATGACAAGGTGTCCTTGATCCTGGGGCTCCAGTGGGTAAGGAAAGCTTCCCAGAGGAACTAATTTCTTATTAATTAATTAATTCAGGAAGGATTTCTTCCTGGAGAGGCCTTGGCAGGGGCTGCCCAGGGAGGTTTGCAGTGCCCATCCCTGGAGGTGTCCCAGGAATTCCTGGAGGTGGCACTGAGTGCCCTGGGCTGGGGACAGGGAGGGGCTCCAAGGCTGGACTCTGCTCCTGGAGAGCCCTTTTCCAGCCTCAAGAATTCTGTGATTCTCAGGGCAAAGCTCATTTTCAGCAGGCAGCCTTCATCCCTCAGCCACGTGCAGCTCCCTCAGAGGGTGTGTGATGTGTGAGCACCCCCACGAACATCCCATGGGGTGGGTGCCTCTGGGTGTGACATCCCCTGCCCACAACAAGCACTGGTAAATCACAGAGCTCTCACTGCAGCCACCACTCCGTAATAGCAAAATGATTAGAAAGCCATAAAGAACAAAGTTGTTTTGTCAGGATCATTTCCTCCCTGATCACAGGGCTGCTGGGAAGTGACTCTGGGCTTAAGTGATAGATGAGAGCCATTAATAGAGCCAGAGACCTTCCCAGGCTGTTTGGAGCCAAAATTAAAAGGGAACTTGAACAGTTCTGGGTGGTTTGGAAGCCTGGAGAGTGCTTGGGTGCTGTGGTGGGGTTGGTATAAAATTCAGCTTCTCACAGCATTATTATTCATGAATAATTTCATTATATTTATCATTTTGATGGTGTCAGGTTAGGAAATCCCCTCTTACTCCTCTGTCCTGTGGCTCCATAAGCATTACATTTATTTTTGTTGTTGTTATTGGGTCGGATTATTCTTTTGTTCTGCAGGAACAAAAGTCCAAGGATTTTTTTTCATCTATTTCTTCCTTTTTTTCCCCCCTCCCCTTTTATTTCCCAGGATTGAGACCTTTCAGTCTCAAATTATGAGATCACAGAGTGGTTTGGGTTGGAAGGGACCTTAAAGCTTTGTTGGAAATGCTTTTTTGTGTCTCACAGATGCAGTTTGACTTCCCTCTCTCTGTTTATCACTCCAACATGAAAACAAACATCCCCAGCTCCAAATGCTTTTTGGCTGATATGGGGAATATTTCTAGCTGCCCTACACTGCTCCACACACAGAGCTGTCACTGCACACACAGAGCTGTCTCTGTAGGTTAAATGAAAATAAATAATCATTTTGTCTCCTTCAAGGTCTCCTCATTGGGAGGCTGCTGCACCTGGAACCTGAGCTTACAGCTTCTGTCCCAGCCACTGCTGAGGGGTGGTGTGAGAGAAAAGATTTCCAGGAGAAAAATCAATGTTTTTAACATGGAAATATTGGCCCAAACGCCTTCAGTGCCACGTGAAAGAGATGGAAGGTTCCTGTGCTAGAGGAAGGCTCAGGCACTCTGTTTTCCTGTAAAAGCTTTGGAATGTCCTGCCCAGGCTGACTGGTATTTATTGCAAAATGTGAGGAGAAGTGGCAAAGATGAGAAAGTGGGAAATTCAGGGAGCTGCTTTTGCCAGGCACGAGGGGAAGCACCTGCAGCTTTCTGTTCTGACTGTCACGATAGGAATTCCTTCCTGGAAATGGTTCCCCAGCCCTGGCACACTGCCCAGGGCACTGGTGGGGTCCCCAGCCCTGGAGGGATTGAAAACCTCTGTGGGTGTGGCACTTGGGGATGTGGTTTAGTGCTCCAGTTGCTGGTGGAGTTATTTCAGCTTCATCCTTAATAATTTCTGGAGATTTCTGTTGGTTCCATCCATCTGAACACACAGAGGTCTGATCTTAAGTTCCATTTCCCCTTGGTTTTCTCTGTGGTGCCTGAGTCCTGCTGATTTCCCCTCAGCTCTGGGGGAGGCTCAGACACCTCTGTGTTTTTAGTTCCCAAATACCTCCTGTCCCTAAAACCCCAGTGTGATTCTCACTCCCTATTCCTGTCATTTCCTGAGCATTCCTGAGGTGCTTCTCTCGTTTTTCATTTCCCCTTCCCTCCCCATTTCCCTGCAGATGCCTGGGGATGCAATGATGGCTCAGCCTCCAATTTCCCTGATTCATCATGCGAAATCCACTGACAAAATCTCCTGCTCTCAAATCCTATAACGCTGTGGAGAAAATTTGTTTTCTAGCCAGGATGCATTATGGCTTTTAGGACTTGGAAACTGCATCCTCAGTAGCATTACATTTATTTTTGCGGTTGTTATTGGGTCGGATTATTCTTTTGTTCTGCAGGAACAAAAGTCCAAGGATTTTTTTTCATCTATTTCTTCCCTTTTTTTTCCCCCCTCCCCTTTTATTTCCAAGGATTGAGACCTTTCAGTCTCAGACTCTCTATTTCAGTGAGCAGCATTCCTACCCCATCTGAATCTCCTTGTTTTTTTCCCCACGGGCTTCAGCATCAATCAAATCCTTTTAAATGTCAGTAGTGTTTCTTCCTGGGTTATTACTGTTGTGTTTGCCATTTGAGATGCTACAAGCTGACCCTGCACTGTTCAGAGCAGTGCAAAACTGCATCATTACGTCCTGGCTTGGCTGATTTGTTTCCAGTGGAACAGGCTGGGAGTGTCTGGGGGCTTTGATGGGAGGGGGGCAGAATTTTGGGGCTGTTCCAGAGTGGCCTTTCTGCTTAGGCTTGGAATTTTCTGCTTAGGCTTGGAATTACCAGACAAACCTGGACCAGGGAGCGTTTGCTGCCTTGCAGCCACAGGTAAATGCTGTTTGTGGGGCTCAGAAAACGAGATAAAAATGGAAGACTTGGTAAAAATGGAGAAATTCTTCTCTCAGTGGTCCAAAGGGTGAAAGAGCTGTCTTCATCCAAAGCCAGCAGAGGAGGTTGCTGCCTGCCCTGTGGGTCTGACAAGGACAATGGGTGGGTTGCTCCTGCTGACACCTGCAGCTGCCTCCAAAGGGCTTTTCCAGGCCAGCTGTGGTGAAATGGAATCCCTGTGGGTAGGGATGCACTCCCAGACCCCAGCAGCTGTTCCCAAATAAGGGAAAGGGGTTCAGTTTTACCCCTGACGATCATGGAGAAGCACCAGAACTTTCCATTCTTCACTCATGGGCAAAGAGCCAGCACGGGGGCACTGGCTGGGCTTTGGAAACGTTTCTCAGAACCTGTGGCTGTCTCTATTGGCAGCGAGCCCATTTGTCCCACCTGCACCATTCAGCATTTAAAAGACCTCACAGAGCTGCTCGATTGCTTTTTTGGGCTGCCATGGCAGTGTGAGAGTTCTCTACACTGAGTTGTATTTCTTTTGTTCTACGCTGTTTGTTATTTTTGTCGTTATTAAAACCTTTTCTTTTACAAAGCACGTCCAGAGAAGTTGTCTCACTGTCATTAAGCCACTCTGAGAACTTGCAGGTGCACCCTCAGACCTGATAAATCTTCAGGAGGCTCATTGCACTCTGGCCAGGTGTAAGGTTGGCAAACAGCCCTGCTGTCCTGCCTGGCTATCAGCTGCTCACTGCTCCTCACTTTTCTGTCCTGAGTGGGCTCCAAGCCCAGCACAGCCTCATTTTGCCCTCTGACACTCTGTTTTTGTGGTGCTTTCTCCCAGTGCTTGAGCTGCATTGTCTAATTCTTGGAGCAAATCTCCTCGTTCCAGATCCTGCCTCGTTTTCACTGCTTAAATTAAGGTTTCAGCTGTTTTCCCAAAGTAAGGCTCTGTTAAGCTCTAATTCCTGAAGTGGTATTAGATTTTTTTATTATTATTATTCCAATGACACTGAACCTTCTGCTTAACTCCTGATCCTGTCTAAGGAGGGGAAACTGAATCCATTGCTCACTCAGGATGATTTTCACCACAGGATTACAGTTTTTAAAGGGCAAAGAAAACAGAGCTATTAGAGACAATTAAAGAGCCACTTCTCATCCCTGTGCTGCAAAAATGAGGATGCTGAGGAGCTCCCTGGGGAGCCTCTGTGCTAATCCACCCTGCTCTTGCTTCCCTGATTGTCTAAGGGGGTGTGGGGGTAAATCTGCCTTTGGTCACTGGTGCTGCTGGTCCATGATGATATCCTGGTGGTGTGGGGTTTCTTCGGATTTTCCTGGCAAAGAAATTGTAAACAAATCTTTGCTGCTTTGCTCTCCCTTTGAACGGTGTGGAGGGGGTTAGGACATCCTTTGTTTCCTGATATTTTCATTGATAACGACGTGATTCAGAGCTCTTCAGGTATTTCTCTCTCCAGGAAGCTTTCAATAAAGGATGAGGCTTTCAGGGTCTTTTATAAACAACGTGTCAGGGGTAGAGTTAATAGAGTTCAGACCTTTTTGCTTCACAGGCAGCTCCAAAAACCCAGGAACTTGACTTGCAAGGCAAAGGAATGTTGCAGGAGGAGGGCCCAGCTGAGTGCCAGTGGGAGATGCTGCACCCAGTGGGGGGAGCCAACCATTCCTGCCTGGATAAAAACTGAGACACAGGAACACCAGGGATCTGGTTCCACTGGATTCCTGGAGGGAGACTGGACCCTTCTCACCATCCCTGGGCCCTTCTCCCCATCCCTGGACCCTTCTCACCATCCCTGGGCCCTTCTCCCCATCCCTGGACCCTTCTCCCCATCCCTGGGCCCTTCTCCCCATCCCTGGACCCTTCTCACCATCCCTGGGCCCTTCTCCCCATCCCTGGACCCTTCTCACCATCCCTGGGCCCTTCTCACCATCCCTGGGCCCTTTTCTCTCAGGATCATCTCTGCCCCAACAGAACCACATCTGCCACTCCAGGAGCTCTCACTGTGGGCTGCTCCCAACAGCCTGACCAATGGGATGTTAGGTTGTATTATTCCATTTATTATATTTTACCTTTTTTTCCTCTCTTCTCCTATTAAATTGTATCTCTGACTGGGAGTCTCACTGGTTTTTCTTTCAAACCAGCACATGGCACCACCTCAGTGCTTTGCTCTGTGCTCTGCAGGCCTCGGCAGAGGATATAAAATTCGGTGTATAGTCTAAAATATTTATTTATATGGAGATAGATTTTTGTAGCTTTTAAGAGTTACAGAAGCCCCCATGATTCTATGATTTGATGGATTTATGTGTAATTTTGTACCTGCCTGGGAAGATGAGGTGTATGGAGCTCCTCTGTGGGCAAAAGCTGCTTTTGAATGTTGATCAAATCCACATCCAAGCATTTTCTCCTCTTGGACAACAATTTTCTTGTGGCTGCTGTGACTTTTCTGGTTTGTGATGCCAAAATTTTGCCTTCTGCTTGCTGGTTTTGCCTCCTCCCATCAATAACAGCTCTTGGCAGAGGTTTAGCAACCTGACAAATTGTTGGCTATAAAACAGATTTGCCCACGGATGAAATATCTTTGTGGCCAAACCCTCCCTCCTATAAATCAGGAGCACCAGTGCTTGTTTAAGTGACAAATTTTAGAGCTCACCGGGGGGAAATGAAGTCACTGACTGATGGCAAGGCACTTGTTCCTCTGCTCTTTATCCCAGGAATTCCATGCAGAGCACCTCAAGCAGCCCAGCAACTTCTGATTAACAGGCTGGAAAGGCTGAGGAGGGAAAACTGCCTGGGATAATCTGTTGTTGTTTGTAAGGAGCACTGCAGATGACAGCAGTGACCACCTTAATGGATCAATTCAGGCAGTTTGGGTGGGCTGGGGCTGCCAATTGTGCAGCCCCCACTGGGGAAGGGGCTCCCAAAAACCAGTCAGAGCCTGCCTGGGCTGCTGGGGCTGCACAGGAGCTCTGGGAGAGACATGGAGGAGAGAATTCAACGACCTGAGTGGTTCTGACCATGGTCGCTATCTTTGTTATTTGGGTTGATTACCTTTGATACTTGGGTTAATTATTTTTGTTACTTAGGTTGGAGCAGCTCTGGTGCCTGACCCTCTGGAAAGAGCAGAGGTGGAGTTGGAGGAGTAGGAATTTGTGAAAATAAAAGGAGAATACAGCTCCTGTGGCAGCAGCAAAGTTCCCTGGCTCTTTGCACCATCAGCCATAACTTTTTTTAAATAGAAATATATTCTACCTGGAGTGTTTCTTTGTATTGTCCAACAGCATTGGAAACAAATGAATAGAAATGTGGTTTTTGTTTGGAGTCGAGGCCCATCCCAGTCAGGATTTGTGGGGTTTCCCTGAGGTAATTCCAGTCCAGCAGCTCTGGCTGGAACTGGAACACCCCTTGTAAAAAACCACTCAGCCTTGTGTTAAAGACCTCTGGCAGTGGAGCAGCCCCGGGAACCTTTGGTAATTTTCTTCAGTCATTAATTATTCACAGCTTTGCTTCAAGAGTCGCTGTTTCCTCTGCGGTTCTGGCACTTTTCCCCTCGTAACCCCTGGAAATTGATAGGTGTTCCTGTCTGGATGAAGTGCTTGCTCCAGCAGGTTTTTGTTATCCTTTCTGCCTCCTTAATCTGTGATCAAAGTGCCCCTCTCACCCCTCTTTGATAAAGCAAGCGTTTTGACCCCCGCAGATCTTGCTCCGTGGTGCTGCCTTCTAATCCCTTAAGATGTTTTTGTAGCTTTTCCCCTCAACACTCTGCAGTCTGGGATTAGGGAGAGCTGCTCAGAGGAATCTTTTAAAGGGTTGGGGTTTAAGGCCTGGGAATTGTGCAGACACTTCACTGTCTCCAGCCATGGGAGGTGAAGAATTGGTCATTCTGGTTTTCTCTTCTGGGCCTGGCACTCATTTGCTGAAGGACTTTTCACCAAAATGTAAGTAGTTTTCACCAAAATTTAAGTCCTTTTTCACCAAAATTCAAGTCCTTTTCATCCTTTTAGCGAGGACAGCGACTTTCTTGTAGCTCAGGCCCACGTCAGGCAAGTCACAGCTAATTTCAGTTTGGGTATCAAAGAGTTCTGACACAAATACTTTCAACGTTTAGAAGAAATATTTTTGTCTTTGTCTCAGCTGGGATCAGCTATGCATTTTGAATTGGTGGATAATTTACACGTAAGATGGACAAATTTCTGGGAAGGCCTGTTCCAGTCTGAGGTGGGTGACTCCAGAGGGTGGGAAGGGACCTCAGAAATGTCCTGGAGTTTTACTTTTCTCTAGTGCAGTTTGAATGAGTTTATGGCAGATGGTGGGGTTGTGCTTTTACTTTTGGGGTAGCTGGTTCTAGGTGTACTGCACCTCCAGTGCCACCCCTGCCGTGGGCTTTTCCTGTTATGATCCAGGTTGTTCCTGTGAGGAATTGTCCATCTCACCCAGAGCCTGGAGGTGTCCATGATCTCCCAAGTGCTGCAGGGGTTTTATTCACTTGGGAAATGAAGGATGATCCCATAAGAAGGAGGAATTCCCCTTGGATGTCTGTGGCTTGGCTCTGCACTGTTCCTGATTCCCTGCTGGCTGTCTGACCCTTCTCCAGCTCTTTCCTCCCAGTGTCCTGGGTCAGGTGTCCAGTTCCTCCTGGTTTTGTTGTTCATCAAAAGGACTCTGCATTCCCAGGGAGGAAATCCTGCAATTAAAGCCTGCTTCTGCTGTGTAAAAATTGAGCATCTTGTGTAAAACTTCATTTGAGGGACTTGACAAAACTATACAGGAGGGAAAAAAAAATAAAAATTCAGTAATGGATGGGCTGCCAGCTCAGGATAAACACTGCTCCTGCTGTTGTGTGCAGAGGCAGAATGTGCCCGGGCAATGCTTGATTTGCCACGGAACACACCAGATACTCTCTGCATAAAACGGGGTAATTGAACAGCCTGGAAGGACCGAGGTCGAACAACAAAAGACAGGATTCCTCTCAGGCAGCTCATCCTTAAATTGGGGAATTGTAACCATTGCACGGTGCAAATGGGCTCAGAACAAGAGAGAAGCATTAAAATACAACAGCAAGGAGGCAGAACAGCCTTGTTTGTGTTTCCTGCTCTTACAATTATGAGGGATCGGCTCAAGGCCACTGGGTGCAGTCCTGGAAAACTTTAGGTTTGTCAAAAGCTGTTTCTAGACATGAAATCAAACCTCTCTTTACCTCAGTGATTTGTGTGGCCTCAATCACTGAAGGTGTCAATTGTCTGAAGGAGGGTGGACCCGGGGAGTTAATTTTGTGTTTAAGAAGAGAATTTTTGCCAGAACACGACTATTTATGTGTCATCAGCAGAACAAATTCCGCGTTCTCAGTGGCTGCAGGAGGATTGATGAAGATCATCCTCCCTTTGATGCAGAAATGATGTTTTAGTCACGTTTGAATGAGACTTGCTGCAGTGGCACTCGGATTTCTGGGAGCTGTAGGGACAGAGATGAGAGCAATACACCGGTTTTTTGCTTGTTTTTCATTAAATAACTACTAGGAGGCACAGAAGGAGATTTACAGTAGCCAAATGAGATGTGCTGTAACGCAGCATTGAATCAATTTTGCTGTAATGATGCTTTGCTGTGCTATTTACTCGGTGACATCCCCACAAAGCTGCTGCTCTTAACAAGGAACCCGAGTGCCCTACAGCTAATTCCTGCAAATCCTCTGATTTCCTCATTAAGGCTTTTTTAAAATAAATTTGCCTTCAACGTGACAAGTTGATCCGAGGGCTGGAGCACCTCTGTAATGAGGAAAGGGTGGGAGAACTGGGATGGTTCAGCTGGAGAGAAGCTCCGGGCTAATTGTGGCCTTTCAGCACCCGATGGAGCCAACGAGAAATGTGGAGAGGGAATGGGGACGAGGGCTGGAGGGACAGGACACGGGGAATGGCTCCAGAGGGCAGGGATGGATGGGAGATTGGGCAGGAATTGTTCCTTGGGAGGGTGGGCAGGGCTGGGATGGAATTCCCAGAGCAGCTGTGGCTGCCCCTGGATCCCTGGCAGTGCTGGGATTGGGGCTTGGAGCAACCCTGGGAGGTGTCAGGGGTGGAAGAAGGTGAATTTAAGGTCCCTTCCCAGCCAAACCAGGATAAAACAGCTGCTGAGGATGATGCCTGCCGTTCCCAGAGCAGGATCCCCGTTCCTCTCCCCGGGATGCAAACGCAGGAGTTGTAAATCACCTCTAAAGATCTCCAAGTCATGCAAACAGCTCTGGGCACAGCGCAACCAGCTCCTTTCCTTCCCAGCCGAGCATCCCCGCAAGGAAGGAGCGCGTTGCATTCCAGATGAAGCGCACCTGGGGATGTATAGATAATCCCGGGGACGGCTGCCTGCAAAGCAAAGGTCAGCCTTTCCCAGGCAGGGCTCTCATCTGCATGCAGGAGCCGCCGTGGCTTTTGCGGCGTTTTTGTGTTTGCAAACAAGCCCGGGAAGCATCTCCGCGGTGGGAGCGTGTGGGGGATGCCCTGCGGGGTGTGCAGGCATCTCCGCGGCTGGGGCTGGACTGAGGGCTCTGCAGAGCCACAGAACGGAGAAATATCCCCAATTCGGGGGCTGGGGACGAGCTGGGGATGGGTCACAGCTCGGACTGGATGCTCCTGCAGGGCTTTTCCCAGCTCAGGGGTTTCACACAGTGAGGAGCTTTAGATCCACGGAGGCTGGAGCCTGTGCTGGTGTTTGTCCCTGGTCCCTGTCCCCAGCACGGGCACCCCCGGTGCTGCTGCCTGCTCACCCTTCAGTGTGAGCTTTCCCCTTTTCCAGGGTCTGTGCTGCATTGTGCAGCCTGTGCAGAATTGTTCAGGGTATGTAAATCTGAACTTCACACCAAGTGTCAGCAAGTTCCCCTCACAGTTTGGTCGGACAAAATCCTTTCCTGTCACAGTTGGCTCTGGGATTCTGGGTCTGGTCCAGCTGGGTGGAGTGTGGTGAAAATACAGGGGTGGGTATGATGGAGTTGCCCAAAAACCAGAACTGTGATGGTGGTGGGATCACAAAGGCAGAGACTGCACAGCTCAAGGGGCAGCATCCAAAGGGGGCATGGCTGACTTAACAATACCTGAGGTTATCTGGGGGCAGGGCTCCAGTCCCAAATGACAGACAGGGACTTTGTGTGTCAGAGGTCCTGAACCAACAGAGAACCAGAGATGTGCCCTGTTTTGGAACGATGCCATCAGCATTCTGATTTCCATACCCTGCCCCCCATGGTCTCGGGTTTATGGTTTCTGCATGAGCTACCTGGGCTGAGGTATCATCCATCTCAGCTGCCTCAGCTGCCACACTTTTCCAGCCCCAGAACCCAGGGCACAGCTGCAGCTTCAGGCCCAGAAAGTGCAAACAGCAGCGAATTGAGGGGAGCAAACTGGGAGGGTGGGAGTGCAAAACCTGCAGCTGTAACTGGACAATGAACCCCAACATGGAAATGGACCAAAACTTAAAAAAGTGTGAAAACTCATGATCCCTGGTTCATCCTGGGTGTAGCCTCAGCCAGGCTCTTGCACTGCCCAAGGTGTGTCCTTTGAAGGCTTTGAACAAATCCCTGCTTTGTTCCTCTCCCTCTGGCCAGCCCCTGTTCCAGGGAGCCTCTCCAGGCAGCTCTCTTCCACCAGATCCCAGAGGTGCTCTGGCTGCAGCCTCAGGAGCCAACCCTGCAGGTGTCCCCAGCCCTGCCAAGGCTGTGGAGCTGCTGCTGGGATGGGGAATGAGGCAGGACAGGCCTCAGGGCTGGGGGAGTCACCGTCCCTGGAATTGTTCCAAAGCTCCCTGGATGGGGCACCTGAGGACAGGGGCAGTGGTGACCACGGGGGTGGTGCTGGCAGATGGTTGCATTTGATCTCAGGGGCCTTTCCCAGCCTTAATGAGCCCATGATCTTATCAAATGAGTTTGTCCTTTTCTAGACAGACCTATGGTAGAGGGTGGAATTGTATTTAATCTCTTCTTGTCAGCTCTCTGGGCAGCATTTTCCACCAGTGCCTTAATTTCTACAGCCAATTATCTCCAACACTCATCACTCAGTGCCCAGAGCCCCTCAGAGATTCCAGACTCTTCCTTTTCCTTGTGTGTGTGTGTCTTCCTAACTCAGCTTTTTCCTCCTGGAAAAAGAGAATCTTCAATTTAGAGGAGATAAATGAGACACACACACAAAGATATTTATTTATCTGTTATTTATCTAGATATGTATTTATCTGGAGCAGGTATGGGAGGTTTTACTCTGTGACAGCTCTGCTCACACAGGAAGGCTTGAGAATGTGCCAGGCATGGAATCATTAAGGCTGGAAAAGACCTCCAAGAACACCAAGGCACATCCAAGTCCCCTTCCCAGCCCCCATTTCCTTAAAAACCTGCTGGAATCTCACCAGGGATGCTTCAGCATCAAAGCTGGAAAAGCTTTTGGACCCTCAGGGGCAGGAGGTTGTCCCCTGGCCAGTGGCACTGAGCTGGGGGTGCCCAGGGCAGGGCAGGGGGAAGGAGCACATGGATTTGGGCTGGGAAAAGCCCCCAGCAGAACAAAAACTGCCTCTGGCTGCTTCATCTTTTCCGTGCTTGAAGGAAAGGTGGTCAAGCAAAATGATGGAGAAAACCCAGGGGTAGAGCCTCACCCCCTATTTAGAGAAGCAATTAGGCACCTGTCAGAGCAATTAGTGGCTAATGTGATTTCTGGCTAATTGCAGAATAATTGCCCATGTGCCAACGGTGGGCTGGGTTTCTCGTTGTTGTTAAAGCTAATGTAAGTTAATATGCCACTGGTGTTTGGGCTGGAGCCACAGAACACACTTTAATATCCAATTAAAATGGATAAACAGGCGTTCATCCCAGTTAAGGTGCTCGTGGCAGTTAATGGAAGGTGAGCATAAACCCCAGGATTTATTTTGGATACAAGTCCATGGCCAGGCAGCATTCTGAGGAGGGGGATAGGCTGGTGAGGTGCCTGCTACTACCCCCTACTCTCTGGGAAATTCAGGGGAAATTAATTTGAGTCTTCTAAAATAATATTTCAGAGCTTAAAATTATTGGAAGTGTCCGAGGCCAGGCTGGAGCAGCCTGGGACAGTGGGAGGTGTCCCTACCCATGGATGGATTTAAGATCCTTTCCAAGCCAAACCATCCCAGGATGCTGTGATTTCCTCACCAAAACACCTCTGAATGGGTCTCATTTCTGTGCCTGGCTCAGCCTTTGGAAGCAGCACCAGGAACATTCCCATGGGAACATTTCCCAGCCCCTGGATCCCTGGCAGTGCCCAAGGCTGGGTTGGATGGGCTTGGAGCAGCCTGGGACAGTGGGAGGTGTCCTTGCCATGGCAGGGGTGGCACTGGGTGGGTTTAGATCCCTTCCCACCCAAACCATTTTGTCATCTATTCAAACCTGAGGAGGTGATGGAAGTTCTGGGCATGGGAATCTGCCTCCCTAATGGCTAAACTGAGGGAATTCTGTGCCAACCCCAAACCCCTGGTGCCCTTGCACTCACATCCCCTTGTGGCGAGGGCCTTTTGCCATCAGGTTAAATCCCACCTCAGATTTCCCTCCCTGCAGTTTGTCCTGCCAGGTTTCTGTTAAGGGAAGTGTTTGATTTGATTTAAGCACCAGATGAGATAAGCACGTTGGAAATGGAGCTGTCGATGGCGGGGCTATAATTTCCAAAATTGCAGCATTTTCTTTATTGAAGCTCTGAAAAATAAAGCAGCATCACAGCTGGCTGTTTAAGGTAAGTAGGCACAGAGTGATCAACTCAAATCACATAAACCCAAGAGGAATTCTCTCTCTCCCACCCTCCTGTGCTGAGAGGAAAGAGCTGAACTTTCATTGCCATTAAGATTATTTGGTTTGAGCTGAACTCAAATGGTTCCAAATCACCAGAACTCTGCATCTGGAGGCAAAAAGGGCTTTTGTGTCCTGGTAGTTGTGGGAGCTGTGAAATGAGAACATTTGTGGGGTTTTCTGCTTTGTCTTGCAGGGAATTGTCTGAATTTGGGGCCTGCAGGATCCTTGGGACAGTTGTTAATTTTGTGGAGCAGCTCAGGGTGTTTGTGGCTCTCCTTCATCTTCCACCCGATGGAATCATGGAATGGTTTGGGTTGGGAGGGACCCCAAATCCCACCCAGTGCCACCCCTGCCATGGCAGGGACACCTCCCACTGTCCCAGGTGCTCCCAGCCCCAGTGTCCAGCCTGGCCTTGGGCACTGCCAGGGATCCAGGGGCAGCCACAGCTGCTCTGGGCACCCTGTGCCAGCCCTGCCCACCCTCCCAGGAACAATTCCTGCCCCAGATCCATCTAAACCTCCGCTGTTTCACTTTGTACCCATTGCTCCTTGTCCCATCAGTTCCTCTGCAGTTCCCTGTGATCCCCAGGCCCTGGAAGGTGCAGGGAGGGCTCCACACAACCTTCTCCTCTCCAGGTGGGCACCCCCAGCTCTCCCAGCCTGGGGAGGTCTTGCATTCCTCTTATCAACCTCACAGCCTCCTCTGGACTTGCTCCAGCACTTCCATGTCTTTCTCACCCCAGCATCCAGGAAAGGATGAAACCATGGTCCCTCAGTGGGAGCAAGGACTCCTCACCTTCCCTCTCCTCCAAACCACCAGCAAGTCACAGGTTCTGCTCCTTTGGAGGAAGGAGTTGGTCGAGACTCTCCACAGGAGGGTCAGGTTGGGTATTAGGAGGAATTTTTCCCCTGGAAATGTGGTCAAGCCTTGGCACAGCTGCCCAGGGCAGGGCTGAGTCCCCATCCCTGGAGGGATTTCAAAGCTCTGTGGATGTGGCACTTGGGGACATGGTGGATGTGGCACTTGGGGACATGGTGGATGTGGCACCTGGGGACATGAGGCAGTGGTGGCCTGGGCAGGTTGGACTCTGTGAGATGAATTCCCTGATTCATAAGGAACTCCCCAACTTCTCCTGTCCAAAGTGTCACCCACTCCCTGCCCGTTTCTGTGGGAAATGCTCAGATTTCCTCATCCAGCCTCCAAACAAAGCCATCAAATTCCTCAGATTCCCTGGCAAAGCAGAAACCCCAGATTCTGACAATCTGTTTTCCTGCAGGCAGGAAATTATTTTTCAATGAATTTTCACATAACTCGGAGTAATTGGAGGCTTAATATTTGCAATATTTTTACATTTGCTTTCTACGAGTATTTAAATATTTGCACATAAAATAAATTCTTTCGCCACGCTAATGAAAATCTAAGGACCCAATAGTCACATTCATTATTAGAGGCAGTAAATCACCTCTGGTGAGTTTAGTTTTACTTCCAATATAAATGCAGATTTATGAGCTTTCCTGTTGCATGATTTATTTGCGTGATTTTTTTTCTTTCCCGGGAAGACTCTTTCCCTCTTCCTAAACATCCAATATACATGAAAAGGGATTTAAGTGCTGAGGAATTATTAAAAAAAAAAAAAAAAAAGGCAAAAATAAGAAACCAAGCTGCTGTTTCTTCAAGTGGACAGTTCAGGTAAGAATTCGAAGCTGCTGTTTTGATGGGAATTTTGTGTGGGAGAAAATGGTGACTTGTGGAATAAGATGAGACATTTGTGTGTGTGCTGCTGCTTTTACTGCTGGGTTATTGACTTCAGAGTGTGTTTCGAGCAGTATTGAATTTGCAGCGGTAAAACACTTCACATTGCCGAACATTTGTGTTTAATAAATTGCTTTTTATGGAAGCAGGAGCCTGTATTTACCAATTGCTTTCTGGAGCCGGTGGGATTTTTCATCATTCCACAGAGAACTACCTGAAAACTTTCAGTTTCTGAGTGAGGCCAGCCAGTCTCATTTGTTCTGAGGCTGAGGAAAGACGTCCAAAGGAAAAGCTGTGCCACGGGAGCCTCTTAGGAAATATTAGAGGAGAGAAATACATTTATGGGGATGGGAGGAGAGAGAGAGCAGCGTTAACATCCAGCTGCTAATGGACTGTGTGGCATCCACCACTTCCACGGGTTCTTAATGGCCTTTGCGACTGAGAAAAGCAACATTCACCGAGGTTTAATAAATTTTTTAGCTCTCTAAGCGAGGCTGACAGCTCCAAAGAGCGACATTTTTACCAGCCCATTAATGCCTCCTGAATTTGCTACATTGCAACCTTCTGCCTCCCAGTCCGTGCCCGTTCATCTGCACTAATTAAGCTGCATTTCCATCCAGGGCCTTTGATTTGCACCCGAAGATCTCCCCGCTCCCATTTTAGTGCCATTTTGTTCCCTCCAACGCCTCTGATGTCACGAGGCCGCCTATCCCAGGATATGAATTTTTCACCAAGTCCTACACTTTGGTTTTTGGGAGGGGGGGAGAGGGAAAAAAAAAAAGGGTGCATGAATACAAAATGCCTCCTCCATTTTCACTTCAAAGGCTATTTGGGCCGCTTCAAAGGGTTCCTCTGCCAAAAAGAAATCATGGGTTTCTTTTTTTTTCTTTTTTGAAAATACTTAAAAAAAAAAAATGAAAGGCAAAAAAGCAGCTTTGTACTGAAAAAAATTTCCTCCTCAGATGACTGGAGCAGTGCTGGGCAGTGATGATTTCGGTGTGCTCAGAGGACTTAATCACCCTATGAGCTTTGATTGGCAGCGGTGGGTGCCTCGGGGCCCTCCATCTCTATAACTACATTTAAATTAAAAATAAGGCCAAACATTTTGCTCCACCACGTCCCTCACGCTCCCTGCTTAGCATTCCCGCCTCATCCCCGGGATTGGAACAGGAAACCTTCATTTATCTGTTTGCCCTTGTGGGATGTCTGGTTAAACATCCTTCAGTGGAACTCGAGAGGCCTGATCTGCCTGTGATTCCACGCTGGGTGTCTTGGGCTATGGAACCAAAAATGTGTGTTCTGTTTCATCTGCTGAAAGCACCTGGGAGATGTTCTTCTTTATCTCTTGTAACTCTGAGGGGAGGGGGGTGGTGCCTTCTGATAAGGGGCCACCTGATAAAACCAGGTGGGGCAGTGTTTGTTATCTTTGTCACCACCCGGCCTCCCTCCAGGGGATCTCTGCTGCTGATGGGCCATGAAGGCTCAGCAGGGACAGGACACATTCCATCATCCCAGTGTGAGATGCTCCACCCAGTGAGAGGAGCCAACCATTCCCACCTGGATAAAAATTGAGACCCAGGAACACCAAGGATCTGGTTCCACTGGATTCCTGGAGGGAGACCAAACCCTTCTCACCATCACTGGACCCTTCTCACCATCCCTGGACCCTTCTCCCCACCCCTGGACCCTTCTCACCATCTCTGGACCCTTCTCCCCACCCCTGGACCCTTCTCACCATCCCTGGACCCTTTTCTCTCAGGATCATCTCTGCCCCAACAGAACCACATCTGCCACTCCAGGAGGACTCACTGTGGGCTGCTCCCAACCCCCTGACCAACAGGGTGTCAGGTTGGAGCTCTGACTCTGTCAGGGTTTTCCAGGATTGTTGTTTGTTTGTTTGCTTGTTTGGTTGGGCGGTTTTGTTTTCTACTCCATTTGTATTGTTAATATTCCTAGTAAAGAACTGTTATTGCTATTCCCAAATCTTTGCCCGAAAGCCCTTAATTGCAAAATCATAATTTGGTGGGGGTGAGGGGTTTCCATTCTCCATTCCAAGGGAAACTCCAGCTCTCCCTGGCAGATACCTGTCTGTCCAAACCAAGACACCGGGTGATTCTGTTTAATGTTGTTTAATTCCTGCAGCAGAGCCGTGGGTGAGGCACAGCACAATGTGCTCGTGTCCCTCACCCCAGGAGCTGGGTGATGCTGGTCTAGCAGGATTTCTTGGAGAACGTGGGCATGGTGTGTTTTTGGAGCGAGGTTTGAGCTAGCCCAGACTGGCCCCAGGCTCAGGCCTGTGTGGAGGTGCAAAGCCTGTGGCACAGTTACAATTTATGTTAAGGTGTGCCCACGGGATTGTGGTGGTTTTTAGGTAGTAGTTGATATAGTGTTGATGAATATGAAGGACCCAATAATTGATTGCCAATTAGATAAACTTGATTAAGGCGAGAAGCTGAAGTGAGCAGCGTGCTGGGAAAACCGGAGAGCACAAGGCTCAACTCATGCTCCAGGCACAACTTTCAGAAGTTTTCCCCGCAATTTCCCATTTTTATAACCTTTTGGTTTACACACACCCCTTGGTCCCTCCCCAGTCCATGTTTTCCCATATTTGGTCACAGTTGGGTCTTTAATTCCAGGAGTCTGGAGTCTCCTGCCCTCTCACGGTGGTTGGTGGATGAAGTCTCTCCTCTTCCTCACAGCACGTCCATGGGAACCTTCCACTGTGGTCACCATGGTTTCACCAAATCTCTCCTTTCTCCCTTTCTTCATATCTTATCATACAAAGTATCCTGCACCAAGGCCAGGCTGTCTGTGACTTCTCTGTTCCTGCAGTTTCTGCAACTTACAGTTGTTGCTTCATATCTTCTATGTGTCAATTAACCATAACATTTAACACAAATTACCTAAACCATTAGTATCACCTCTAACAGTGTGAACATGTTAGCCACCTTAAGACTAAGATAAACAACGTCTGTTTGCATTTTTCTTCCTGCTGAATGCCCATGAGAGAACGTCTGTGACTGTAAACTGTGTGGAACTGTGTATAACCTGCCGTTTTTGGGACAATAAACGGAGAATGTTTGATTGACCACATTGGTTTTATTTTGTGTTGTTCTGTCCAGCTTTCCCATGTTATAAGGGGTTCTCTGCTGTCACGCTGGGATTAGGAAACGAGGGGAAAAGGCCCTCCCTGAGATGGGTGCTCAGTGTTCCTCGGGATTTAACGAGCTCTGAGCCAAGCAAGGAGGGAATTATTAATGAGAATCCCACTTTTCTCCTCCTCGCTGTCTCCAGGAGGTCGCGGCGCTGACAGGAATTCCTGGGAGGAATGAGCTGCTCTCTGTGGGTGGCACAGCCACCTTGCTCTTCTGGGCTTCCTGAAGAGAAACCCAGGGGAAAACTGGAGGCTGTTGACAGAAAATAGATGGAGATTTTGGGTGGGAAAACTCTTGGGTTTTTTTTAAATCTTGGTTTTCTTACTTTTTCCCCTCAGGAGTTTTGCTCCCATGCTTTCCTTTTCACTCTGAAGCTGAATTCTTTAGCAATCCAATTCACTAGCAATCCACGTTTCAAAAATGGCTTTTAATTAATTTTTTGGGGTTTTTGTGTTTCCAAGTATAGGTAATTCTGGATTATTTCAGGAGAGTTGATGGTGGCTGGAAGTGAAGTTTTCCTCTCCTGGCTTCCAGAAAAGGGTGGTTTTCTTGAGAATGGTAAGTCCTTGAAATGCTGAAATATGGATAAATTGAAAAATGGCAGATTCAGATGGGATTTTGGGGAGGGATTGTTCCCTTGAGGGTGGGCAGGGCTGGCACAGGGTGCCCAGAGCAGCTGTGGCTGCCCCTGGATCCCTGGCAGTGCCCAAGGCCAGGCTGGACACTGGGGCTGGGAGCAGCCTGGGGCAGTGGGAGGTGTCCCTGCCAGGGCTGGGGTGGCACTGGGTGGGATTTGGGGTCCCTCCCCACCCAAACCATTCCATGATTCTCTGCTTCTGCACTTCATCAGATTAGACCAGGAAAATGCAAACATATTTAATTTTAGATGCCACTCTCTGGTTGATTCCCAGCTGGACATTCTCCTTTTAGGGACAGCTGGGAAACCTGGTCTCTAAACCCAAACTGACATTTCCTTGCAACAGGAACCATTCCAGAGGTCAGAAGAGGAGTAAAATTCCTTCAAGCCACATACACAGAGTAAATTCAGCCCTCAAACATGACACAAGTGCCTATTAGAAACACTGACCTTTGTAACAAGAAGCAGATTTTGCCTTCTGAGGTCTGGATTTGTGAATAGTCCAGAATTAGAAAGGATAATGGGGAAGGTTCATTTTGGAAGAAGACAGGTGGCTCTTGGATAAATTGTTCAAATTGTTGTTGTTGATTGTTGTTGGATATTCTTCTTGTTTTCCCTCCATTTACAACTTGAAAAAAAAAATTTAAAAAAGCTTTTCCTTTTCCTTTTTTGGCTGACATTGACGTTTCCGGGGAAGCTCCCAAGAATTTGATTTGGGGTTGGATAAGATCCATTTTTATGGGAAAAAGAGCACATGAACTTGACGTTTCTGAATTCTCCTGAGCTGTGGCCCATCCCAAACGAATCCTCCTGGCTGTCTGGGAGAAGCCCCATTGAGTTGTCTGAGACAGAGCGTTCACTTCCACCAGTTAAAGCATTTCTTCATTGTTTTGATGAGCTGTTCCACAGAGGGGAGAATTATCCCTTCCATTCCTGATCCCTCCCCTTACATCCCTGTCTTGGTTTGGAAAGACAGGTATCTGCCAGAGAAAGCTGAAGCCTCTCCTAGAATGGAAAATGTAAACCCCTCACCCCCCACCAAATTAGAATTTTGCAATTAAGGACTTTCAGGCAAAGATTTGGGAATAGCAATAACAGTTCTTTACTAGGAATATTAACAGCACAAATGTAGTAGAAAACAAAACCACCCAACCCAACAAGCAAACAAACAAACAAGAAATTCTGGAGAACCCTGACAGAGTCAGAGCTCCAACCTGACACCCTGTTGGTCAGGGGGTTGGAAGCAGTCCAAAAGTGAATCCTCCTGGAGCGGCAGATGTGGTTCTGCTGGGGCAGAGATGATCCTGAGAGAGAAGGGCCCAGGGATGGTGAGAAGGGCCCAGGGATGGTGAGAAGGGTCCAGTCTCCCTCTGGTAATCGGGTGAAGCCAGAGAGCTTCCTGTTCCTGAGTCCCAGTTTTATCCAGGTAGGAATAGTTGGCTCCCCCCACTGGGTGGAGCATCTCACAATAGGATGATGGAATGTGGATGTTTTATTTTGGGAAGGGGAACAGCTTGAGGAAGAAAACAGCCTGGGGAGTTTTAATGGCCCATTGTGAAAAGAGATAACAAACACTGCCCTACCTGGTGTTAACAGCTGGGCCATTATCAAAAGGCACCTGCCCCCCTCCCTCCAGAGCAAACAAGAGATAAAGAAGAACAATTCCTCAGCTGCTTTCAGCAGATGAAAATAGAATACACAGTTTAGGTTCCATAACCCAAGACAATCCCAAGGCCTCAACCCCTGAGCAGAGGTGCTGAGCCTCTCTGGAAGGAGAGCCCTGTGCTCTGGGGACGCTGCCGGTGCTGCTGGATGGCGCCTGGCTCTGCTCCCCCAGCCCTGCTCCCGGAGAACCAGCAGCAGCTTGGCTGTAATTGCTCACTGCTCTCCATTAGTGCCTCTCCCTCCTGGCAACTCTTTAATAGTTTACATCTCTCGGGGTTGGAAATTACTGTTTTAATTAAAACAATTTGTTTCAAATGGGGCTCCCAAATCCCCGCATGATGTTTCAGGAGCCTTGGGCGAAGAGCTGGAAATGGAGAGCAGCAATTGTTGGGAGGGTGTAGAGTGAGGCTGGAAGGAGGAATTGGGATTTTTGTATCATTTTTGAGGCCTGGACTGGCAGTGGGGGAGACAAAATTGTGTAGGACTGAGACTTTGTCTTCCCAACATTAAATTCACTCAGCATGGGCAAGCCTTTGCTGGGTTTGGACAACGCTCTGGGGCACAGGGTGGGATTTTGGGGTGTCCTGTGCAGGGTCAGGAGCTGGACTGGATCATCCCCGTGGGTCTCAGCTCAGGATTTTCCGTGGTTCTGTGAGGTTTGGTTTAACCTTGTTTGTTTTGTGATTGAGAGAAGATATCCTCTTCTGGTGAAGGAAAGGAGAGAGCCCAAAAAAGGGGCCTTGGGCACCCGAATACCACAGAAATGCACTTTGGGAGTGGGATTGGATGGACAACAGCCACGAGTGTGTGCACAGGGTGGGAGGTGAAGGTGGCAGTGCCAGGCAGGAGAATTCCTGGAATATCCTGGGCTGGAAGGGATCACAGAGTCCAGCTCCTGTGTGGATCAAGCCTGGATTTACTTTAGGGTGCTCTCCCTCTGCACCCACAGAGAACTTCAAGGCTTTGGAGCTTGACTTTGCTCTTACTTGGCAGGAATTTTATTTTTATTTTAAATAACATTTCAAAACATTTTCCTTCAACTTTGCTACTTTGGGTCTCTTACCATGTTCTGTGTCACTGGCACAGGGTGCCCAGAGCAGCTGTGGCTGCCCCTGGATCCCTGGAAGTGCCCAAGGAATGTTGGACAGGGTTGGGAGCAGCCTGGGACAGTGGGAGGTGTCCCTGCCATGGCAGGGGTGGGATGGGATGGATTTTAATGTCCCTTCCCACCCAAACCACTCTGGGATTCTGGGATCTGCTTCCCTTGGAGCAATGCTATTGCCAGAGAGCATAAACCTCACAAGCCAGGAGATTTCACCATTCTTGATAATGAATTCTTTTTCCACAACAAAACCCCAGTTTATTCCTTGGGTTCCAATGAAAACACACAGAGAGCCTCAGAGCTCCTGTTGGTGCTGCCTCTGCTTTTCCACGTTTTCCCTCTTCTTCCACTCCCTGCAGCCTTGAGCGAGTCTCCCTTTCCTTCCACCTGGAGATGGGAGCTCATTATGGGGATTTGTCAGACACTTCCAGCATTTTTAGCAGGAACAAAACAAATGCACAGCATTTACATGGTCTCCTTGTTAGCTTTTTTTTTTTTCCTTTTCTCTCCTTGACAAGCAAATCTCAAATTCCAGTTGTTTTAAATGCAGCCTGGCTTCAGAACATATTGTAAATTATGATTTCCTTCGTGTACTCGTTCTTCATTTTCCTCCCAGACAGGTTCTGGAGGCAGCCTGGGAAAACACAACCTGGAGAATGAGTTGTTTTGGATGGAGAATGGATTTTGCCAGGATTTATGTTACTTTTATGGAGACACAAGGAATTCTTCTGACAATTTAAGTCCCTACACTGAACTAAGTTGTTTTTTGGGTTGGTTTGTTTTTTTTTTTTTCCCCAGTGCTGACAGTAATTTAGACAGAAAGAGATTTTCAAGTCTGCTGTGCTGGAACTGTTGTGTGCCAGGCTTTGCATGGATTTTGTGTCAATAGTGAGAATAATATCCCAGGAAAATTGTGGATCCCCATCCCAGGCCAGGCTGGACACTGGGGCTGGAGCAGCCTGGGGCAGTGGGAGGTGTCCCTGCCATGGCAGGGGTGGGGCTGGGGGGGATTTGGGGTCCCTCCAGCCCAAACCATTCCATGTTTTCAGGATTTCAACCACTCAATCCTGGCCCTGAGCGGTTTTATGGAATATTTGTCCAACTGCAAACACATTTGTCCCTGAGGATGTTTTAATTGGCTTTGAGTTTTTGAGTGCTGATGAAGATTGAGATAAAATCGAATGTCAGAGGTGGGAGAGTTGCTGCAAATAATCAAACCAGCTCAGGGTATGATCAGAAATTTAGGAAATTTGGCCTGGAAGCCACAATGACAGATGGAAATTCCTCCAATCACCTTAGATAGTAGTTAATGGATTGGGATCCTTTGGAATGACACAGAGCCTGAGGAAGCACATGGATTTTCTCAGTGGTCCCATTATAAAATAAAGATTTTTTTTTCATGATATTATACAGATGAGAAAACCAAACCAAGATTTCTGTGCAGCAGGAAATATTTTGTGTTTCTCAGTGCTGGTTTCAGTGCTGCTTGGTAGAAAAACTTTGAAGCTCTTGGAATTTAATTTCCATTGAAAAAAAAAAAAAAAAGCTGCTTTCTTCAGAGCAACAATCCAGCAACAAACAAGCAGCAATCCTGTAAAATTAATGGGCTTAATTAAAATGTACATGGATTGGGGAAGGATCCACAAGCATAACAGAGATTTACTCTCTCATACCAGACTGAATAAATTTCCATGAATTTCCTGGGAGATTTTTAAGGCATTTTATGACCTTGTTTATAAAAGGAAACTTGGGATTTCGAACTTGATTAGTTTTAAGAAAATACTGGAAAGAGCATCTCCGAGTGTTTGGTAAAGCATTTCTTATTATCTTCAGGAGATGATTATCTTTCTAAATAAATATAAAGCAGGACTCACGGACTTTGCATTTCTAATTCAAAACAGAGATAATTTTTTTTGGTGATTTTTAGTAATAATTTGCAGTTTACGGTTAATTGTTGTGACTGGCTTTGGCTGAGAGCTCTCACTTGTGTCTGGTTGGCTTGAGCAGGGAAAAACCATTCCCTGTTCCCAGTTCCTTCCTGCTGGTTTTTCCAGCCTGCCTGCAAAACCTCCTGGCTCTGTGTGGGTGCCAATCCCTGCAGCTGTTCCTGGGAATTTGGTGGTGCCAGGGATTGGACTCTGGGCAGGGTTTCCTTCTGCACCAACCCACCAAAACCTGGGGAAGGGAGGCTCAGGGGGGATCTGCTGCTTCTCCACAGGACAGGAGGGGCAACCAGGGGAGGAACAAGGGACAGGAAAAGAGGGAACAGGGCCAGGGCAGGCTCAGGGTGGGCACAGCAGGAATTTCCCCATGGAAAGGGAGCTCAGGCCTTGGCACTGCCCAGGGAGGTTTGCAGTGCCCATCCCTGGAGGTGTCACCTGGAGGTGGCACTGAGTGCCCTGGGCTGGGGACAGGGTGGGGATGGGGCACAGCTGGGGCTCCATGACCTTGGAGCTCTTTTCCAACCTCATTTCTGGGATCCTGAACACCAGAATCCCAAAGGCTTTTCCCAAAAGGGAATATCCATCCCATCCAGCCCCAGCAGCAGAGGTGTCCCTGCCCCAGCCCCTTCTGGCACAGGGAACATTTCCTGTTCCCCCACAGCTCCAAACCCCTCCCAGCAGCAACAGAAAAGGAGCCCTGGGAGTCCTTAAAATCCCATTTTTGCACCTTGGGGGGAAAAATCCTTCCTGGCAAGGGAGCTCAGGCCTTGGCACTGCCCAGGGAGGGTTGCAGTGCCCATCCCTGGAGGTGTCACCTGGAGGTGGCACTGAGTGCCCTGGGCTGGGGACAGGGAGGGGATGGGCACAGCTGGGTTGGGCTGGATGGGCTGGCAGGTTTTCCCAGCCTCAGTGATCCTGTGGTGCAGCTCCAGCTGTGGAGGTGCAGTTTAAGCTCTGAAGTGTTGGCTGGTTCTCCATCCAAAACCTGGGAAAACGGGGCTGTTGGTTTCCTGGGACCACTCAGAAACGTCGCTGCGTTTTAATTTTTGTTAATTTTCATTTTTGTGGTGTTTTGTTGGGGTTTTCTCAATGGGGTATATTTGGGTGGGTTTTTTCTGTGTTGTTTTGTTTTGTGGGGTTTGGTTTGTGTTTTGTTGCCATGGCTGAACTCCAGGCCCAGGGGGGAAGGCTGCCCCCTCAGCTGCTGGCTACTAACTGCTCATGGCATCCAGAAAGAGCTGAAACTCAGGGAAAATGATCCATCAGAGGCTGCTAAATAGGCACAAACTGTGCCTGGGTGGTGCTGGAGTCTGGGAGAATATTCCAGACAAACACAGGCACTGATTCCCTGTGCTGGTCCTTCCTGCAGGGATCCACTGCTGCCCTCAGCCCCGGCCACCAGAAACTCCTGCCCACCTTTGGCAAAGGGAGGGTCAGTCTGCAGGGCTTTGGAGCTTTCCCTGCACTCCCAGGGGGACCCCAGCCCTTCTCCCTCTGCTGTTCTGCAGTGGGGAGCTGGCAATAATTCCATCAGCAATAATTCCATCAGCAATAATTAACTCCATCAGCAATAACTCCATCAGCAATATTTAACTCCATCAGCAATAATTAACTCCATCAGCAATAACTCCATTTGCATTCATTCCATCAGCAATAATTCACAATATGACACAAAGAATTGACACTCACACACTGAGATGTCCAAGGCAGAAAAGGGGCAGTTTATTTACAAACTTCAACATTTATAGAATTTTAGCAGTGATCATAGCTTGGAGGAAGAAAATATTTCTTTTCAATGACACTGGTTAACTCAACAGTCCATTAACAGTTTCTTCTTTATGAGAAGAATGTAAACATGGTTATACTGTTACAATAAGAAAAAAGTTGTTTGTGTAAAATCGTGTCTGACTCTATTGCAAAAAATAAACACAGAAAGTTAAAATAGAACTTTAAAAAAACTTCTTAGAAAAAAAAAAAAAAAAAAAAAAAAAACCCCAGCAAAAACTCAGACAACAATCAGCAATAATTCCATTGGCAATAATTCCATCAGCAATAATTCCATTGGCATTAATTCCATCAGCATTAATTCCATCTCCTGGTGTGAGGGAGGGTTGGTGGGAGGACACCAGGCCCTGGTTTTTCTCAGGTGATGGAAGCCATGGGAACAGGAGCAGGGAGAGGGGCAGCAGCCCCTTCCCCCACAGGCTGTGGGGTGATTTCAGAACCCTTTTCTGGAGGAATCAAGGTGCTCAATCCTGACCATTCCTGCCTTGGCTGGAAAATCCCCCCTGGCCAGGCTGCTGGAGAGGCTGCAGCTCCTCAGCCTGTGTTTCAATTCAACAAGAAAACCAAACAAAAAAAACACCCCATTCTGGGTAATTTCAAACTATTTACTTTTCCAATTTGGCTACTGAACTGAAAAATCAATTGTTTCTACAGCTCTGCTGGAGATCCTGGGCTGAGTTCTCAGTTTGCCTGCCAGGGTTGGAGTGAAAACCTTTCTGGGGCTGTGGTGTAAATCAGCTGCTGCTGTGTTTTCCATGCTGCATTCCCAGGCTTTGCACCAAATTACCTTGTTCAGCTGGCCCTTGCTGGGATCAAACATCCCCAGAAAATGAGATTTGAATTCTGGGAACTGGAGTCCCTTCCAACCCAACTGTTCTGCCCTGAATTTTACAGCACCCAGTTCATGCTGAAATCCTTTACTGGAGCCATCAGCCCTAGGGCTGTCAGGATAAAACAGACCTTTTCCACGAGGTGGTTCCTAATAATTACTGTAAATCACAACAAACTCTCCTGATGGGCGTTTCTGAGCCCAGTTCCTCCAGGGGCAGTTCAGTGAGGGCACCTTCCTGCCAAGGTACAGACAGCAGGAATGCCAGACATCCCTTCTGTCTTCTACCTACTTGAAAGGTAAAAAATACAACCCACCCCCCACCCCCAATCTCTACTTAGTTACAATCTAAGAATATTCATTTATCACATTTTTCAAACTTTATTAATAAAAGAACACACAGTACAACCCTCCCATATTTATACCTGAAGCAATCATCTCACTATATGCGAAAAGCCAACTCCAAAATATGCATTTATAACACGGGGAACAATATTTCTACAGGATCAGCAGGCCCTGACTCGGTTGCATTTAGAACAAAGTCACTTCATTTGCAGTTATTTCTGCCTGGTTTCCAGCCTGTCTGTTCAGGCTGGGTGCAACTCCTGATTTATTGCAGGCTCCTCCGAGTGGCTGAGGAGCTTTTGGGGGAGTTTGTCAGAGTTCAGATGCAGTTCCTCATTGCCAGCGGTGTTATCTTTAAAGAATAAATTATAGAAAAGGGGAAGACAAAGAGAAGAAAAGGGGGAAAAAAAGCAAAGAAGAGCATCAACTTCGCCATGAAAAACAGCCCCTGGTGCCAGATAAAGCAGGTGCTGTCAGGCAGCACAAGATAAAGGGGAGGTGTGAGGGAAATGAGGGACTTGGTTTTGCATGAGGGTTGTACAAGTGATCCTCCAGCTCAGGGATTGATGGACACACCTTGTCCTGTGTGCTCTCCTCACACAAAGGATGAGTGAAGATGGAAGGAGTGTCCTCGTTACAAAAACGTCCCAGAAAATTGTGAATTGTGGTGGATTTTGATTAATGTGTGTTAATTGATGATCCCAGCTGGCATTAGCCCCCATCAAGAATGAAAAGGGTGATAACAGAGAGAAAAATGTTGGTGTGTGTGCAATGCCAGAGCCAGAAGCAGCGTTGGATCCATGATTTCCCAGGAATTTTGGGTTCCTTTCACTTGTTTTCCCAGGGGCAGTGGGCACAGGGCCCCTGAGGAGCCCGGGGCTGACTGCAGCTGCCCAGCTGGGCTGAAACTGCTGCTGAGGGGCTGCAGGGAGGGGTGCAGTGGGGATGGATCCTCATCCCTGCAAAAGCAGCCCAGACAGAGCTCTCCCTGGGCTGCTGGCATTCCTGGGAGAGGCAGTGACACTTTCACAGGGGTTCCCGTTTTGGGAGAGAGTTTCAGCTTCAGCCCTGAGCTTTTAAGGAAGATGAAGCAGAAATTTCCATGCTCTTCTCACCACAACTGGCCAGGACAAAGGCACCTGTTGGACCCTGGAGCTGTTCCTCAGGGATGTGGCTGTTTGCTCTTGGGCAGCTTGCCAAAACCCCACAGAGATCATGGAACACCTCAGAGAGAGCACAGAGATCCTGGGGGCTTTTGGGGTGTCTCAGCAGCGCAAGGGGCCTCCCTGCACAGCTTTTATTCTTTTGTTCTTTTGTTCTGTATGGTTTGTTATTTTCTGCTTTAACTAAAACCTTTTTGCTCTTTCAAATCACCTCCCATCAGCTGTCTCACTGATTTTTCTTAACCCATTTCTGGGAGCTGCTGGCAGCCCTCAGAGCTGGATGCACCTCGGTGGGGCTAAACCCACTCTGGCCCCAGGCAGGAACACATCAGGCTTTGATGAGGAACACGGCCAAGCTCTACAATCCCCATGGTCCTGGCTGAGGAACCTTCTCCTGGCAGGGAATTCCCTCTGCACCTCCATGGACATCTGGGGTGGATTGACAGAAAATGCCAATAAATAAACCAATAATCCAAGTGCAGAGAGAGAAGAGCCCACGGATTCAGGAGCTCTCCCTGTCTTCTCTTGGCTCTGATCTCCAGGAATCAATCCTGGCTGTTCAGAGGGCCTGAAGGTTAAAATAACTTTATGAAAATAACATTCCCAAGCCTTCCCCTGCCTTGTTTCCCCAGCTTGCTGGGATTCTTGGGATCACTTTTACCATTTTTGTCTGGATTGTGCTTGAGGCTGGGTCCAGAGTCTGAATTTCCAAGGGAAAATCTGGGACAGGGGCCCAGACTGGGGAATGGGAGAGAGAGCACGAAAGGAACAACGTTTGTGCAGGCAGAGAAAGGGGATGAAACAAAGATTCTCTGTGGAATTTGGGTGGCAAAGTCTGCATTTATCCTTTTCCTCCCCGCTGGAACTCCCCGCAGAGCCTCCAATGATGGAAAAGGAGCAAACATCGTTTTTGTTCAGCTGGAAAATGCATTCCCAGCACGTGGAAGTGGAGGCTGGGAAGCTGCAGGTGGGGTTTGGAGCTGTCCCTGCCCTGGCCAGCCCCACCTGGTGCCATCAGATCGCTGCCCTGCTGGGAGCATCCCTCCCATTCCATCAGAAGTGCCCTAATTGCCAGGAGAACAAAGACAAATTTGAACGTGGCAGGCTGGAACGATGCTTCCCACAGCTAAATAATATTAAAAAAAAAAAGAAGAAAAAAAGCCCAGCAAAGAGAGAAGTGATTCTGCCTGAAGGCCCCTCAGAACAATAGACTTGGTAAATGACTTCAGACCTCAAGCTGTCCCATCTTCCCAGCCCACGGGGATTTGCTTCCCTTAAAAGCAATTAAAAGCTCCACATCAGCTGTGATGGAGCTCTGATTTGTATTCTGCAAAGTTTTCTCTGGATCAGTTTTTTTAAGGCTGCCTTCATTCCCTTTTCCCCCTCTTCCCCTGCTCTCCTGGTGCTCAGGGGTGGTTGGGATTGTAGGTGGCAGTGATGGATTTTCACCTCATCCCTGGATCAGGGCCTTTCCCTCACTCGGGGCCTGGATTTCTGTGCAATTCCCAAGCTGAGGTTCAGAATCGATCCCTGAGGAGGGAACTTCTGCCCAGCCTTGGAAATGGGATGCAGGGAGGGAATTTCAGCCAAGGAGAGACCTTTGTGTCCAGGTACCCCTGTGGGCAGCAGGGCAGGGGGGATTCTGCCCCTGTGCCAGGTGAGACCAGCACAGGAGGAGCTGGAGCTGCTGGAGCCAGGACAGAGGAGGCACCAAATGCTCAGGGGATGGAGCAGCTCTGCTGGGGGAGCTGGGGGTGCTCACCTGCAGAGGGGAAGCTCCAGGGAGAGCTCAGAGCCCCTGGCAGGGCCTGAAGGGGCTCCAGGAGAGCTGGAGAGGGGCTGGGGACAAGGGACAGAGGGACAGGACACAGAGAATGGCTTTAAACTGAAAGTGGGGAGATTTGGATGGGATTTGGGGCAGGAATTGTTCCCTGGGAGGGCGGGGAGGGGCTGGGATGGAATTCCCAGAGCAGCTGTAGCTGCCCCTGGATCCCTGGCAGTGCCCCAGGCCAGGCTGGACACTGGGGCTGGGAGCAGCCTGGGACAGTGGGAGGTGTCCCTGCCAGGGCTGGGGTGACACTGGGGGGGATTTGGGGTCCCTTCCCACCCAAGCCACCACCACATTCCTCACCCTCCGTGTCCCCAGGGTGCCACACCAGGGATGTGACTCCAGCACTGCCCTGGGCAGCCCCTGCAGTCCCTGACAACCCTTTCCATGCAGGAATTCTCCCCGTTATCCAACCTGACCCCTGGTGCAGCTCAGAGCCTTTGATCACAATCCCATTTTGACACAGATCCGGGATGAGAGATCCTCTCCTGCCTGTCAGAGCTGTGGGCAAGTGGCTTCATTAAAACCTCCACCAGCATTCCAGGCAGGAATTTTCCCTTTCAAGAGGAAGCTCCAGTGTTTGCAGAGTGTCAAATCAACCTCGAGGACGCTCCTAATTTTTCTGCTGGGGATATATTTTCTCTAATTAAATTCCTGAAAAGGAACATCTTAAGCCTGGTCAAATTAAAGAAGGCACAAGCACAGCTTTTCCTTTCTCAGTGTGACAGAGAAAAAAAAAAAAAAAAACCAAACCAAAAACCTCTGTAATTTTATTGTTTCTCTTTTTTTTTTCAGGTTGAAGGTGTTGGAAGCTGCCAGAGCCACTGATTCCAATTTGTGTTTCTCCATCTGCATGGAAAATCCATCTGCTTGCAGAAATTGTGTTTACACAGCCTGTAATCCTGAGCAGCCTCAGATATTGGGGACTGGGGCTCTAACGACATTGGAAACCGTTTTTATTAAGAGGCAGAAATTGAATTAGGTAATTATATTTATTGATGGGAAATTAAATTTAACAACTGCGAATTGCCTTAAGTCAGTGTAGCTGGGTTTTCATGGCCCCAAATGTGAGGAGCTGCTGCTGCCTCAGTGGGTTCTCCTCAGCTCGGGAGGTCCAGCCCGGGGTTCCGGCCAGGAAAAGGGGATTTGGGGTCACAACAGCTCCAACCACCTGGCTGGGTTCTCCTCCATGGATGGAACAAATCTGTTTTCTCTTTCACCAGCCTTTCAGAGAGCCCAAATCACGGGACAGAACTGGAAAGCTTGCACTTGTCTCTGAGCTGGGCTGAGGCACCGTTATTGACAAAGTAATTATCAATTATTTGTAATTCACATTCCCAGGACTCCTTGTCCATCACTGCCCTGGCACTGTGACCTGGAAACATCATTCCTGCTCCAGCCACCCCAGCAGCCACCAGTGGGGAGGGGAAATCCTTGGAATATAAAGGGCTGAAATTGCTGCTCCAATAATAATAATAATAATAATAATGATAATAATAACAATAACAATAACAACAATAATAACAATACATAAATATAATAATACATAAACATAAACATAAACATAAACATATAATATATAATATATAATATATAATATATCATTATATATAGTTATATAATATGTTATTATTATAGAATGAAATATATTATTTTATTTTTATAATTTATTTTATATTATTATAAAAATAAAATATATATAAATAAATAATATATAATTATATATAATTATATAACATATAATTTATTATTATTATTATTATTATTATTATTATTATTATTATTATTATTATTATTATTATTATTATTATTTCAAACACCCCCAAACCCACCAAACCCTCCCAATTAATTTCCAAACCATTTTGTTCTCCCATCAGTTAAACCCCAGCTTTCTTTACCCAAATCCCTCACTTCTGGTCCGGGCACTGGTGTCAATTGACTCCTAAAAACCAGAAGAACAAACATTTTGGGAAGCCTGACCCTCCCAGGCACCCCAGTGACCCCATTTCATCTGCTGCATTATCGAATTCCATTGCAAGGATTGGCCTTATTTCATATTTTAATGTAATTGCACTTGGCCTTTGCTCTAACAAACACCTGAGCCAGGAATTCAGACAAGAAATTCAAACACCCTGAGCCTGCTGGGGAGAAAATGCTGAGGGAAAGGTGATGGTGCTCAAACAGCCCTGCTCCCAAATCAATACAGAATACATTCATGAAATAACAATCACTGCAGACTCAAACACTCATTGCTGGAGGAATACTGCATAATTAAACCATGGGAGTGAACAGCTAATTAAAGTTTAATTTTCATTTTTGGTTCTTTTCTAAGCGTTTGGTTAAAAAATTAACTTGGCTCCCTGACTTTATTTCTGCTGGAGGTTACACTGGTCACAACTCCACACACTGCAGGGAAGGGAAGGGAAGGGAAGGGAAGGGAAGGGAAGGGAAGGGAAGGGAAGGGAAGGGAAGGGAAGGAAAGGAAAGGAAAGGAAAGGAAAGGAAAGGAAAGGAAAGGAAAGGAAAGGAAAGGAAAGGAAAGGAAAGGAAAGGAAAGGAAAGGAAAGGAAAGGAAAGGAAAGGAAAGGAAAGGAAAGGAAAGGAAAGGAAAGGAAAGGAAAGGAAAGGAAAGGAAAGGAAAGGAAAGGAAAGGAAAGGAAAGGCCAAAGCAAATGTTGCATTTGAAATTCTCAAAAGGAAAACTCAGAAAACACCTCCAGGATCATCCAGTCCAACCTCTGACCTTGTCAACTAAACCCAACCAGCTTCTCTAAAATCATCCACTAATTCCTCACAAATCTCTTGGCTGTTCTGCTGATTTCCTGGGATAAGTTCCAAACCAAGCCCCTTGCCTTGAAACAGCAGACTTTAATTCTCTCTCTTAGCACTCCTGCAGGGATGAAAGGAACAAGGAACAGGCACACAGAGATAAATTTGAGGAAATGAGTTCTATTAGCAGCCCTTCCAGGGGGCTGAAATACAGGAATTCATCCTTTTGGGAAACACCTGGGAGTCATACACTGAATTTTGAGCAGGATTGACCAGAAAAATGGAAATGGGCCCCTGGCTGGGTTTGGGGAGGCATCAGCAAAGGACACAAATACCTGTGCCAGGAAGGGCACGTTAAAGAGCATCGTTAGTGATCATTAGCATCCCTTGGCCTTTGCTGCACAGGTCAGTGCTGTGATTTCCCTCAGTTTTGCTCACTGCAGTTAAAAATGTCTTTGCAGCAGAGAAAGAGAAAGAAGCAAAGCAAGGGGGGAAGGGGGAAAGGGGAAGGGAAAGGGAAAGGGAAAGGGAAAGGGAAAGGGGAAGGGAAAGGGAAAGGGAGAAAGGGAAAGGGAAAGGGAGAAAAGGAGAGGGAAAGGGAAAGGGAGAAAGGGAAAGGGAAAGGGAAAGGGAAAGGGAAAGGGAAAGGGAAATAGAAAGGGGGAGAGAGAGAGGGAGGAAAAAAGAGAGAGGGGAGAGGAGAGGAGAGGAGAGGAGAGGAGAGGAGAGGAGAGGAGAGGAGAGAAGAGAAGAGAAGAGAAGAGAAGAGAAGAGAAGAGAAGAGAAGAGAAGAGAAGAGAAGAGAAGAGAAGAGAAGAGAAGAGAAGAGAAGAGAAGAGAAGAGAAGAGAAGAGAAGAGAAGAGAAGAGAAGAGAAGAGAAGAGAAGAGAAGAGAAGAGAAGAGAAGAGAAGAGAAGAGAAGGAAAGGGAAAGACATCCCCCAGATAATTATGCAGAGTGAAAATGAGTTGGAAAACCCACAAGCCAAGCCCTCCCAGCCTGCTGTGCACGGGGCCAAAGCAGGAGGTGTGGATGTTGTTACCCAGAGCCAAGGAAGAAGTTAATGATATTCCTCACAGCAAATGTGCTTTATCATAAACCTGGCTGAGTTTGCACAGGTGCAGAAAGAGTTTGCTCAATTGAGCTGACACGGGAGGTTTTATTGAGACAATAAAAGGAACTATCAGGAAAAATAAAAGATAGATCCTTGCTGGAATCAATCAGAAAGCCTTGAAGAGACTAACAGAGAAGCCAAGCGAGCCTGCCCGCCAATGCAGGAGTTTAAAGGAGGCAGAAAAATACATTTCAATTATGCAATCCAAGATCACTGAACAATCCAAGGGCCATAAAAGCAGGGGCTGAAATATTGGAATAGATAAATCTGAACTAACCCCAAAGAGAGGCAGCTCGATAAAGACAACCCCAGTGAGAAGTAATTACAGGGGGACAACTGAGCAGGGTGTGAGTGAGTTCCCTGGGCCTCAGTCACTGGATTTGTGCAGGAACGTTCTGTTCTGAAGGAATAAAAAGGGCAAGAAAGATAAATAAAATAAAATAAAATAAAATAAAATAAAATAAAATAAAATAAAATAAAATAAAATAAAATAAAATGCAGTGAAATAACAAGGAGGTTTATCAGGGATTTAAAAGGAATGTTGGTAACCTGTGAATGGGAGATGTGCCCCATGGGAAGGAGCTTGGGGCACCAAGAGGAAAAGCAAAAGGACGGGGGAAACTGAAAGCCATTTTGGGAATTAATGGGAATTGAGAGAAGGATAATTGTTTATCTTTAGAAGAGAACACAATTCTGCTCTGCAGGAAAGCTTACAGGCATGGGAAAACTGCAGATTTTTACAGAGGACATGAAATTCCTCCTTCCTGGGTGCTGAATGAATGTTGATTGCTGCAAATCTGGCTTCCCCTGGTTTTCAGGTTGTCTTCAGCATTTCCTCTTCCTCCCTGGGTTTTATAATTCCAAGGATTTCCCTGCCCCACTGGTGGCTGCTGGGGTGGCTGGAGCAGGAATGATGTTTGCAGGTCACAGTGCCAGTGCAGTGATGGACAGAGCCCTGGGAATGTGAAGCTCAACACGTCCCACAGGCTCTCTCGCTCACAGCCATGGAAATTCTCTCCAGGACCCTGGAGAGCTCCTGGTTCTTGGCTGTGGGGTTTCCCTGCTCTGGAATTGCTCCCATGTCCAGGCTCTGCTCAGTCCAGCTTCAAGTGGCTTCTGTCCACAATTTTAACAAAAAAATCAGGGGAGAAAATTCACACGATTGCAGGGTGTGAAAGTGATGAGGGCACATAACAGGAGAGAAAAATTCCTGGTGTTGGAGAAAAGATAAAAAATAATGGAGTAACTGGAGGGTGGTTTGTGCAGAGGGTGAGAAAGCCAAGAGGCAGAGGGACTGTTCTGGTTTCAATATCAGCTCCTTCCACCATTCCCTGACAGATGGACAAGGCTTTGCCACAGGGGCTGCAGGACATGGAATCCACCACAGAGTGACCTTGGAAACCAAAGGGAAACAACCAGAGGGAACCAAGCCACCCCGATTTCTTCTCATTCTCCAGAAGTGACAGAATTCTGTGGCTGGGTGGAATCCCACGCTGACATCCAGGCACCCCTCCTTGGGGAGGAGAACCTTGGAGCAGGTGTCCCATGGCCATGTCCCTGTGGTGTTTGCAGGACACTGGGGGGGCATTTTGGGGATATTTTCATTTCCCAAATCGTTGTTGCCTTTTGTTTCCTTGGATTTCAGAGGATGTCTAGAAACCAGATCGGTCTGACTGCAGCTCAGCAATAAACAGGATAAGTAATTAACTCCAGGCAATTTCCTCCACCATTTATTTGCTGCAGCCATCCCTCCTCTCCAAAGGAGGGGAAAAAGAAATAAATGAAGTCTTTTTTTTCCAGGTCATTTGGAGCACTTTTCCAGTGGGGATTTTCTCTCCTCTCCCTTCTCCTTTCCCAGCCCCTGTGCCAAGGGCTGCTCGGGAAGCAGGTGGACACTGGCCAGCCCACACCAGCTCCGAGGTGCCCTCATCCACCTCCCTTCAATCCTCTGGATGGTGGGGATTTCCACAGGAATTGGAGATTTATGGAGACCAGCAGCGGAGTCAGAGCTGGGAAGGGAGAGAGCTCTGTGGGCAGATGGCAAAGCTTGCCTCGTTTTCCAGAGTGGGAATAATTCCAGGGAAAAGTGTAAAAAACCCTGCAGTCATTTCAGCTCCTCACTGTCATCGCCCTCCCCCTCAGCCCAGCCTGGGTTTGATGGCAGGAGCCAAAGCAATGGACCTGGCTGCTGAGACAGAGACTCCAAAGAATACAGGATTTTAGAGAAGTTTAGGTTTTGGTTAGAGACAGGCTCTGCTGGAATTAATTAAAAGCTTTGTAGTTAGTTAAGAGAAACCAGACTTGAGTTAAATTTCCTTTTAAATAACTGATTACTTGTCAACTTTATGTTTGCTTAGCTGAACCTGATAAACAGATTTAGGGACACAGGACAACTACAGAAACTCCCATCCTCCCAAACCCATTGAAAGTCAGGAACCCAAGGAAATGGGAGTCCCACCAAGGCTCATTTGTCACATTTGCATTGAAAAGGTAGAAAGTTCAGAGCCATGAAGAGTCATTTTACTTCCTTTGAGGCACCTCAGAGGGATGTTGGGCTTTTTTTGGAGTGTGGTGAATGGAAATGTCCACCTGGAGCCTGGGAATGCTGCAGGAGCTGGGGCTGGAGGGGGGTGATCACCTCCTGTATCAGCCTAGTTAGGAAAAAAAACCCCAAACCACCTCAAAACCCCCAAACAAACTCAAAAATATCCAAAGAGCAAAGCAAACTGGGAGAGAATGTTTGAAGTAAGCTGGGAATCCAAAGCACGTGTGTGGTTTAGGGCAGGGCCTCAGCCTTCCCCACAGCTTGTCATGAGCTCAGCCCACAAATCCAGGGGGTTCCAGGGGGATGAGGAGCCTCAGGCACCTTCCACAGGGTGCTCACCCTCCTCAGGGCCCAGCACAGTTCTGGGGTTTATCCTCCTGCCCAACCCAAACCCCTCCAGAGCTTCGTTAGCATTAATCTGATGGGCAGGGTCTAAGAGAATCCTTGTTTTAAACTGAACCCCAAGCCCAGACTTAATCCATCTCCCCTGATGCTCCAAACCAGTAACCTGCAGTAATTGCTTCTCGTGACGCTGATTTGCTGGACTGCTGCTGATATTTCAAAGTGTGATCAATAAAATAATGCAAATATTATCACAAAAACAATTACCAGGAGGGCAGGAGCTTCCACATCTCTCCAAGGCAGAAAAGGATGAATTGGGGCTTTATGCTCCGGTTCAAATGATAGAAATTCTTTGCATAACCCTGGAAAAGTTTCATTTTTCTCTTTTACTCAAATTTAACTCCTCAGTGGAGCTGCACGGCGATGTTTGCCTTGCCCATGAGCTGAAACATTCGCTTAATGGTTACAAATTGCTTTGAAAATTCAGCATTAAAAGCTTTGATCAGGCAACTTGGTAATTGCAGCTTGCTTTTAAAATGTGTAGCAAGGAGTTCTGGTAGTCCTGAGTCTTCAGGAGTTGCTTTCTCCTTGATTGCTCAGCCATGAGTGAATTTAAACCCCTGATTATTGATATATTAGAGATGTAGAAAGTTAAGGCACGGGTGATTTATGCCTTTTCAGGAGTGCTTTTCTAGGTGCTGTTCTGATACTCTCAGCACACCTCTGCCTGATTCTCAGGGCTCCTTGCTTTGTTTGTTTGCATTTTTAACGAGCCCTGTTTGGATGAGCTGTTTCTGTGGGGTGCCACGTGGGGTTTTCTTCCAGGTGAGGAAACGAATCCTCACATTTGGATGTCAAAATCCCTTCTTTCCAAGTGACATCCACAAGGGAGGTTTGCAGTGCCCATCCCTGGAGGTGTCCCAGGAACTCCTGGAGGTGGCACTGAGTGCCCTGGGCTGGGGACAGGGTAGGGATGGGGCACAGGGGGACTCTGGGAGGGATTTTCCAGCCTCAGTGGCTCTGGGATTTAGGGATTTGTCCAACACACCCCTGCCTTGCAGGAACACCATCCCTGGGTTTGCAGCAGAGAGCAGTGACCTGACAGAGGCTGTCACAGCCGGGTGGCTCTGGCTGTGACATCTGCCTGGTTGGGTGACACACCAGGAGCCCTGCTCAGCTGGAATTGTGCACCAGCCCCCTTCAGTCAGGAGTCATCAACCCACAGCAGCAGCACAGCACAGGGTCACTGCTCATCTTGAGAAACATCCCTTGACTCCTTTAATCCAGGGAAAGCTGCCTCAGCAGCTCCTGCCTCCCCCAGGCCTCTCAGGTCACCCAGCACATCCCACACATCCTGGTGTGTTGGATCATCCCATCTCCTGACCCACAGACAGGGCTCCTGAGAGCTGTTTACAGACTTTATTCCATGTTCAGTCTGATGAGCAGGGTGGGACAGTGCAGATGTTACAATTCACACCATCACAGCCAGATCCCAAACTCTTTCCCAATTCCAATCCACTGTCAGTGTTCCTTGGCCTGTCAGCTTTGGCCACACAGAGCTGTCGATGCCCTAAAGCCAATCCCCTACAATCCCCCCTGTGGGTCCTGCTGCACTGCACCTTCCCCAGTTCTGCCTCTCCCCAGGATCTGCTCTGTTTGCAAGGGCAGCATTTGAAACTTGTTCCCAGTTCCTGTCTCTCTCAGCAGTGTCTGTGCTGTCCATGGCCTTTCTCAGGCAGGATATTTTATCCCAGAGTTTGCACACAGGTGCACAGGAGGGTGTGAGCTTCTGGCAGCTTTGGGAATCCTCTCCAAACCCATTTCCCACCCTGGTGCTGCAGAAATGCTGCACTGGGTCCCTCAGAGCCAGGCTGGACAGGGCTTGGAGCAGCCTGGCCCAGGGGGAGGTGTCCCTGCCCGTGGGGCTGGCTGGGATTGAAGGGTCCTGTCCCATCTCTGCCTGGATCTGAATTTAATGCAGAAATTCCTCAGGTCATTAATAAACCTTCATAACGATTCAATTCAGCATTAAAGCCACTTAAATGGCTTTTTATTTCCCATTTATTTCCCAGTGTTTCCTCTTATAACTCTGGCATTTTGTGGGTTTTTCTCCTCACCTACCTTCATACAATTTTAATATTCATATTCTCTCAGGTCAAGTGTGAACGAATTCCAAAGGAGCTGAAAATCAACAAAAATGCTCTCCTTGCCCTCCTTTTTTTTCCCCTCCTCTTCTTCTGCTCTGCAACCCTCCAGTTTATCTGGGAGATTCCTCTCCACTGATATGATGGGATTTCAGTGATCCCAGGGTGAGAGATCACATCCTCTGTTAGTTTAACAGAGGGGAAACCCCTTCATTATTCCACTGGTGCAAAATGAAAATACCTGACATTACAGGCTTGCATTTTGAGCAACCCAGTTTTTACCCTCACTGTTGAAAGGTTTGTTCCATCAGAGAGCTTTGAATCAAGTTGTTGCACGGTGAAAATGAAGATGGGGTTAGTTGTTTTGATATTCATTTTGATATCTAACTTTGATGTTTAATTTGGATATTTAATTTTTCCATTTTTTTTAATTAAAAGGGGCATCACCAGTCTCAACAAACCCAATTGTTGTGTAAAACCACCACTGCACTTGGCATTTTGAAGCTCCTTTAGAAACCTCGTGTTAGAACAGGGGGATCAAACAGACTTTTACCCTTTATTCCATGATGTAACTGGAATAAAACCCTTCTGTAAATCCAACAGAGCCCCGCTTGCCTCCCAAAGCTTTGAGGGAAATTTATGGGGTAATGAAAATGTGTTCAGAGAGATAAATTCCTGTTTCGTTCTCTGGATTTTTGTCACAGTTTCCAACTCGTGTATTCAATAATCTGTTTCTTTCAGAGAGGGTTATATAACGTCAGGGCTGACAGCTGAGCTTGCAGGATGCTGTAATTAAGCTGAATTGTAAATAACTGCACAAAAGGGCTGCTGGAAACACCAATCTCAGCCCCGAATAAACCCCTAATTCCTCAAAAATACAAAAGATATTCTACAGGTGGCATCAATTTCATGTTCTTGAAATGACTTCATTAAAATGATACCAAACAATGGAATCATTAAATTTTTAGCCACGGCCCTGAGAGTCCCTTTCAGCAGGGAGATTCTTTCGTGAGAGATTAGTGGTTGAGGCTGAGGTGGTTGCACATGACAGTTTAAGAGGCTGCTGTAGTCAGAAAGCTTTTAGGATGTTGGGAAGTGCTGGGCTTTGGGTAATGTGGAGCCAAACTGCCCTCCCTTCAAATGAACATTGATATTGTCTTGATTAATGCCACGGAGATTTGCCAGGGAGGTTTCTTCCCGCTGTTTTTGCAGGTCAGCTTTTGCTCTTTTTCTTCCTGAGCCAGGTGGCAGAGTGTCTGGAGAGGCCCTGGCAGGGCCAGGTTAGTCAGGACTAAATTCAGGCTTGGCTTTGTTATTCCGGGCTGTGCCATCCCTGTGATCACGCCCTGGCTGTGTTTTTAGGAGCTGTTCTGTGGAATAGAGATGAGCTGAACTCCTCCTTCCCCATAATGATCCCAATTTCCAGAGGGAAGGTAAAGAGCTCTAATTACCATCCCGAGCCTGGCGGAGGGGAAGGGGAGGGAAAAAAACACCGGGCAAAATTCCAGCCTGATCTCCCATTCCCTTTCATGCTCAAAGCCTTTTAGAAACCTTTAAGCACTTCTGAGGAAAACCCATCCCATCATTAAATCTCTGCCCGTGTTACAAACGAGGAGCTTTGCACCCCCCGAAGGAAATGGAGCGTTTAAGGAGCTCCTTGGGAGCTGCAGTTCCCTGGGCTGCTCCCTCGGGGATGTGTGAGAGGCTCAGGCAGGGTGACAGCAGCTCCCGTCCCTTTCTGTGCTACAGAAAATCACGCAGGGGAGCGAAATTACCCACGGCAGCGGGTTTAGGGGCTTTCCTGCCGTTCCCAGGGGCTGCCTGAGGGATTTGGGGAACTCTGGCTCTGTTCTCCCACATCCCTGCTTTCCAAAGGGAATGGATGCTAAACATTCATCATCCCGGAGCTTTGGGGGGGATGAAAATTCCAGCCTGGGCAGAATTCCCATGCACCCCCTGCTGCTGTGTGCTTTGTTCCTCAGGGTGGGGATGAGATTACCCTGCTCTGTGCACCATTCCTCAGGGTGGGGATGAGATTACCCTGCTGTGTGCACCATTCCTCAGGGTGCAGGTGAGATTACCCTGCTGTGTGCATTGTTCCTCAGGGTGCAGGTGAGATTACCCTGCTGTGTGCACCATTCCTCAGGGTGGGGATGAGATTACCCTGCTGTGTGCACCATTCCTCAGGGTGCAGGTGAGATTACCCTGCTGTGTGCATTGTTCCTCAGGGTGCAGGTGAGATTATCCCTGACATTTGCAGAGTGCCAGGGCCAGGGCAGAGCTCTTGGCTCCCTGAGTTCCAAGGCTGGTTCCCATTTCCAGACAAGCCAGAGGAGCTGCTTTTCCTCAGGGCACTGGGAGCAGATGGCTCCTCCTGGAGAGCTCCTTTTCTGGGAGGTTTTATTTATTCCTCTTTTTTTCCTGCCTGCACTTCAAAAGTTTGAATGGGTCCACGAGGCAAATGCTTTTTATTCTTGAGCTGTTCCAAGGAGTGATCCTGCAATCCTGCAGCTTTCTGGAGCAGAGAGGGCTTTAATTAAACTCTTCAGGGGGAATTTGCCTGATTGTATCACAATGGCAGGAGTGGAGAGGAAGATGTGCTGAGGATAATGAGTGCTGAGGCAGTGTAAATACGAGGGTTGGTGAGTGATTTTCTTGTAGCTGTTTGATGAAAGGGGCTCTGGGATGTGTTCAGGCTCCTGGTCAAGGCTGGATGAAATGCTGGTAGCAGGATTTGATGCAAAAATGGATTTTCAAGGCCACTTCTCTGTTTGAATGAGCAAGAACAGCCAACAGCAGCAGGATCACTCCTCTCACTCCAGCTCCAGCTGCAACTCTAGAGGGAGAGCACATCCCACTCTGAGCCAAGGAACTCAGCTGATTTAAAAGAGACCATTTCTCAGGAGCTGGCCTGTGCTGGCTCTGCTGCTTTAGTTCTTGGAGCTTCCTTGTGCCTTCAGACTTGAATTGAGAAATGTTTAGAATGTAGAAAACAACCCTGCTGAGCTCTAAATGCTCTGGCTACAGAGCTTCGCCTCTCCTGGTGAAATTTCCTCTTTAAACAGGAAGAGTTTGAGCCTCAGGGGAATAAATCAATGAGAAAAATCATCTTGAGCAATCCTTTTCCATTCTGGTTTTGTTTCCAGCTTGGGAAGGGTGCAGAGCTTGCTCTGGAAGCTCTGCAGTGCTTGCTGTTGTATGATTTATTCGGGAAAGTGGGAAAAGCAGTGGATTTTGGCAGGGAAGCTGGGCCAGTTGCACAGGTATTTGGGATGCTCTGGCCTCAAGGATGTGTGTCTGTGACATGGTGCATAAAACAAATCCAGCCATGGATTTTATCCTGCATCTGAGAACAGCTGGACTGAGATCTGGGGAAGATGAATGAAATCTGAATGAAAAAATCCACTTGGACAAGAAACAAATGGAGCACTAATTTCCCCCTTATCTAAGAAAAGTGCTCTGATAGTGAAGCATTAAACGTCAGAAAACCCAAACTACTTGAGGCTGTTTTATATGAAGTAACAGAACTTGTATAATTAATTAACTGAATGAAAGAGGGCTTGGTGCAGGAAATGCCAGCACATTCCCGTGGCTGCAGGCTGCAGGAGGAGGGAGCTGTTCCCTGCACAGCCCTTGGCCTTGGCCTCCCTGCACAGGGCACCAAAGGTGGGGCTGGAGCAGGGCTGGTGCCAGGCTGAGCCCTGCTGCCCCTGCTCCCTGCCTGTCACTGCTCCCACTGTGAGCCTGCAGCTCTGCTAATTAATAATCAGCTAATTAATAACCAGCAGTCACTTCTGTCCTTGGCTGCTGTGGGCTGTGGCAGAGCTGCTGCCAGGAGGGGCAGGGCTGGGGTCCTGGCAGGGCAGGGCTGGCACTGCTCACTGAGGATGCTCTGCTGGGCCACCTCTGGCACCTCGTGACCTGTGTGCAGTCAGATTTATACATTTACAGAGTGATTCTGGGATCCCATTTGCAGTCAGATTGAAATATTTACAGAGTGACTCTGTGATCCCATTTGCAGTCAGATTGAAATATTTACAGAGTGATTCTGTGATCCTGTTTGCAGTCAGATTCAAATGTTTACAGGGTGATTCTGGGATCCTGTGTCCAGTAAGATTTAAATATTTAGAGAGATTCTGTGATCCTGTTTGCAGTCAGATTCAAACATTTACAGAGTGATTCTGTGATCCCATTTGCAGTCAGATTGAAATATTTACACTGTGATTCTGTGATCCTGTTTGCAGTCAGATTTAAATATTTACAGGATGATTCTGTGATCCTGTGTCCAGTAAGATCTAAACACTTAAAATTTGATTCTGTGACCCTGTTTGCAGTCAGATTCAAATGTTTACAGTGTGATTCTGTGATCCTGTGTCCAGTATGATTTAAGCACTTACAATTTAAATCTGTGCCCCTGTTTGCAGTCAGATTTAAACATCTATACTGTGGTTCTGTGATCCTGTGGTCCTGTTTGCAGTCAGATTTAAACACAAATTGACTCTGTGATCCTGTTTGTAATCAGATCAAACATTTACACAGTGATTCTGAGATCCTGTTTGCAGTCAGATTCAAATGTTTACAGAGTGAATCTGTGATCCCATCTGCAGTTAGATTTAAACATTAACACAGTGACTCTGTGATCCCATTTACAATCAGATTTAAATATATTAATATATTTAAATATTTATACTGTGATCCTGTTTGCAGTCAGATTCAAACATTTCCAATTTGAATCTGTGCCCCTGTTTGCAGTCAGATTTAAACATCTATACTGTGGTTCTGTGATCCTGTGGTCCTGTTTGCAGTCAGATTTAAACACAAATTGACTCTGTGATCCTGTTTGTAATCAGATCAAACATTTACAGAGTGACTCTCTGATCCTGTTTGCAGTCAGATTTGAACATTTCCAACCTGCAAAAAGCTTTTGATGCCCCATTGCAGCGAGGGAAGCCCATCCTGCCTCAGCAGCCTGCAGGGTTTATTTTGGGAGACCTGCAAGGCTTTCCAAACCAACACCTACTGAAGGAAACTTTGTCTTTCCACAGGTGACTCTGATGCTCAAGCTGCAGTGAAAATGACAAAACACAGACACAGAGTGGGACATAAATAACAGCAGAGGTTGGGATTTGAGGCGTTGGAGTGGCTCAGGGCACTGGTTTTTACAAGAAGGATGGTGATGAGCAGGATCTTCTGGGCAGCTGGACTCAGCCCCTTCCCATCCTCAGATTTGGGGTGATCCAGCTGCTGCAAATCCCTGAAAAGCAGCCTGGATGTTTTCCTGAAAGGGGCATTACAGGGCTTTCCTTGCCTGCTGTGACACTGCAGGGTCTGTTAGGGGCTGAACACGGGCAGGTTGTTCACAGCTCAGGTCTGACAGGAGCTGCTCCCTGCCACCCCTCCCCACTGCAGGCACTGAGATTCCTCAACCTCCTGCTGCAGGATCCAGGGATTTAGGGGAAGGAGCAAACACCCAGCCCTCCACCTGAGCTGGGAGGGTCATTCTGGCTGAGGGGGAGTCAGGGAGTGTGTGCCCTGCCCCAGCCCAGCTGCTCCTGCCCCAGGGACAGGGCTCCCAGCCTCTGGAGCCCTGCAGAGCCAGCCCCCCAAGCACTGCAGCCTTCAGGAGAGCAATCCTGGAGCTCCGAGGGTGGGGCTGAGGTCACTGGGTGTGCCCAGCCTGGCAGGGACACTCCTGGGGCTGCAGCTCTGCCCCCTCCGAGCAGGGTCAGGACCCTGGGAATGGCCACTGAGAATTCCCTGACCTCTGCTATGTGCAGGGGCCACGGGGTCAGCACCACTGAAATGATTTATCAGGGATGATAATGATTTATAAAGGATATATTCTGGCACGACCCAGTTTCCAGGTGTTTCTGTAACGCTGAAAAAAAAAAATCCCGAAAAAATCCATTTCAGGGGCCACTCGTGCCTTGTAATTACAGGTTTGTGGGAAGAGACAACAACTCCCTGTCACAGGAGGTGGAGTTTGGGCGGTGAGAAGGGTTTGAAGTGAAATAAACCCAAAACATGAGGAGGAGAAATGAGAGCCCCGGGGAGAGGAAAAGCTGCTGCCCTGTTTTTAACCCCTGCAGGGCCGTGGGGTCAGCAGGGAGGCAAGGATCTCATTTGAGGCTCAGGGTGGGTGGTGAAGGTGCTGTCAGGCAGGTTTGGTGTTGTGGAACATTTCCTGGGAGTCTGCACAAGTCCTTGCACAGCTTTTCTAGGAGAGGATCTCGATGCATGTGCTGCACATCTATAACAGCAAAGGGTCATTCAGCTGATGCCTTTTAAATTAATTATAGATTTTATAGTTATGAGCAACTCCTCAGCCCAGCTGTCTCCCAGGCATTAACAGTTTATCTGCACTTTGGAATAGCTTCCTGCAGCCCTTCTCCACAGGCTTGGAGCTGAGATGGATGTGCAGGAGCAGGGTGGGCACTGTGCAGCCCCAGCTCACCTGGAGCATCCCTCAGGATGGAATCACACCCCAGCAGCTCATCCTTTTCCTCACCTGCCACGGAAGGTCCTGCAGAGCTGTAAACAATCAATGGTTCCCAGGCTGGGACAGTTTTTCATTAGCTGTGAAGGTTGAACGAGGCACTTGCCGAGATCTATTGAGAGCCAGCCGGGCTTTACAGATTTGATGGGATGTTCAGTGCATGCTCATTACCTCTGCTGTTAATTAATGGCTCCTGGTGAATCAAAAGGATCGGGGCTGGATCCCACCCCTGGAAATCAGAACCATTTTGTAGCCCTGGTTGGTGCCTGAGATGTTTTGGGTTTCTGAAACTCCTTCCCAGAGAGTTTTCTGTCAACCAGAGACACGTTTTTGTAGCTGTAATTTTGTTTACATTCCTTTCCCTAGGAGGGACTTCTCCTTGTCTGCACAGACCCCCCAACAACCCCACCCTGCACAGACACCCCAAACCCCACCCTGCACAGACCCCCCAACAATCCCACCCTGCACAGACCCCCCAACAACCCCACCCTGCACAGACACCCCAAAAACCCCACCCTGCACAAACCCCCCAAACCCCACATCCCTGGGAGCTCTGTCCCAGCTCTCCCGGAGCTGTGGCAGCCTCGGGGGCCGTGCCCATGCCCTGGGCAGTGCCAGCACCTTCTGGGGATTGTTATAAATGCACATTTTGGAGTTGGCTTTTCGCAAATATTGACATGAATGCTATACATATAAAGTAAGAAAGTTGTACTGTATTTCCTTTTATTTGTGGAATTTAAAAATGTAATGAAGGTATAAGGAGGGGGGGGGGTTGTATTTTTTTAACCTTTCAAATAGATAGAAAACAGAAGAGAGGCCTGGCATTCCTGTAACTGATAAAGGCAATTAAATGTTTATGGCCAAGAAAGATTTATGGCATCTACTTTGACACCCAGACGCCAAAAACAGATAAAGAAGATACAATACTTAAGGACCCTTAAAACTGATAAGTGAAACAGATGTTTTAATATGCATTAGCTTATTTAAATATGTAGCACAAGGGTCCTTAAAACAAAGGATCTGAAGAGAGATGGGGTGTAGGTTTTGCACCCTCAGCTGAGCAGCTATCTTTTCCTGTCTCCTAAATGTCTGTTTTTATTCTATATTTTTTAATTTTTATTAAACTTATAAATTAATATTAAAAAAAAAATGAAACGTCGTTTTTCACAGGATGAACCTTTCCCTAAGGACTGCATCATCCCCACTCCTGCTGTTGGCAGGAGAAGTCACTGCCTGCCCTGGTGACAGCAGTAACTCCCCAGCTCCGTGCCTGCCTCTCAAAGCAGGGCTTAAAGCATTGTCAGGAGTTAATCTGGAGCAGAGATGAGCAGGGATTAGTGGCTAAAACCACGTCCCTGCGGCCCCGGGGCAGCTGAGGGGCGAATCCTGCCGGGCTCACTTGCACTCTGCAGAGATAAGGGACCAGTATCTATTCACAGATCTCCTGGGATCAGCCACTGAGTGTCCCCGGGATGCCCTGGGCAGGCTGGGCTGGGACAGGGATGGGCAGAGCTGGAGAATAAAGCAGAGATTGATTGAAAGGGCTTTAGGGTAAACCTTGGGCAGGACAGGGCTGCACCCAAGGGGCACCCAAAATGGACACAAAATGGGCACAGAATGGGCACAAAATGGGCACAAAATGGTCACAAAATGGACACAGAATGGGCACAAAATGGGCACAAAATGGACACAAAATGGACCCAAAATAGTCACAAAATGGACAAACGGTCACCAGGTCTCCCACTTTGGTCAGTTCTGGTCCATTTGCACATTGGGGTTTAATTGTCCAGTTCCAGCTCCAGGCTGGGAGGTCCCATCCTGCTTGTTCCTCCCTCCAGCCACCCTTGTTTGTGCTTTGGGCTGGAAGTTGTCCTTGGTGTGCAGCAGGAGCAGGATTTGTTTTGTGTCCCTGCTCTGTGCAGAGCTGAGTGACCCTGACTGTGAGCTCAGAGCTGCACCCTGGGCAGCACAGAGCCTGAAACACAGCAGAGCTCAAACCTCAGGCATCACCTGAGCTCTGGGTGGGCGCTGAGCACTGGCAGGGATGGGCAGCAGGGAGGGAGGGGTGGCAGGCAAAGAGTTCACAGAATTGGAGTGGATGAATTTATCTCAGTGCTTAGGATTTATCTGAGTGGTGACCAAGCAGCAGCCCTGGGGCACTCTGGGTGTGCCAGGGGAAGTGTGCAAGAAGGGTTGGTTGGGATATTTGGGAGAAATCCTTGGCTGGGAGGGTGGGCAGGGCTGGCACAGGGTGCCCAGAGCAGCTGTGGCTGCCCCTGGATCCCTGGCAGTGCCCCAGGCCAGGCTGGACACTGGGGCTGGGAGCAGCCTGGGGCAGTGGGAGGTGTCCCTGCCCATGGAAGGAGATCCTGGTACAGTGGGAGGTGTCCCTGCCCTGGCATGGGATGGATTGAGCAGGGTTTAACTGACCATGGACATCCCAAAATCCCTCAGTGGGGTGGCCTCAGGCCAGGCAGTGACAGGGGTGGGTGCCAGGGCCCTGCTGCCAGGGCATGTCCCCAAAGGATGGACAGAGAGGTCAAAGAATCATTTTCTTTGGAAAATCTCTCTGGGAACATCGGGTCCAAGCACTCCCAGCTCTGCCAAGGCCACCATGTCCCCAGGTGCCACATCCACGGAGCTTTTAAACCCCTCCAGGGGGGTTCCAAACTCCTTGGAATGGCACCTGGCTCAGATTTGTCTCCCTGCAGTCACTCCCTCACTCGGGCTTGTGGAGCCAGGGATCTGCTTCCCCTGATAATGATTTCAGGAATTATTCATGCTGTGTGCTTGGAAGGATGCTCAGAGGTTTCCTTGGGAAGCTGCTGCTCCTCAGGGACTCGGCTGCTTGATATTCACAGGGTTTATTTTTCAGAAATATCCAATTTTCCAGCCATTCTTTAAAGAAAATGAAGTTTTCTCCCCTCTCCCGAGCTAGGCACACATTTCTCATGCAGCAAGCAGGTTTCCTTTTGTCTTTTGGCAATTGCACCAATTGAAGCAGAGCAGCAGCATTCCAGGGCACTGCTCCTGGGCTGGCTCCCTGCTCCCTGGAGGCAGAGAAGGTTTCAGGGAAGCTGTGGGGGTTTGCACAGGCTGGAAACCCCATCCCAAAACCTCTCCAGACCCCAGGGACTTCTTGGTGTGTGGGGTTGTTCCTCAGGAGGGTCTCCATGACTGGAAGGGTTAAAGCCAGGAGGTTTTGGGGTGCTCTGCAGTGAAGTTTGGTGGGTGTGGTGGTGATCAGAGGCTGGATTGAGGGTCTTGGAAATCTTTTTCCCTATAAATCCCCCAGGGTGGGGTAGAGGACACCATCAGCTGCTCCTGGGTTTTAATATTTGGAGCTGCACCAAGAGAATGGAGAGAAATCCTCCCCAACAGCCTTTGCTCTTTGTTCTGGGGACTGCCAGGCTGCTGGAGACAAACTGGGAACTGGGACAATGCTGGGGTTTCCCTGGGAGCAGCCAAAGGCACTGAACAGCCCCAAAAGGGCCCCGTGAGGGGCTGGGGATGGATGCTCTGCAAGGGAGAGGGGATTTCAGAACCCCAGAACATCCTGGGCTGGAAGGGACCCACAGGGATCATCCAGCTCAGCAACCCCACCCTGCAGAGACACCCCGAAAATCCCACCCTGCACAGACACCCCAAAAACCCCACCCTGCACAGACACCCCAGCAATCCCACCCTGCACAGACACCTCAAAATCCCACCCTGCACAGATCCCCCAAATCCCACCCTGCACAGACACCCCAACACTCCCACCCTGCACAGACCCCCCAAAATCCCACATCCCTGGGAGCTTTTCCAAACCCTCCTGGAGCTGTGGCAGCCCAGGGGCCGTGCCCATTCCCTGGGCAGTGCCAGCACTCTTTGGGGATGAACCTTTCCCTAAATCCATCCCAAACCTCCCTGGCACAGCTCCAGCTGTTCCCTGGTGCCACAGCAGCGATGGAGCTGCCCCTGCCCTTCCACCCTCCCCAATCCAGCTGCTAATTAATGAGCTAATTGCTGTCACTCCCTTGCCTGGGTGTTCCTCCCCTTCCAGGCCCGGGTGGTTTTCTCTGGACACAGCCACCCCTGATGGGGCAGTCACTGGGGGCCCGCTCTGGTTAACGAGGAGGGGTTAATTAGCTGTGAGCTGTCCTATAGATCTGTTGGGTTTAGCTCTCAGCTCTGCCTCTGCCAGGTGCAAACCGTGTCTGCTTCGTGCCCTGCACGGGTGGTGACACAAAGCAGGCTCCCTCAGGGGGATGGTGTGCTGGGCATGGGGAACACTCCATCCTGGTGAGGCAGGGAGTGATGGACTCACCCTGCGAGGGAGCCTGGCCAGGCTGTGGGGAGGAGGCTGCTCTCCAAGGCACAATCTGTCATCCCAGTCACACAGGCTGTGTGTGTGTGTGACAGGGTGTGGAGGGGGAGGACAGCGCTGGCACCCCCAGCCCTGCCAGGTGGCACTGGCACGGGTGGCACTGGCACAGGAACGCCTCACCCCCGGCAGTGGGGGTGATGCTGGGGCTGTGAAATGTCAGCACGTGGCTCTGGATCCATCCCTGAGCCTGCCTGATCCCTGCAGCTCTGCTGGGCCAGCCTGCCAGCAGTGCAGGGCCCAGGGAAGAGCAGATCCCTCAGCCCTGCACGTGGAGCTGCTGCCTCCTGTCACTTCTCATCCCCGCGTGGGGCTCTGAAGTGACTGCAGATGTCACGAGCCAGCAGTGTCCCCAGTGTCCCCTCCGGGGCAGGGCTGGGGCTCAGAGGCTGCTGAGGGGAGAGCCTGGAGCTGTGCAGCTGCCCCTCAGGGGCTGTGGCAGTGCCCTGCTCCCCTGAGCCCTCCCTGGGGTGTGCCCGCCTGGCCAGGTGCTGGCTGGCACCTCTGAGCCTGCCTCGTCTGTCCCTCCCAGGTCCCTGGTCACCTCCCTGTCCCTCTGTTGATGCTCCTCGCTTCAGAAAGCTCTGCAGCTTTCCAGGCTCTCAGGAGTTATCCCTGAGTGAACCCGTCTGGCAGCTCCTGTGCAGAGCAAACCTCGGGGTGAGGGAGCCCAGAGCTGCAGGGAGGCGGCTGCTGCTGCCCCAGGCCCTGCTGTCCCCAGGCCCTGTCCCCAGGCCCTGTCCCCAATCCCTGCTGCTGCTGCCCCAGGCCCTGCTGTCCCCAGGCCCTGTCCCCAGGCCCTGTCCCCAGGCCCTGTCCCCAATCCCTGCTGCTGCTGCTGCCCCAGGCCCTGTCCCCAGTCCCCAATCCCTGCTGCTGCTGCTGCCCCAGTCCCTGTCCCCAGTCCCTGTCGCTGTGGGACACGAACTGAGGACACGGACTCTGGTTTTCAGAAGGCTGTGTCAGACTCGAAGGCTGCTCTTTATTTTTCAAACCTGCCTTAGATGCTTTTTTACAACGAGCCCACCTAAGAGGTGGGATCCTTTGACCCATTGGTCACCCCAAAGGGCCATCAAACAAAGTTCCCTCCTTTGGGAAAGAATGCAGAAAAACAAGATCGTTTATAATAACATGCTCTTGTTTACAGCAGGTGTCTGTGGGAAAAGAATTTCCCGAGACCAAAACATGGCAGGCACACACTGTGGCTACAAATCCCTGCTGCTGCTGCCCCAGGCCCTGTCCCCAGTCCCCAATCCCTGCTGCTGCCCCAGGCCCTGTCCCCAGGCCCTGTCCCCAATCCCCTGCTGCTGCTGCCCCAGTCCCTGTCCCCAGTCCCTGTCCCCAGGGCCTGTCCCCAGTCCCTGCTGCTGCCCCAGGCCCTGCTGTCCCCGACCCCTGCTGCTGCTGTTATCCCTGTCAGTGATGCTCTGGGGCAGGATCACCCAGGGAAGGTGCTGCTGTGGCAGGAGGGGGCAGCCCAGCTGGCAGGATGTGTTTGTGCACAGCTGCAGGACACCCCGGCCTGGCCTGGCCTGGCCTGCCCAGGGAAATGTCCCCTCCTGACACCCGGGGTGGCTCAGGGACAGCTGGGCTGGGGTTTCCATGGTGAGACAGCGAGAAATGCCACCCCAAAGGGTTTGGGCACAGCTCTGAGGCACAGGGGAGTGCTGGGGTGGATCATCCCCGGGGGTCCCTCCCGGCTCAGGAGATTCTGGGATGATCTCCCACCTTCTGTTGTCTGAGCCTGCTGTGTGCATTAAATGCTAATTAAACAGCTTTAATTGTACCTGAATGAGAGGCCAGCCCCATGCTTGGACTTGGGTTCTTTCAGCCCAGAGTGTCACAGACGGGTTTGGGGTGGAGGGGACATTGAAGTGATTCCCACCCCTGTGGTCATGCTGAAGTAGATGACGTGCTAATTACACATGTGCTAATTACACATGTGCTAATTACACATGCATATATGAAATAAACACCCTGTGATTTCTCTCTCCAGGTAAAAGAGAAGTAAGCCAAGAGTCAGCCTGCAGAGCCCTCAGTGCTTATCCTGTTATTCCATGGGCTCAGGGAGAGCCAGATTCACCCTGTCCAGCAGAGACCTGCCTGGCCATGAGATCCCAAGCTCCTTACAATCCTCCTCCTCCACTTCCTCCTCCCCTACACTGCTGACTGGCCTCTCCCTGTGTTTCAGGGGTGGAAGGGGTCCCTGGCAGGGCTCTCTGAGGGGGCAGAGCAGGTCCCTGTCCCCTGGGAACGCTGGCCGTGCGAAGGCAGGCAGGGTGCTGCTCTGCAGAGTGCTGACTGCAGCTCCCTGCTGTCCCACTTCTGTCACCAGGGATCACAGCCTGCCGGGGGGGACAAGATCTGCAGGAAATGTCTCTCTTTACCCTCTGCTGGCCCCAGTGTGTCCCTGTTCCACAGCCAGGCCAGGGATCAGAGCCGTGGATAATGGGAAAATGCATCCTCGAGCCCCCCAGCCTCTGCCCTGGGAGAGGTTTTTGGTGGAAAAACGCAATTCAGAACTGATTTCCTGCCCACTTCATTAACTTCAAACCTAGAGGCTGGTGCAGTTTGCTGAGCAGGGGTGGTATTTTAGGATTAGGATTTAATTAAGATGGAATTGCATGGTTTTGGGTGGGAAGGACCTGAAAGCTCATCCCATTCCAGCCCCCTGCCACGTTCAGGGACACCTCCCACTGCCCCAGGGTGCTCCAAGCCCCGTCCAGCCTGGCCTGGGGCACTGCCAGGGATGAGGAATCCAATCCTCAGGACCCCAGGACTGGAGGGAGGTTTTTGGCACATCAGGGCCTGACCAGCTCCAGTGGAATCCAGCAGCAATGAAGAATTGCATTTGGCCCCTGCTGAGCGTTGCATTTCACCCCCCGATTCCCCAGGCCTGCTCGGAGGAATTTAAATAATCACATTCTGGTTTACAATATTTTTTTATGTATTATTGATGGCCCCTTGTAAAATGAAACTGCATGCCATTGCCAGGCACACAATTGCAAAGTTTCAGTCTATTAAGGTTTTATTGCTGGAGGGGAGGGAGCTGCACAATCCATCCCCAAGGCACGGGAACTTGCTGAAAACGGGGGAAACTTCGCTTTCCATAATGGATTCAATTGTTACAACTTGTTCAGCAGAGTGCTGTGCTGGCACTGGGATGTCATTTCCTGATTTTAGGGACGCCGCGGTGCCTCCCGCGGTGCTCAGAGATCCCAACAACGAGAGGAATAATTTATTGCTGCTCCTTGAGGTCCCTCAGTCGGCAGCAGGGGGGGAGGCTGCCCTTCCCTGAATTCCCTGTTCAAGCAGCCACGGGATGGGGAGGATTCATCCCCTGGGAGCTCTTTGGGAGCCCATCCCAGGAATCCACCCCTTTTTAACCAAAATTGCCTGGGTTCCCTGCTCTTTGGGGGGATTTTCCAGGCACAGCCTGTGTTGCTCTGGGACAGGAGGGGGTGCAGGAACAGCTTCTCATGGCTCCTTCTCCACTCCCCCTGCAGGGACAGAGCCCTTCCTGCCCCTCCTTTGGCCTGGAATGCCCCAAGGAGAGGGGAGCCATCCCAGGGGAGCCAGCAGGAGCTGGGATGGGCTGAGACCGAGGATGTGCAGAGAGGTGAGGAATCCATGGGGAAAAACCTGCCCTGAGCTTGGCTGGAATGCCAGAGTCCCAGCTGGTTTGGGCTGGAAGGGAATGCCAGGATCCCAGCTGGTTTGGGTGGGAAGGGAATGCCAGGATCCCAGCTGGTTTGGGTGGGAAGGGGATCCCAGGATCCCAGCTGGTTTGGGTGGGAAGGGAATCCCAGGATCCCAGCTGGTTTGGGCTGGAAGGGAATGCCAGGATCCCAGCTGGTTTGGGTGGGAAGGGAATCCCAGGATCCCAGCTGGTTTGGGTGGGAAGGGAATCCCAGGATCCCAGCTGGTTTGGGTGGGAAGGGAATCCCAGGATCCCAGCTGGCTTGGGCTGGAAGGGAATCCCAGGATCCCACCTGGTTTGGGCTGGAAGGGACCTTGAAGTTCATCCCATGGGCAGGGACACCTCCCACTGCCCCAGGCTGCTCCAGCCTGGCCTGGGGCACTGCCAGGGTTCCAGGGGCAGCCACAGCTGCTCTGGGAATTCCATCCCAGCCCCTCCTCACCCTCACTACCAAGATTTCCTTCCCAATCTCCCATCCAGTCCTATGGGGGGTCAAAAGTGGAGAAGCAAGAGTTGACCCCAGCCCTGTTGCCAATGCAGCTCCTTCCTCATTCCCAAAATTGCTGCTGCTTAAAAACCCCATAATCTAAAATGAACACTCTTTGGTTTGAGCTGAATGGGAATTTTCCAGTTAAAATGACAAAAAAAAATTACATCAAATAAATGATGTTAAAAGAGGAATTTTCTCTTCCCAAATCACTGGGAAGCCACTGCAGAACTTTAATTTCTCTAGCAGGAGAATGGGTTAATATTGAAATGATGCTGCTCCACTACAAAATATGACCAGAAACTGTTTATTTGAATCAACATAAATAGGAAAGGACTTGGGGAAGGGCAGCTCCTGAGCAGGCTGGGCACAGCAGAGCTGGGGGATGTGCTGTGGGTCAGCACTGCCCAAAGCCTCCCTCAGCCTGTGCCTGTCACACTTTGATTCCTGAATGAGCCAGAAAACCTAAACTGGGGAGAAAATCACCACTGACCTGGGTGACAAACATCTCTGTTATTCCTCCTGATGGAGCATCTCTGAAGCTGTCAGGCAGCTGGGAAAAGCTGTTGTTGCACGGATTTTAGGGCCATATTTCACATTCTATTCTCTCTTTTTGCTGTTGTGAACTCTGCTGTCTCTTTTCTGTCTGTTATAAAACCCTGACGAGCTCAGCCCCCACCATTTCTGCTACTCCCAGACATTTCTTCTTCTCCCTGGCTGTTCCTCATCCAGGACTGGAGTTATCTTGCTTAAGTGAAGATTTAGGTGTGAAATGGAAGGGGGATTTTCACATCTTTAATAAATAAAATCATTTCTCAGCTAAGGGCTCGCCAGGCATTGATTTACAGAGTGATTTCTCTCCACTCTCTGTTTTTTATCCTCTTTTCCAAGCAAACAAAGCAACAGAGAGCTCCAGAGTGAAAATGCCGTGAGGAATCACAAATCAAGACTGCTCACTTGAACTCAGCCTGAAGTGAAGCTGCAAAAGACCCGGAGGGGAGTGTGGATTACAAAGGAACCCCACCAGATCTGGGCATTCAGAGGAGAAAAGTTTTCCCTGCTGGTGCCTGACATGCAGTGTGCAGTGCTGGATGACAGGCTGGAAGCTTTCCAGTGGATTTATTCCTGACTTTGTGCAGGGCTGGCTTTATCCAGTTTGCCTTGCTGAGTTTTCCTCCTGTGGGTAAAAATCAGAGAGTTGTGATTTATCATGGGATGGTGGGGTTGGGAGGGACCTCCAAGCTCATCCCCAGCCACAGCAGGGACACCTCCCACTGTCCCAGGCTGCTCCAGCCTGGCCTTGGGCACTGCCAGGGATCCAGGGGCAGCCACAGCTGCTCTGGGAATCCCAGCCCAGCCCCTCCTCACCCTCACAACCAAGAATTCCTTCCCAATCTCCCATCCAGTCCTCCCCTGGGATCCCACTGCCCAGTGTGACTGATGGAACCACAGCCTGGTTTGGGCTGGCAGGGACCCCAAATCCCCCCCAGTGCCACCCCTGCCCTGGCAGGGACACCTCCCACTGTCCCAGGCTGCTCCCAGCCCCAGTGTCCAGCCTGGCCTTGGGCACTGCCAGGGATCCAGGGGCACCCTGTGCCAGCCCTGCCCACCCTCCCAGGGAACAATTCCTGCCCCAAATCCCACCCAAAGCTCTTCTCTGTCCCTTTAAAGCCATCTCCTCTTCTCCTCTCCTGGCACCTTCCACCAGGCCAGGTTTCCCCAAGCCCCACCTGAACTGGCTGGGATTTCTGGCACTGCCAAGCACAAAACCATGGCTCCTCTTCTTTTTCATTTTCAGTGAAAAAAACCCAGTCCAGTTTTCTTCTCTTTCTGCTTTCCCCTGCTGGTTTGCTGCTCGTGCTCCGAGAGATTTCCCTCATGGAAAGGAGCTCTGGCTGGAGGGAGCCCAGGCCCTGCAGGGAACTGCTCCCAGGGCACTTTCTCCTCATCCCTCACTGGGAAAAGGTTCCCAGGGCTGGGTTTCCACAGCACAGCCTGGCCCTGGGCTGCCCTGGAGCAACCCCAGTGCAAAGGATCACCTGAGATGTAGGATGGAAGAAATAATCCTTTCAGCTTCCCTGCCTTCCCTTTTTTATTTATTTTTTTTTTTGGATGTAGCTGCCTGATTTATTTGTTTTTCTCCAGCATCCTTGCACTGGTTTAACTGGAGGAGTTTTGCTTTTCTGCAGGTGGGCAGAGGGAAGGACCAGGCTGCTCTTTGAGCTCAGAATCCCAGGATTGACCATCAAACAGAGGGGAGAGGCTCTGATTATTCTGGGGGACAGATCAGTGGGATTCTCTCCCTGGACAGAGATCAGAGCAAAAAGGGGAAGAAAAAGGGTAAAAATAAAAATAAAAAACAAAAAAACAAAAAAAAAAAAAAAAAAAAAAAAAAAAAACAAAAAACAAAAAACCAAAAAAAAAAAAAAAAAAAAAAAAAAAAACCAAAAAAAAAAGAAAAAAAAAAAAAAAAAAAAAAAAAAAAAAAGGAAGAAAAAGGGTAAAACCAAAACCAAATCAGTGGAATTTTCTCCCTGGACAGAGATCAGAGTGAACAAGGGAAGAAAAAGGGTAAAAAAACCTCCCAAATCAGTGGAATTCTCTTCCTGGACAGAGAGCAGAGTGAAAAGGGGAAGAAAAAGGGTAAAAAAAAAAAAAAGGGAAGAAAAAGGGTGAAAACAAAAGTGAGGAGGGGCCAAGTGCAGGTCTCAGACCCGGATTTGGGTGAGGAACCTCAGAGGCAAACAGGAGATGTCACCTCAGGTAAGGAGCAGAGAGGGACTCAGGGATCCTTGAGGGTCCCAGGGTTCCATCAGCTTCACTCACAGATAATTAGTTAATTAATAATTCCCTTGGTAAATTCTCCTGTCCCAGTTACGTGTCTCAGCATGTCTTTAGAAAGTTTAATGTCCATGTTCAGGAACACAAGAAAAACCTTCCAATATCGAAAAATCTGAGTGTGTCCATCCTTTATTCCCATTCCCACAAAATTCCTGTGGCCTTCTGCTGTCATCCCTTCCAAATGCTGAGTGCCTGATTGTTATTGAGATGGATTCTGGAACAAACCCCCCAGGATGAGCTTGGGGTGTTGCTCACACACAAATTCCTGCTGAAGCTTTAAAGGTGATGAAGATGTTCTTTGAAGCTATGCAGATTTCAATCTGTGCTCTCAGTCTCTCCAGGAGCAGTTCAGGAGTTTGGGGATGAATAATTCCATCTGCAGCCAGAGCCTTGGCTTTCCCCCTGGAGCACCTGAGTCACCAGCAAGCAGAGGCTGGCAGACACCAGGAGTTGCTTTGTTCTGCCCTAAAATCACAAAGTTCTGAAAAGAAAACCAAAAGCAAACCAGAAGATAAGCTGGGAACACAAGTGCTGCTGCAAAGGAGGTGAAATCCAGCAAAGAACTTCAAGTTATGGTTTTCATATGTTTCAGTTGTTTAATCTATGGGGTGGCATTGGGTTTGAGGGTGTTCTGTCCCTGTGGGGCAGAACTGGTGGGGCTCAGCTTGGCCAGAAATCTGCTGGGAGCCCTGCACAGAACCTCGGGATCCAGGAATGCTTTGGGTTGGGAGGGACCCCAAACCCCCCCAGTGCCAGGGCAGGGACCCCTCCCACTGTCCCAGGCTGCTCCCAGCCCCAGTGTCCAGCCTGGCCTGGGGCACTGCCAGGGATCCAGGGGCAGCCACAGCTGCTCTGGGCACCCTGTGCCAGCCCTGCCCACCCTCCCAGGGAACAATTCCTGCCCCAGATCCCATCTAAATCTCCCCTTTTCCAGTTTGAAGCCATTCCCTGTGTCCTGTCCCTCCATCCCCCCAGAGTTGTGAGGGACAGGTCCTGGCAGGGATAAAGAACCCTGCCCCAGCTGGTTTAACAGAAGATATCCCCCAGAGCTGTGAGGGACAGGTCCTGGCAGGGATAAAGAACCCTGCCCCAGCTGGTTTAACAGATGGGAATCAAACACATCTCACACTGCAACCCAAGACAGAGGTGCTGGGAGCTGAGGGCTGTCAGCCCTGGCAGGGTGAGGTTGCTGCAGAGGCACAGCCCGGGAGAGAATCCCCGGAGCACAGGGAGCACTGTGCTCAGCCAGCCTGAGCCAGAGAGGTTCCACAAGGCTTAGCAAAGCTGGATTATGGCACGGGCACGTGGCTGCTGCTGCTCAGATGCTGCTGGGGAAACAGCTGAAGGGGCTTGGTGGGGCTTTTCTGCTTGTTTTGTTTGTTTGTGGTGTGTGTGTTTGTGCTTTGGAGGCTTTTGGGCTCCCAGGCTGGCCACAGAGAACAATGCAGAATGGTCCAGAAGGTGAGGGAGGGGAGGTTTAGATGGATCTGGGGCAGGAATTGTTCCTGGGAGGGTGGGCAGGGCTGGCACAGGGTGCCCAGAGCAGCTGTGGCTGCCCCTGGATCCCTGGCAGTGCCCAAGGCCAGGCTGGACACTGGGGCTGGGAGCAGCCTGGGACAGTGGGAGGTGTCCCTGCCAGGGCAAGGGTGGGGCTGGGGGGGATTTGGGGTCCCTGCCATGGCAGGGGTGGCGCTGGGTGGGATTTGGGGTCCCTTCCAGCCCAAACCATTTGGGATTTTATCAAAATCTCTCTGATTCATTCTGGTGAACCGAAGCTCTCAACAGCAGTGTAATTAAACACAATTCCTCATTCCCCTGAGGCCTCAACAGGCTTCTCTCCTCACACCTCAGGGGTGCCTGGAAATGCTCCTGGGGTGGATTTTTCCAAGGAAGCAAAGACAAAGCACCGTTGGGCTGTGTTTGGAGGGGAAGCTCTCTCTCCCTGTACCCTAAAGCTGATGCCAATGTCTCATGTCAGTAGGAACAGCCCTGGTTCTTCCCTCCTGAGGCTTCAGCCTCTCACAGCTCAGAGTTGGGTTCTGCCAGAAGGAAAAATGTCATTTAATCCATCAGTGGGAGCTCAATGGAGCCCTTGTAGTGCCATAAATAGAGATAGTTATTGCCCCTGTGCCCGTGGTGCTGCCTGGGTGTGCCTTGGGTCACTCCCCTGCTGATTCCTTCTGGATGTTCCCAATCCAGTCCTGGATTTGGTGGCAGTGGCAGCTGTTCTGGGGAGTTTTGCACCTGAGTCAGGTGTGAACTGCCTGACAGTGCTCCAGGAACACACTGCCCTGGGCACTCCTGCCCGCAGAAAGACAGACTTGTAAAATGTTCTCCTCTTGACTTCCCCACCAATATTTCACTGTTCAGTTGGTATCAAAGCTGCTCTTTTGGCTCTGGAATCTTTGGGGGTTTGGGCTGTTTGAAGGGGTGGCAGCTCAGTTTGTGTTCTGAGGGAACAGTGCTCCAGCCAAGCACGTGTCCTAAAAACTCTCAATAATTCCTTTTGTAGCTGGCAGGGCCTGCCAGGCCCCTGGTCTCCGAACAAAGAGCTCATTCCTCTCCTGGAAGGCTCTTTAGGAAGTCACTCTGATGGGTTATCCAGCAAAGTGCTGTTATCACTGAGGGTGAGCCTCACCCTTGGCTCAGCCAGGCTTCCTGGAAAGCAGAATGAATGAACTGCTCAGGGTGTGGGGTTTCTTCAGAGAAAAAGAAAACAACAGCAGCAGAAAAAAAAAAAAAAAAACCAAAAACAAAACATAAAAACAACCCAAAGGCTGTGCTGCAGCAGAAGAGAGTGAGGCTCTTAGCTCATCCCAAACATTTGTGTGCACAGCTTGACTCTGGAATCCAGGGAGGATGAGGGGTGGGCAGGGGGCAGCCGGGCCCCTGCAGGAAAAAGGAGAAGTGGGTTTGTTTCTCCAGAGCTGTGGGGTTGGTTTGGGGCTCCTGTTTCGCCCTGAGGGAGAGAGCAGATGGTTGGGAAGGGCGAGAGGAGGTTGGAGGGCTCTCCCCAAGGCTTGGCAGCGCTGTCTGGGAGGATTTGTGAGGAATTCATCACTGTGGGGATGAGGAACAAGGCAGGTTCAGCCCCTGGGCACAGCCTGTGCCCCCGAGCAGGGCAGGCAGGGCAGGCAGGGGCTGATGCTCCCTTCAAACAGGTTTGTGTCTGGCAGAAAGCAGGGGGTGAGTGACTGCTGCCCTGCCGAGCTCAATGAATGTAAAGCATCAGTTCCCTGTCCTTTGGACAGGCACTCAGAGACTGCCTGCAGACAAAGCAGAGTGCAGAACAGCTCTTCAAAGAGACACGAGGTATTAAATCTCTTTGCTGAGTGACAAGGGCTTTGTGATGGCTGGGACTGCAGTTCAAGGGCTCCTGGGAGCCTCTGAGCTGGGGAATGCAGCATCCCTGTGTGTGTGCTGCAGGGTGGGGAACCCTGAGTTCAACCAGAGTCTGGGCACCCTGTGCCAGGGCCTGCCCACCCTCCCAGGGAACAATTCCTGCCCAAATCCCATCTCAATCCTTCCCTTCCAGCTCCAACCCCCCCTGTCCCAGTGCCTGGCTGGGCACCTCGTGTTGGTGCAGCTGTATTTGGGATTTGTTATCATTTATGATAATCCCTCTCCAGTATGATGTTTCTGGACAAGCAGAATTGGTCCTCGTGTTTTATGGGAATGTTTTCCCCACTCCAGCATTATTGTAGATGAAGATTAGTTCTGTAGTCTGGAGCCTGTAATTAACTGTGCTGAGGAATTTGCTCTGTTGATCCAACAAGCCTTGGGAGTGTGGGGGCTGTGGAGGTGGGCAGGGAGTCCATTTGTTGTTCCAGAGCGAGGTTGGATCTGGGGGTGCAGGAGAAGCACTTGGTGAAACAGGGAGAAAGTGTGGAGAGCTGATCCTGAGGGGAAAGCTCTGCTGCTCTGAGCTGGGAACATCCCTGGGCACAAGCCCAGCAGCTCTGGGCACCTGCTGGTGCCTGAGGTTTGAGCTCTGCTGTGTTTCAGGCTCTGTGCTGCCCAGGGTGCAGCTCTGAGCTCACAGTCAGGGTCACTCAGCTCTGCACAGAGCAGGGACACAAAACAAATCCTGCTCCTGCTGCACACCAAGGACAACTTTCAGCCCAAAGCACAAACAAGGGTGGCTGGAGGGAGGAACAAGCAGGGTGGGACCTCCCAGCCTGGAGCTGGAACTGGACAATGAAACCCCAATGTGCAAATGGACCAGAACTGATCAAAGTGGGAGACCTGGTGAACGTTTGTCCATTTGGTGTCCATTTTGTGTCCATTTTGTGTCCATTTTGTGTCCATTTTGTGTCCATTGTGTGACCATTTTGTGTCCATTTTGTGACCATTCTGTGTCCATTTTGGGTCCATTCTGTGTCCATTCTGTGTCCATTTAGTGTCCATTTTGTGACCATTTTGGGTCCATTTTGTGTCCATTCTGTGTCCATTTTGTGACCATTTTGGGTCCATTTTGGGTCCATTTTGTGACCATTTTGTGACCATTTTGGGTCCATTTTGGGTCCATTTTGGGTCCATTGCTTCCCAAACTCTGAGTTCCTGCAATTCTGAGGTGCCCCAGGGAGTTGGAGCAGTGGCTTCCCCCTCTAATTGAAATGATTTCCATTGGGAGCAAACCTTTCTGCAGCAGCAGCAGGTGATGGAGCCTCTCCCTGCTCAAACTTTATCTCCCAGGATGTGTGGCTGCAGAGCATTCCAGGCACTTCCACACCAAGGTAAGAGAAAAAGAATAAAATAATAATGATAAAATAATCAAAACATCCCAATCTCCTTCCTAACCCAGCCCCCAGCAGCCAGGGAACACTAAAGCTAAAATGACTTTTTGCCAATAATTGTCTTTGGGTTCTTTAGAGCAATATCATCAAAGCTCTGTAGACTTAATACCACTGGTTATGGGATTTGGAGCTCAGCTAAATGCAAAACTTAATTCAGTGTTCAGTTGTTTAAAATTTAAAATCCAAACTTGAGTGTGTCATAAAAAGTCAGGCTGCTTCTCCTGCTTATTAGGGGAGGAAAAAAAATCAGCCTAATTCCATAAAATTCACAGGCACTGAGCCTGCATTGGAGTTTATTAGAGGGAAAATGTTCCTTTAATACAGAAACCAGGAAAAGGCAGGAGCACCGAGCAAATTATGCAGATTCAATTGTGGAACAAAAGGCACTGAATTTACATGCTCTGAAAATTTCCAGTTTGTCCCTTGCCAGGCTCTGCCTGTGAAGGTTACTGGGGCTCCTGCAGTGTCAGGGGAAGGGCAGAGGCACTTCCCTCCCTTCTCCTGGACTGAAATCTGGGAATTCTCCCACAGAAGCACAGAATCTTGGGTGGGTTTGGGTTGGGAGGGACCTGAAATCCCCACCCAGTGCCACCCCTGCCATGGCAGGGACACCTCCCACTGCCCCAGGTGCTCCCAGCCCCAGTGTCCAACCTGACCCTGGGATCCAGGGGCAGCCACAGCTGCTCTGGGAATTCCAGCCCAGCCCCTCCCAGGGAACAATTCCTGCCCCAAATCCCATCTAAATCTCCCCACTCACAGCTTAAAGCCATTCCCTGTGTTCTGCCCCTCCAGCCCTTGTCCCCAGTCCCTCTCCAGCTTCTCCTGGAGCCCCTTCAGGCCCTGGAAACCTCAAAAAGAGGATTTTGTTTGTTTGTTTTTTTGTGGTCTGGAATATTAAATCCCAACTTTAATAGAAGTTCCCTTAAAAAAATTACCGAGCCTTGAAAATTCTCTCTCTACATTTAATGCACTAAAATAACACTGAAACTTTTCAAGGAACTTCCAGAGATTTCTATGAAAATATTCATAAAGGATTGAAGGAAGCATTTTTAAAAGTGCCCATAATTCCAGGAACAGGCCAGTAATAAGAACATCCTCCTGACAGCATCATGCAGGAGAAAAAAAAATGACTTCTATTTATCATCTTATTGTGTTTCCAACAAGGCATTAAAACGAGCTCAGAACTGGAAATAAAATCTAAGAAAAGCGTGAGAGCAAACTTCACTCACCTAAGGAAAGCCCCATTAAAAATGCAGTTTCTAAACTCCACACCATGGACTGAACACTCCCAATTTCTGCACCACTCCATAAACCCAAGGCTGGGATATTTCACTCCTGGCTGGAGAAAGCCTCCCTGAAATCCTAATGAAGTGCTCATAAAAGATTCATGGCCAACGTGCAGGGGAGTGAAAAGGGCAGAGCCAGGAATTGCAGAGTGGAGTGGGAATGTCTCCAGTTCCAGGCAGCAGAGATCCCCTGTGGCTGTTTGGGACTGTCTGGGTGTCTCTGACTCACAGACAAGCTGGCCCTTTCCCCCAGCCCATTCCAACACATTCTGTATTGGATGGGGCTGTGTTGGAGTGCAGGGCAGGTGGGAAATCCCTGGAGCTGCCCTGGGGGTCTGAGACCCCGGCTGGGACCCCAGGAGGGCACTGCCTTTGACCTGAGTCCATGGGAAAACTTCCAACACTCAGAGATGAGCTGAAAGCAACCAAGATTTGAAATAAATAGCGGTTTAGTTTGTCACAGGGTGAAAATTTGTAGTTTTGGGTTTTTAGTGTGGAGACAGATGAGAGCAAGATGGAGAATTTTGGGTGGTGCTTCTTTCTTCTTCTTCTTCTTCTTCTTCTTCTTCTTCTTCTTCTTCTTCTTCTTCTTCTTCTTCTTCTTCTTCTTCTTCTTCTTCTTCTGCTTCTTCTCCTTCTGCTTCTTCTGCTTCTTCTTCTTCTTCTTCTTCTTTTCTGCTGGTGGCACAGAGACATTGGCAGGATGGGTTTGACACAGAGGTTGGGTGTTTAGAACAGGCAGCGATTATTGGTACAGAACTGCAAACATGGCACATTTTAGGAGTTAATTGGACTAGAAACCTTTAAAAACCTTGGAATCTTGTGTCTGGGGTGGGTTAAGCTGTGTTTCTGGCACACTAAGCCAGGTTATGGCAGCGTGTGATGTCGCAGTATGAAACAAATGAAACGACACTCACACACTGGGGTGTCCAAGGCAAAGAGGGGCAGTTCATTTACAGATCTCGACATTTATAGAATTCCAGCAGTGACCATGGATTGGAGGATGAAAATTGTCCTCTCCAGCCACACTGGGCAACCCAGCAGCCCATCAATTCTCTCCTCCTGCAGAAAGGAATGCAAAACAATCATTGTTTACATGAAAAGTGTGTGAGAAACTCCATTGCAAAAATGCAGACACAGAAGGCTGAAATGAGCTTTAGAAAAACTTTAGGAGAACAGAGAAAAACAGAGCAACAGTGCAGAGTTTGAGATAAGAAATAGAATAAACAGCTCTGAAGGCCAAAGCTGCGAGTCTCATTTATCTTTTTAACCCTGGTACAGGAATTAGAGAGGAAAAAGATCCCCCCTGACCAGGGGCTCCTGAGAGGGAGCTCTGACAGGGCTGGGGGAACCTGGGACAGTGGCAGGTGGTTGTTGTAGGGATGGTCACAGCACACAGAGTGACACCATCACTTTTTCATGGCATCATCATTTATTCTGGCCCCGTGCTGCCTTTTATACAGTTCTTACAAACCTTGAGGGCAACTTCCAATTGGTTAATGCCTTTCTTGTTAATTGATCTGTTGGTCAGTGAAAGGTATTTTACTTGTCCATCGAATCTGTCTATTCTTGATTGTTCACAGATTTTCTTTACTGATTCTCATGGGACAAATCCCTTGTTATTAAAGGTGCATTTATCTTTCACCTTTAAAATAGATTGTTGTGTTAAAGGAACTTCTCATTCTCAAATCAGCTTCACACAGGAATTTGCAAATTGCTTGTCAGCTGCACGTAGAAGAAATGCCAGGCTGGCTTTTTACCCCACTCCTCAGGAGGTGTCCCTGGCCTTGGCAGGGCTGACACTGGATGGGCTTTAAGCCCTTCCAACCCAAGCCATTCCAGGATTTGATGATCCCACGGTGTTCATCCCTCAGGATGGTCCTGCTGGGGTCACAGAGCCCATCCCCACCTCAGCTCATCACCTCCTTCTCCCTTTAATTACTGAGGGGATGCTGGGAAGCCAGGAAAGGACACTGGGAAACTTTCCCCAGCTCAGTTTAAAGTCTGCTGCTCTGCTCTGTGCCCCTCAATTCCAGTGGCACTGAGAGGAGAATTTGGGATTTTCTCATGGGGTTCAGCTGGCACCATGGGAAAAGTCCCTGAATCCAGCACCTCCCTGGGTACATCACCCTCACCCTCTGCATAAAGCTCAGAGAATGATTTGATTTTTTTTCCAGGTTTGTTTCTGCCTCCTTCAGCCCATGGGCATCCCAGAGCCTGTGCTAACCCACTGACCATGGGCTTGGAGTAATTTGCTCTCTGGGAGGAGTGGTGGTGAATTCCCTGGCTGCAGCTCCTGGGTTTGTTGGATGTGGAAGCTCCTCAGGACTTCTGCTGGCACCAGCTGAGCAGCTCTGCACTGGGCACACGAGGAACAGTGAGAGTTTTTAACCTTGAGACTGATCCTAAAGCTGAGCCTAAAGTACCTGCACCACTCCCTGCCTGCAGTTTGAAATGTCCTTAGGAAGAGCAGTGACAATCCTGACAACTTTCTCCTTGCAAATTTAACAATTCACCCTCTCTCCTTAAAACTCCCCTGGCACTCCTGGCTGTGGAGCTGCCCTGATTATGGAGGTGGTTGGGATTTTATTGGTGCCCATTTCCAGCAGTTTTTTCCCATGTAAATGTGGGATTTACAGGCTCCTGTCAGACTGGGCCTAAAGGGAATCATAATCACGGGCTAACATTTTTCTGTTTTACAGCTTCAGGTAAATCTTTATTAGAGGTTGCAAGGAGTGAAATAACCTTTGGCATGGGGCACTTGGGAGGTGATGGAAAACCCTCCTGGAGCTCAGGGAGGGATCCAGGAGAGGCTCAGCCAGGCTCTCCAAACTCTCTCCTTGCACACCACGCTCGTCCATCACTTTATGCAAATCCCTTTCTCTCTTTATGGACTGGCTGCTGCTCCATCCTGGTTCATCCAGAAAAAAAAGTCAGAGGGAAAAGAAACTGGGGGAGTTCCTGAGGGAGAGGTAAAGCTGGATAATTGTCCTTTAGCATGAGGAGCACGAGGTAAATGCAGTTCCAGATGCCTGCCTTTAATAAACAGGGTTTATCCCAGAATTCCATCCTGGTTTGGGTTGGAAAGGACCTCAAATCCCCCCCAGTGCCACCCCTGCCCTGGCAGGGACACCTCCCACTGTCCCAGGCTGCTCCCAGCCCCAGTGTCCAGCCTGGCCTGGGGCACTGCCAGGGACCCAGGGGCAGCCACAGCTGCTCTGGCAATTCCATCCCCACCCTCCCAGGGAACAATTCCTGCCCAAAATCCCACCCAGCCCTGCCCTCTGGCAGTGGGAGCCATCCCCTGTGTCCTGTCCCTCCATCCCTTGTCCCAAATCCCTCTCCACATTTCCTCTGGCAGGGGTGGCCCTGGATGGGATTTAAGGTCCCTCCAACCCAAACCCCCCCATGGTTCTGTGTCACACTCCTGCTGCTGGCTCTGAGCTGCAGCCCCTGGAATTCCCAAAGCCTCCAGCATCCCCCCTGGAATTCCTGTGAGAGAATGCCCTTCCAGGTGGGACATCCCCGTGGTGCCTTCCAGCTGCCAGCCCCTTTGTGCCTGGCTGTGTGTGACAGTGGCACGGCTGGCAGGGACACTTGCAGCTGTTTGCTGCCTGCCCAAGCCCCAGCCTGGCTCCTCTGAGTGCTGGGGCTTTGATTTTATTCAAATGCATTTGTCACAAACAGCCCCGAGTGTCAGGGCTCAGATTTTGTGGGGAAAGGTGGGAGATCCCACCCTCAGGAAAGGGCATTTCCTGGAGAAGGGGGAATTGGGAGGGCAGGGAGGCAGCAATCACCCCAGGCAAAGCTGTAATCAGATTAATTTCAAGGCCCTGCTTAATTTTAGAGCTTGTCATTCCGGGGAGAGAGCAAAACTGGGATAAACACAACTAAATAGCCAAGGATAACTGAGCCCTGGATGTCAGCAGCAGAGGAGGAGCAGCCAGGAGGGTCAGGATACTTCTCAGGAGTTAATTATGATTTTTTGGGGGTATAAGAAGTCCAAGGACACAGGGAATGGCTTCCCACTGCCAGAGGGTGGGGACAGGTGGGATATTTGGGATGGAATTCCAGAGCAGCTGTGGCTGCCCCTGGATCCCTGGCAGTGCCAGGTTGGACACTGGGGCTGGGAGCACCTGGGACAGTGGGAGGTGTCCCTGGGTGATCTTTAAGGTCCCTTCCCACCCAAACCTGCTCTGATCCCATGGATTTATGGATTTATTTTAGGGTCTGTCCCACCCTGTCCCTCTGCCTCGCACTCCTCAGTGCCACTGTCACTGGGGATGTCCCTCCCTGCCACCTTTGGCCCTTCCAGGTGCTCCCAGCTCCACTGCTGCCAATTTCCAGGGATTTCTCCCTTTCCAAGGCTCCCTGGAAATAAAAGAAGAAAAACTACCACAACCCGAGGGTCTTTCCTGGAAAACAACTGCAAGCCTTGGTATTTCTGTCAAATATCTGAGGAATGTTGTTTGTTATTCCCTTTGGGGGATGTTGTCCCTTGGTCCTTCAGGAGTTTTCTGTGTAAGAGCACAAAAATATAAAATCTGCTGCTAAAATCATTGCTTGCTTACCATGGATTCAGTAGGGAACAGTGAAATAATTTGGGTTAAAAGACTTTTTGAATAAATAAATTCTATTTTTAATAGAAGAGTAAATAGCAGTAAAAGCATTTTGTAGGATTTTTAATTTTACAAAACACTGAACCCCAGCCTGAAACAAACCCCAAGAAACAAAGCTCCAAGTGCAGGTGGGGTTGGCTGAGTTAGGGAGCAGTGCTCAGGGAGGGGAGAGAATTTATTGCAAATTGCTCCGTGCTCCAAAATACCAAGAGAGGAGATAATGAAGGATTAATGGAATTTGCTTTTGTCTCTCTGTAAAGAGGGGAAAAAAGGCTCCTTAAATCAGCCTGGGCTTGTCCTGCTGGTGGGGACACCGAGGTTACACAGATCCAGCCCAATCTGCTCCTCGGGGGGATTTAATTAAGATTTGGCTGTGAGGAGCAGCATGGGGGCTGCAAGGGGGAAATGATTCCTGGGAGCAGGGAAAACCCTGGGGATAAATGGGTGCCTGGGAGGGGGAAATGCCAGGGGAGGAGCAGCTGGGATCGGTGGGAGGAAATGGAGAATGTTGGTTTTACCAAATCTGTGAGGAAAACCCCTTTGATTTGGAAGATCCCAGTGCCTGATGAGGGGCTGAGCTCCCCAGAGGTTTCTGACTCACCTTGGAGTGAAATTCCAGGATATTTCCTGGCAGTTCCTTTTTCTCCAAGAGGTGGAGGGAAATCTCTGCAGCCCTATCACCAATGCCTGGAGAGAACGTAAAATAGAAAATGTAAAATAGAAAACGTAAAATCTAAATTATAAAATACAAATTATAAATATAAATTATAAAATATAAATTGCTGGGCTTTAAACCAGAACCTCTGGGATCTGAGATGTGTCCCTGGCCTGTCCTGCCGTGGATCAGGGAATGGTTTGGGTTGGGAGGGGCCTTGCAGCCCACCCATCCCAGCCCTGCAGGGACAGGGACACTTCCCACCACCCCAGGGTGCTCCAAGCCCCGTCCAGCCTGGCCTGCAGAGTCCTTTGCCCAGTCTGGTTGATAATGGGAAGTTTTCAATGGGAAAAGAGTCAGTGGCCAGGCAAGTTTCCAGCTGTGCTGAGCCCTTCTCCAGCTCTGGGAATTCCTGGGTGGGCAAGGCTGTCAAGCTCAGGCCTTGGCACTGCCCAGGGAGGTTTGCAGCGCCCATCCCTGGAGATGCCCAAGGAATTCCTGGAGGTGGCACTCAGGGCTCTGGGATGGGGACACAGCTTGGGCTGGGAGAGCTTTTCCAGCCCCAGTAACCCTGGCATTCTGTGATCTAGGGAGCAGAGCCAAGCCTGGCATGTTTGAGTGTTTATTTTCTCACCTAATCAAATAACAACTGAATTTCAAACCTTCTCTTCCAGCACCTATTTTTTTTTTTTTTCCCGTTGAAATGCTCCTTTCTCCTTATCAATCCATGCCCTAATTAGTGGAACTGCTCCAGTGTCTCAGATCCAGGCTGAGGAGCTGGAAGATAATTAGCATTTCACCAATTAAGCCTGTTGCAAGTTCACGAATTCACCTCTTGGATTTTTTTTTTTTTTTTCCCTGGCACATTCCGAGTGAATCCAGTAATTTAACAGCATTTCCAGGAGTGAGCAGAGGAGCTGCTCAAAGAGTTCGTGGGGTTTGGAACATCCTTGTAACAGCAGCTCCAGGATTTCACCTTTCCCTCCCAGCTGTCCCCCAGCTCCCTGTGATTTCTCATTAGGCCTCATTAAAGGATGGTTGTTAGATTATGGCTCTGACCCCGGGTGACCCCACAGAATTTGCTTCCACGTCTCTTTAATGTAAGAAAAGAATAAATACCAGGCTGGGAGTCACAGTGAGGATCAGGGTGTTTCCCTTCCCTTTTTCCAGTCCCAGTCTCACAGGGGTCCAGGTGAGCACCCCCAGGTGTCCCAGCTGAGCTGCTCCAGCCTCTGCCCATCCTGGTGCCTCCCCTGGCCTGGCTCCAGCAGCTCCAGCTCCCTCCTGTGCTGGGCCCAAGGCAAGGAGGGAATGGGAACCTGGAATTAGGAGCTCCACAGAGCCATGGCCCACCAGGGAGCTGAGGGAAGGTCACCAGAGGTGTCCAGAACCACCAGAGGTTCCCAAATCCCCTGGGAGAACAGGGCTGGCTCCTGCAGGGAGAGCTCCTGCTGCTGGGAGCTGGACACAAACCCACCAGGGTGCTTAAATCCACGAAAGCACAGAAAAGGTGCCCTGCTCTTTGCCTTTTCCCCCCATCTTCAATGGGAAAAAAAAAGCCTCCCCAAATTGATATTCTGATTCCATCCATGGACACCTGCTGCTGGTAATGATGGAATTAAGCAAATGATCCTTTTATTGCTTTGTTCCCCAGCCTTTATAAAAATTCTCCTCATATTTTTCTTGTCACTGCAGTCTCTGAAGCCCTTCCGCTGACACAGTGAGATGATTCCTCTTGGAGGGAGCTCTTTCCTGCTTTTTAGAGGGAGGCACAGAAGCTGTAATTGCCAGGCTGATGTTTCCAGGGTTTATTATCCCTTTTTTATTCTGGGCAGGGTCAGGCATTGATGATCCTGGGGGTCCCTTCCAGCTCAGGGTATTCTGTGATTCTGTAATTCTAATTATTGCCACTGCCAGTCACTTCCTCAGCTTGGCTTGCTTGTCCAGATTTGGGGTTTGGTTCAGCTCAAGGTTGGTTTTCTTGGTGAGTGACAGAAATCCCAGATTATGGAGGTATTTTTCCCCCTCACCCAAAAAAATGACAATCCCTTAGGCTTCCTTTAATGGCTTTCAGAAGAAAAGACTGCAAAAAAACCCCACAACTGAACGATTTAAAAATCAAATATTTGCTCATTTTTGCAGTTTCCTGAATTCCCAGGGAACTGGCAGTGCTGGCAATGATGTGCAAGGAAAGCTTTTCTCCCTGGAGCCATCAGTTCTGGGATGTCAGAACAGATTCCTGTGCTCTTCAATGGTTTGGGGGAAAATTCAGGTGCTGTGTGATGGGCTCTGGGGTTGTGGATCCCTGATCTGGAGATCCTGAGGGCCCAAAATACCCTGAGATATTTGGGGAGCCCAAAACACCCAGAGAGCCCCAAAGCCCTTTGTGGCTCTGTGCAAGGAGCAGGGGAGGGGTCACCAAGGGGCTCAGGAAATGTCATTTGGGGTGCTCAGGCTGTGGGGTCTGAGAAACAGGAGCCTGGCTGCAGGAAAACAGCCCCAAAACTCCAAAATAATGGTGCCAAAAGGGCAAAGCTCTCGGTAAAAACGTCTGGGGGTTTGCTGTGGGCCAGGACCCAGGGAGAGGTGTCCTTCTGAGGTCCCTTCAGCCCAAACTCTCCTGTGGTTGCAGATTTTGTCACCCCTGAGCAGCAGAAGGCCCTGGCCCTGTGGCTTGGAGGTGCCTGGGCCTGGCAGAACATCACCAGTCACTGTGAATGTCACCACACCTTGGGAAGGGGCAGAGAACACTCTGGTTACCCCTCAGGGAGTCAAACTTTCCTCTCTCGCTCCCACAGTGCTGGGGTTTTCCTCTGGGATAATGGAATTTTGGGACACTGTGGCTCAGGGAGGGGCACTTTCCTGCTGCAGGTTGCTTTTTTTATTTTTGCATATTTTTCCTCCTCCCTTGTTGGTGTTTTTTTTGTTTGGGTTTTTTTGGTGGTTTGGTTTTTTTTGTTGTTGTTGTTGTTTGTTTTGTGGTTTTTTGTTTGTTTGTTTTTTGGTTTTGGTGTTTTTTTGGTGGGTTTTTGTTTGGTTGGTTGGTTTGGGTTTTTTTGTTTGGTTTTGTTTGGTTTGGGTTTTTTGTTTGGTTTTGTTTGGTTTTGGTTGGTTTTGGTGGTTTTTTGTGTGTGAGTTTGTTTTTTTTTTTCTTTTTTTTTCTTTTTTGGATGTTATTTGTTGTTCTGCTTTTCCCCCTCCTGCTTTTTCCACACTCCATGTAAGAACTCCTCCTCCAGGTGATGTGCACACCCGGGACTGAGCTGCAGCTGCCTGGGGAAGGTGAGAGAGGGAAGGCAGAAATAATTGCCTGCTTCTGCTCCCTCTCCTCCTCCACACTCCACTCGCCCAGAGAGGAAGCAGGGAAGGCTTGAAAGGGAAACGGTGACTGCACCAACCTGCAGAGCCAGGGAGAGAACAGAGACAACAGAGAGAGCAGCCTCTGCTCCACATCTGTGCCATCCCCAGGGGGATTCCCTCTGCTCTGCAGCCCAGGGCTGTGCAAGCCCTCCCTGGGATCCAAGTGTGACTGACAGAATTTCAGATGGTTTGGGTGGGAAAAGACCCCAAATCCCCCCCAGTGCCACCCCTGCCATGGCAGGGACACCTCCCACTGTCCCAGGCTGCTCCCAGCCCCAGTGTCCAGCCTGGCCTTGGGCACTGCCAGGGATCCAGGGGCAGCCACAGCTGCTCTGGGCACCCTGTGCCAGCCCTGCCCGCCCTCCAGGGAACAATTCCTGCCCAAAATCCCATCCAGCCCTGCCCTCTGGCAGTGGGAGCCATTCCCTGGGTCCTGTCCCTCCAGCCCTTGTAAATACTCTCCATCTTTTTTTCAGGCTCTCTTCACAGAGCAGGCAGCAAACAAAACAAATCCTGTTCCTGCTGCACACCAAGGACAACTGTTACAGGCTCCAGGCCCAAAAGCACAAACAATGATGGACTGAAGAGAGAAAACAAGGATGGGATCTCACAGCCTGCAGCTGGAATTGGACAATCAAATCCCAATGTGCAAATTGACCAAAACTGATCCAAGTGTGAGACCTCCTGACCATTTGTCCATTTTGTGTCCATTTTGGGTTCATTTTCTGTCCATTTTGTGACCATTTTGTGCCCATTTTGTGACCATTTTGTGTCCATTTTATGTCCATTTTGTGCCCATTTTGTGCCCATTCTGTGCCCATTTTGTGCCCATTTTGGGTCCCCCTTGGGTGCAGCCCTGGCCAGGCCCTGTCCTGCCCAAGGTGTGCCCTAGAGGGTGTCATCTTGTCTCCTGGAAAGGTGGGAGGAACTCCCACAGCAGGTGGGTTTAGTGCTGAGGAGGTTTCAGGTTCTCAGGAGCCCCAGCCCTGCAGAGCTCAGTGCCTGCCAGGGATATTCACAGCCCGGGGGGGAGGGCAGGGGAGCAGGTGGAAGCTGGAAGAAAGGAGAGCCCCATAAATTCCAGGAGTGCTCAGGCAGCGACAGCAGCACAGCACAGTCCCAAAAGGAGAGGGGAGGGAAGGAACTGGAGTCAGGGAGAAATATGGGAAGGGAAGGAAGCGGAGGGGAAGAATTTGGGCAGCTCAGGCTCCCACTGGGGCGGTGCTGACATCACCTGCCCACACAAAGGCTTTTCATCCCCGCTCAGGAGACTCTGCCTTGGCTGCCAGAGGGAAAATGAGGCTTTTAGGAAAAAGACTCTTGAGGCAAATCTCAGGTTTTTCTGAAGAAGTCTCCACTGAGATCCTGATTTTACTCCTGTCCCTCTTCTCCACATTATCCCTTGGGATACACTCAGAAATCCCAGCACTAATCAATGCCTTGGCTCTCCAGCTGAAGGGAACAAATGGGACTGCCCAGGGTGGATTAACTTTTGCTGGATTCTTCAGGAGTCACTGTGAGCGTGAACTCCAGTTCAACAACGCTGTCAGGGACGTAATTTATTATCTAATTGATAAGAAATATTGCAGGCAGAGCCCAGACAATGAAAACAACTTCTACAGGAAATATTTTACCGAGAAGAAGCTACTTGGAGCTGGAGCGGGGGCAGAAAATTGAGTTGCAAATTAAAAAGGATAAAAACCACGGAGTCGTATATAACAAAATTCTACTTTTTAAAATGCAACAGCGAGGGCCGTAATTTATTTGTGGAAGGGAAAAACCAGGGCAGAGACTTCAGCAGAGAGGGCTGGGAAGGAAGGATGGAAAGGGAATGTGGGGGCTGGGAGGGGGTGAGGCAGTGGAAAGAGGGAGAGGGGTTTGGGAAAGGGGGAACACGAGGCATTCCTGAGCTCTGGGGCGTGGAGAATTGGGGACACCTCCTGTGGGCTCAGGGGGACATCACCCACCCCAGGGAGAACCTGCAGGGCAGTGCTGCTGGGGGAATTGTTTGGATTTCACTCCTTTGCATCCTTTCAGGGGTTTGGGGTCACCTCCAGTGGCTGCTCTGGGGAAGGTGCTGCTGGAGCTCGGTGGTTTCTCCCTTCCCTGCCTGCTGTGGCCTGTCAGAGCTCTGCTGCTGGAAGAGCTGCTGGGCAGAGCAGGGGGAGCCTGAATCGTTCAGCTTTTTGCTTTTTGCTTTTTGCAGTCTGTCCTTTGCCCTCGGGGATAACAGCACTGCCCCTCCCTGAGGGAACACTGCTGGAAAAGCTGCTCCAGCCCAAGGAGGGCAGAGGAAGGAGGAGATTGAAGCTCTCGAATATTCCCTGATTTTACTCTTCTGCCCGGCAAAGAGGATTCCCTGGGAACTCCCCAGGCTGTGACATCAGAACTTCCAGCTCTGTTTTCCTCCTCCCCTGGCTCTCCCCAGCTGTGTCCCTCCCTCCAGTCACATTTCAGTCAGTCCCTCCCTTCACCCTCCAATATTCACATTTCACTCCCACAAATGCAGGGGGAAGCCCGGACCCAGGGAAAGGGAAGGGAAAAGTGGGGAGCCCATCCAGCCACGTTGCCAAGGCAACCCCAGCAGCTGATGTGGGGTTGGGGATTCAGGAATTCAGGAATTCAGCAGCAGGGTCAGGGGGGAGCTGCAGGCTGAGGGGCAGGAGAGCCCTGGCTGAGCCAGGCCAAGCTCCTCCAGCTCCCAGCTCGCCCAAAGGAGCTGCAAGTGAAAGAAAAACAGGGAATTTGAGATGTTTTCTACCCCAAGGGGGTTTTGTAGAATCCCAGAATGGCTCAGGCTGGAAAAAACATTTGAGATCATCCAGTCTAAGCACAGTCACCTTTAACCCAGGAGCCACTTCCACCCAGGTTTCACCACCTCCAGCTCCAGGGCTGCTTCCCAGAATTTTCTTTCCCCCCTCAGCAATCCTTTCCTCTATTCCTGATGCTGTAAAACATGGAAGATACAACTTTTCCAATGAAGTTTTTAGCTCTGTCCTAAACCTCTTTTCAGGGATGGGAGGATGGAAATCACTTGGTGGGGATTGATCAAACACTGTCACTAAATGCTTTTTTACCACCCCCAGAATTCTGCAGTAGGAGAGGCCTGAATGCTCCTTGTATCAAATCCTGCTCCAAAACGGAGCTGGGTCTGATGGTCCTTATGGATTTCATTCAGCCCCAGATGTTTCTGTGATTATTTCAAACCATGATCAACAGAAATGCTGGAGAAATCCAGATCCAAGCCCTGATTCTCCAACATTTATTCCAACAACCTGACCCAGCAGCAGGCTGGGATTCACAGGCTGCGATGAAATCCTCGCTAAATCATCACCTCATGGAGAAAATTGCTTTTTTAATTTAATGTTTCTCTTTCAGCTGCTTCTGCAGAGACATGCTAATTTAGCAGCTTAATTTGTTATCAGCAAGAACATTATCCCAGACACGAGCTCTCCCCCAGTCACCTCCAAGTGAGGCTAAAGGCTCAGGGGAGCCAGGCAGAGGCACAAATTGCCTCCCCCAGCAGGGAAGGGTGGGGAATCAGTGCCCAGCCCCGGGCCTGCAGCACAGAGCTGAGAATGATGCTGCTGCCTGCTGGTTTGGGCAAAAAACAAATTGGACACAATTTGGGTTATATTTGGGCACAATTTGGGTTATATTTGGGCACAATTTGGGTTATGTTTGGGTACAATTTGGGTTATATTTGGGTACAATTTGGGTTATGTTTGGGTACAATTTGGGTTATATTTGGGCACAATTTGGGTTATATTTGGGCACAATTTGGGTTATATTTGGGCACAATTTGGGTTATGTTTGGGTACAATTTGGGTTATATTTGGGTACAATTTGGGTTATGTTTGGGTACAATTTGGGTTATATTTGGGCACAATTTGGGTTATATTTGGGCACAATTTGGGTTATGTTTGGGTACAATTTGGGTTATGTTTGGGTACAATTTGGGTTATATTTGGGTACAATTTGGGTTATGTTTGGGTACAATTTGGGTTATATCTGGGCACAATTTGGGTTATATTTGGGCACAATTTGGGTTATATTCAGGTACAATTTGGGTTATATTTGGGTACAATTTGGGTTTTATTTGGGCACAATTTGGGTTATGTTTGGGCACAATTTGGGTTATGTTTGGGCACAATCTGCATTACATTTGGGCACAATTTGTGTTATATTTGGGCACAATTTGGGTTATGTTTGGATACAATTTGGGTTATATTTGGGCACAATTTGGGTTATGTTTGGGTACAATTTGGGTTATATTTGGGCACAATTTGGGTTATGTTTGGGTACAATTTGGGTTATGTTTGGGCACAATTTGGGTTATATTTGGGTACAATTTGGGTTATATTTGGGCACTATTTGGGTTATATTTGGGCACAATTTGGGTTATGTTTGGGCACAATTTGGGTTATGTTTGGGTACAATTTGGGTTGTATTTGGGCACAATTTGGGTTATATTTGGGCACAATTTGGGTTATATTCAGGTACAATTTGGGTTATATTTGGGTACAATTTGGGTTTTATTTGGGCACAATTTGGGTTATGTTTGGGCACAATTTGGGTTACGTTTGGGCACAATTTGGGTTATATTTGGGTACAATTTGGGTTATATTTGGGTACAATTTGGGTTATGTTTGGGCACAATTTGGGTTATATTTGGGCACAATTTGGGTTATATTTGGGTACAATTTGGGTTATGTTTGGGCACAATTTGGGTTATATTTGGGCACAATTTGAGTTATATTTGGGCACAATTTGGGTTATATTTGGACACAATTTGTGTTATATTTGGGCACAATTTGGGTTGTATTTGTTTCTTTGGGGGTTTTTCCTTGTTTCAAGACACCCCCCACATCCCCTGACTGCCACCCCGGATCCCAGGGAACAGGCAGGATTTTTTTTTATTTTCCCTGAAATTTTGCACTGCTCTGCCTGGCGAGGGAGGATCAGGAGGTGATAAAATCAAAGGGAATGGCTGATTTAACACGGATCTTTTCCAGGGAACCCAGCCCAGCCGGCCTTGCCCAGGGTGAGCTGCTCCGTGTGTGGGTTTTCCACGGACCACGAGCTCTGCTGGAGCTGCCAGCACGGACCTGACTTAATTGAGAGGAGGAGTGGAGCACAGGAATTGATTTTCTGTGCCTCAGGATTCAGGGCAGCGCTTGGAGAAGCCCGAGGAAGGATTGCTGGGATGAAAACCCACAATTACCCAGCATCAGAGAGAGTTCAGCGCTCAGACTTTGTGATCACCACCATTTAAACAGCTTTTGTGGTGGCCAGGAGTGAGACAGGGCTAAAGACTCTGATGATTTACCAGTGATTTACCAGCCATTGCCATGAGGTTTGTGTTGAAATGAAGGATTTTTTTCCAGTGTAGGTGAGGTTTTTTCAGGACAGGTCTCCCCCAACACAGTTAATTAATTAGAGCTTGCTTTTCCAGAGAATCCTGAGGATTCTCCGGGGAGCCAAATTCCACAGGTGAGTCCTGGAGCAGCTCCTCTGCCTGAGGGCTCCCAGACAGACTGAGAGCAGAGGATTCAACATTCCCAGCACTTTGAGAGTGTCCTGAGAGTGCCCCTGGGATCAGGGAAAGCCCCTCAGAGATGAGATGAAACGGGAACAATCGGAATTTTTGGTCCTGGGGCACATTCTGCCCCTCACCCACACAAAGATGGTTTTGTCTTTGCCTTTATTCCCTTCCCCTCCGTGCTTCCCTCCACAGCCAGGAGGAAATCCTCAGCCCCCTTTGGTTCCTGGGATCCCTCAGGGGGATCTGAGGTGTTTTTATTTCATTTAGTTTGATGATCATTGGGGAATGTCTGTGTCTGGGGGATGGAGGAGCAGCCATCTGGGCCCTGCTGGGCTGAGTGACACCCTGGGGATCCTCTGGGAGCCAGGAAAAGGGATATTTCTGTTTATTTCTGGCTTTGATCTGCACAAACCTATCCAATGTTTGCCTTGGCAAGCGGGTGTTTGTCAACAAAACAGACAGGAGGGAAAATGTTGGGTCTGGTTTGTGCTGAGTGCTTCCCAGAATTCAGGGAATCCTGGAATGGTGTGGGTTGGAAAGGACCTCAGATCCCATCCAGCCCCCCCAGGGTGCTCCAAGCCCTGTCCAGCCTGGCCTTGGGCACTGCCAGGGATGGGGAATTTCCCCCAACCCTGCTCTCCCCAAATTTCTCCATTTAATCCCATTAATGGAATTCTCTCCTAAAGGTCTGGACTGGAACGAGTGGTGAGATCTGAAGCTGTGTCTGCCATGGAGAGCTCTGAATCCAGCTGCATTTCCAGCATTTAATAGTGATTAATGTCATCATTAACCCATTCTTGTATTAATTTGGTGATAGACTGAGAGTTGTAACTCTTTATCCCCTTTTTTAATGGATAGTCACTGAAAAAAGCACAAATATCTGGTACCAATATATAAACTACAGATATCTGATACAAATATATAAACTACAAATATCTGATACAAATATATAAACTGCAAATATCTGGTACCAATATATAAACTGCAAATATCTGATACAAATATATAAACTGCAAATATCTGATACAAATATATAAACTACAGATATCTGATACAGATATATAAACTGCAAATATTTGGTACAAATATATAAATTACAAATATCTGGTACCAATATATAAACTACAAATATCTGATACAAATACATAAACTTGAAATATCTGATACAAATATATAAACTACAGATATCTGGTACCAATATATAAACTATAAATATCTGATACAAATATATAAACTACAAATATCTGATACAAATATATAAACTGCAAATATCTGGTACAGATATATAAACTGCAAATATCTGGTACAAATATATAAATTACAAATATCTAGTACAAAGATCTGAAGTCCAAATGTCTGTACCAATCCCCAAAAGCAGGATGAGTTCCTTGTGGCCAATGACAGCAGGCTTCAAATTTCAACATTTAAAATTATTTCTGATAAAATGATTATAATTATTATAAAATTGAGCAGCTTATGGAAGTTTGGCTTCCATAGGGTCATGGAAGAATTTAAGAATTCTGGAAGAAATTTAAGAATTCATGGAAGAAATTAAGAATTGAATTGCTGCAAGTCTGGGGAAAAAAGAAGCTGCTCCTGAGTGTGGATGGATGGTTGTGGGGGGTTTATAAAGATATTTTTGAGGAAATGGACTGAGAAAATTCACTGAAGCAGCTTTTCCAGTGAGGTTCACCTGCAGGGAGGGAGCACTGGCTCTGGCATGGAAAAGCTGGGGTGCTGGAAGGAAATTTATCAGGAAAAGCCAACGGAGGTTTCATGCACTGCTCCTCCCCATCCAGGGGCTGTTGGGGCTGGGATCTCCCTGCATTCATTGTTGGAAATTGTAACCACAGCAATCCACAGCTCCTGCACACCCAGAGGGCAAACCCTGCAGGATTGAGGGGGGACTGAGGCTGTCGTACCCCACAGTGACACAGACACCAACCTCAGAAAATGACTGCTTTATTTCTGGGCTGTGTCTCTCTTTTATCCTGTTCTGCACAGAGCAATTCCATTGGTGATACAAAGACAAACCCCTTCAGTCAGAGCAGAGGGACAGCAAGGAGAAGTCCCTCCTAGGAAAGGAATGGAAACAAAGGTCACAGTTACACAAACGTGTCTCTGGTTGACAGAAAATTCCCTGGGAAAGGAATTTCAGAAACCCAAAAGATCTCAGGCAGGAACCAGGGCTACAAGCACAGCTTTACAATGCCTGAAAGAGTGAAGGGTGCAGGTTTGGAAGTGTGTGAGCACTGGAAATTGGTGACTCCCAGCTGCTGGCAGAGAGAATTCCAGCCTGGACGGGGCAGGAGCCTCTGCCTTTGGAGAAGGGCTCTGCCAGCTGCTCCCACAGGGGCTGTGGGACTGAGCTGAGCTGGAATTAATGTTCCTTCAATTACAGCACATTTCACTGTCACATTTGTCCAGCATTCAGGAGCTGCTGAGGGGCTGGGTGTGCTCCGTGTGTGACTTGTGGGTGTCCCCTCACACTGACACCACTGCCAGCCCACGGCGGGCACAGCAACCCTTTTGGGGTGTCTTTTGGGGTGACTTTTAGGATATCTTTTGGGATATCTTTTGGGATAACTTTTAGGATATCTTTTGGGATGGCTTTTGGGGTGACTTTTGGGATAACAGCCATTTCCCTGGAAAGGCTGCTCGTGCATCAGGATTTCTTCAGGTTCTTCCATTTGGGATGCAAGGCCAGGTAGGACATTGGGGCTTGGAGCAGCCTGGTGGCACTGGGTGGGATTTAAGGTCCCTTTCTATCCCAGACCATTCCAGGATCCTCTGATCCTGTGAGATAAAAAGAGCTTTTAATCCAAGCTGGGGAGGCAAACAACCCCCTCAGCTTCTGTAATTAGGAAGCTGCTTCCTTTCTGTGTGTGTGAGATACCAGATACCACGGTGCAGCCATGAAATGAATAACTCTGGAAAAGCATTTGATAAAAAAACTAATAATTCTGAACCATAAATAAATCAAAGATCGCGTCCACAGCTCCTGCTACTTCGAAATCACAGCTGACAAAGGAAATAAAAGCTTGATGGTGACAGATAAGTGTGAGAGAAAGCTCTTTTCACTTGATCTGCTCCAGCAGTCATTAAATAACGAGGTGCTGACAGCTCAGGAAAAACAACAGCCAGGCTTTTATTCACCGGCTGCTGAGCTGGAGCAGGAGCAGGGCCAGCACAGGGATTTAATGCAATAATTCTGTACCAAACCCTTCATTAACGTCCCTCCTATGGCATCGTTTGGGTTTTGTTCACAAAATCTGAGCCTCCCTGGCCATCTCCTCCAGCCAGTGCCAGGCTGTCCTTGGTGCTCAGCAGGAACAGGATTTGTTTTGTGTCCCTGCTCTGTGCAGAGCTGAGTGACCCTGACTGTGAGCTCAGAGCTGCACCCTGGGCAGCACAGAGCCTGAAACACAGCAGAGCTCAAACCTCAGGCATCACCTCCACAAACACAATTCCAGCCAGGAACTCCTCCTGTTCCCTGCTGAAGCCGTTCCATGAATCCACAAGAGATGAGAGGACATCCAGAGTCTGCCAGGAGCAGAACATTCATGAAAACAACTCCTACAATTAAATCCCATTAGTTCTGGATCGGCCCTTGACATTTGTCACACTGGGAACTCCTCCGAGCTGGGGGGACAGCCTGGATTGGAATGATGTTGGATGGCTTCTCTCCCTGAAATCTCTGGGTTATTCCTCCTCACACAAGTGACACTGACCTGGCAGGGCTGTGCCTGAGATGTTTGGGTTTCTCTGAAACTCTTTTCCCAGGGAATTTTCTGTAAACCAGAGCCACGTTTTCCTAACTGTGACCTTTGTTTGCATTCCTTTCCCTAGGAGGGACTTCTCCTTGCTGTCCCTCTGCTCTGACCAATGTGATTGAAAAAGTTTGTTTCACCAATTAAGTTGTTCTCTGTAGAACAGTATAAAAAAAATTACGAAAAACAAACAAAACCAATTGTCAGCCTTCTGAAGTCCAAGTCTGTGTTGTTGTGATCTTTAACAGCGTCAGGGTTGTGGTTTTATCTGGGATGCAGTCTTTGCTCTGGGATGCAATCTTTGCTCTGGGATGCAATTCTGAACCTGTCTTTCCCAGCCATCTCTGCACGAGCAGCCCCATCACTGGCACCCCTCTCATCACACCTCCTGCGTGCTCAGCACTCAGCTCAAACACAACAATTTAGCAGCAGCAGCACCACAGACCCTGATTCCAGAGCTGCCCAGTGGCTCCCCTCGTGTGGAGGGAGGGCTGCCCTGGTGTGTTTAACACATCCCAAAGTCCCTCAGCTGTCTGCAGCACCAGGGACCATTTTTCTGGAGGTTTCTTTTAATTATTGTTAAATATGGTAAAATTGTGCCAGGAAATATGGAGCAGTCAGCAGCAAAGAAAAGCAGTTTGCTTAATTAAATATGAGATTTTTTTAAAATATAATTTAGATATATCTGTATACTGTGATGGTATTTCTTTTATTAGGAGAGGAAAAAGGGGCTTAAAATGTCCAGGTTATTCCAGCTATTGCCCTGCCCCCCCAAAAAAGTCAGGATTTGGCTCTCTGCATGCACAGGTTCAGTGAGGTGGAGGTGATCTTTGAGCTTTCATGGAGGACATGATACAGGCAAAGAAAATTCACTTGGTAATGACAAACCTGCCCTGGGCAGGGGGGTGTTCCCAGCTGGGTGAACACTGGAACAGAGCAAATGTCCCCTGAGCAGGTGGGAGACACCTGTGGGCTCTGAGGGTGTGGGATCAGTGTGAGATTTGCTCAGGACACCAAGATCTCTCAGAGAGCTGGGAGGGAGGATTGCAGGAGCTCTCTGTGCCCTGACCTGGCACAGGGTGCCCAGAGCAGCTGTGGCTGCCCCTGGATCCCTGGCAGTGCCCCAGGCCAGGCTGGACACTGGGGCTGGAGCAGCCTGGGGCAGTGGGAGGTGTCCCTGCCAGGGCTGGGGTGGCACTGGGGGGGATTTGGGGTCCCACCCAAACCATTCCCTGGTTCCAGGTGCCCGTGTCACAGTGCTGCCATCCCCCAGAGGCACCACTGTCATTTCCAAAGCCAATTGTGCCTTTCTTTGGGCACCAAACCCCCCTGGCCTGGGGGGCTGAGGCACCTCTGAGCTCAGGCTGGCCCTTACAAGGAGAACTCTTTAATGTCCTTCAATATTTAATGTCCTCGAAATGTTTCATGAGAAATGATTTTAAACAACCACAACACACTCATAGGTACAAGGATCAGCATTTTTCTCCAGTTCTTTTAGAAGGAAACTTTCAGGAAGGAAACTGTGGCTGCCCCTGGATCCCAAGGCCAGGTTGGATGGGGTTTGGAGCAGCCTGGGACAGGGGGAGGTGTCCCTGCCATGGCAGGGGTGGCACTGGGGGGGATTTGGGGTCCCTCCAACCCAACCATTCCATGATTCCCTGATTCCCTGACCCTCCCTGGCTGGGCTCAGCTCCCTGGATCCTCCCTCCAGCCCTCCTGGCAGGGTTTGTCCCCTTGGCCCCCACCCTGCTGTCCCTGGTGACCAGGGCTGCTGGGACCTGGCTGATGGAAGATGATTACAGACAAGATAAAAGTCGGGTTTTCCTTGAAGAATCAAACCAGAAAATGTGTCTGATCTGCTGCTTCTGCAGCCTGCCCCGGGTCAGGGCTCAGCTCAGAGCTTCTCGTGGAGATTTTCCTGTGATCCCAGGATCCTTCTCTTTTTTTTTTTTTTCTGCCTGTCTCCAACTTCAAACCCAGCAGCTTGCACATGTCCTTTCCACATGCCTTTGTTTTTTGGGCTAAGTCTGTTTATCTCCAGCCTGCAAAACAGGATCAGCACCACTGTCCTGCTCCAGGATGGAACACAATGAACCAAACCCACTGATTTAAGGGCAAGACAACGAGAATTTCTGGGAGGAGGAAATTTTTCAGTAGGTTAGGGGGGGGGAAAAAAAGGCTGGGAAAGAATAAAGAGGATAAATGGTGGTAGATAAATTAAAATGAAAAAGATCAGCTATTATGCAAAGCTCTCCTGGTGTACATCATAAACGTTTGCTTTTTTATGGAGTCCCCAGCACTGCAAATGCACTGCTGGCTATGAGAACATTTTAATAAAGGCCATTAAAACTCATTTCTCTGATCTATATTCTAAAGGGGAAAAAAATCCAGAAATCATTTATAATGCTTATTACCACTGCTGGGACAATCCTTAAAGGTCTCTGGCAGGGAGTTCTTCTTTGGGAGGCTTTTATTGGGGGAAAAAAATGTTCCCTGGGGTCTTTTTGGGGATTTGAGCTGGGCTGGGGGGGTTAAACAGCTGGGGATTGGGGAGGTCAGGCTGGGCTGCACTGGGATATTCTCCCTCAGGAGTGTTCAGGATGTCCTGGCTCTGCAGAGCTCCAGGAGCATCCAGTGGGACACAGAGAGCAGGAAAGGGTGGGATGACCTAGAGAGTGTAGGTTATAGTCCTGTGTAGGGCATAGGGCAAATCATCATTGCACAAATCATCCATTGCACAAATCTCCCTTGCACAAATATCCCTTGCACAGACCATCCCTTGCACAAATCATCCATTGCACAAATCTCCCTTGCACAAATATCCCTTGCACAGACCATCCCTTGCACAAACCATCCCTTGCACAAACCATCCCTTGCACAGACCATCCCTTGCACAGACCATCCATTGCACAAACCATCCCCTGCACAGACCATCCCTTGAACAAACCATCCCTTGCACAGACCATCCATTGCACAGACCATCCCTTGCACAAACCATCCCTTGCACAAACCATCCATTGCACAGACCATCCCTTGCACAAACCATCCCTTGCACAAACCATCCCTTGCACAAACCATCCATTGCACAGACCATCCCTTGCACAAACCATCCCTTGCACAAACCATCCATTGCACAGACCATCCCTTGCACAAACCATCCCTTGCACAAACCATCCATTGCACAGACCATCCCTTGCACAAACCATCCATTGCACAGACCATCCATTGCACAGACCATCCCTTGCACAAACCATCCCTTGCACAAACCATCCATTGCACAGACCATCCCTTGCACAAACCATCCCTTGCACAAACCATCCATTGCACAGACCATCCCTTGCACAAACCATCCCTTGCACAAACCATCCATTGCACAAACCATCCATTGCACAGACTATCCATTGCACAAACCATCCCTTGCACAAACCATCCCTTGCACAAACCATCCCTTGCACAAACCATCCATTGCACAGACTATCCATTGCACAAACCATCCCTTGCACAGACCATCCATTGCACAAACCATCCCTTGCACAAACCATCCATTGCACAGACCATCCCTTGCACAAACCACCCCTTGCACAAACCATCCCTTGCACAGACCATCCATTGCACAAACCATCCATGGCAAAAACCATCCATTGCACAAACCATCCCTTGCACAAACCATCCCTTGCACAGACCATCCCTTGCACAGACCATCCATGGCAAAAACCATCCCTTGCACAAATCATCCATTGCACAGACCATCCCTTGCACAAACCATCCATTGCACAAACCATCCCTTGCACAAACCATCCATTGCACAAACCATCCCTTGCACAAACCATCCCTTGCACAGACCATCCCTTGCACAGACCATCCCTTGCACAAACCATCCCTTGCACAAACCATCCATTGCACAAACCATCCATTGCACAGACCATCCCTTGCACAAACCATCCCTTGCACAAACCATCCATTGCACAAACCATCCATTGCACAGACCATCCCTTGCACAGACCATCCCTTGCACAGACCATCCCTTGCACAAACCATCCATTGCACAGACCATCCATTGCACAAATCTCCCTTGCACAGACCATCCCTTGCACAGACCATCCCTTGCACAGACCATCCCTTGCACAGACCATCCATTGCACAAACCATCCCTTGCACAAACCATCCCTTGCACAAACCATCCCTTGCACAGACCATCCCTTGCACAAACCATCCATTGCACAGACCATCCATTGCACAAATCTCCCTTGCACAGACCATCCCTTGCACAAACCATCCATTGCACAGACCATCCCTTGCACAGACCATCCATTGCACAGACCATCCCTTGCACAAACCATCCATTGCACAGACCATCCATTGCACAAACCATCCATTGCACAGACCATCCCTTGCACAGACCATCCCTTGCACAAACCATCCATTGCACAGATCATCCCTTGCACAGACCATCCCTTGCACAAACCATCCATTGCACAAACCATCCCTTGCACAAATCATCCATCAGGCAAAGCATCCCCAGGTGGGCTGGAACTGCTGTGTCCCTTCTGGGTTTCTGGGATTCCCTTTGGCCATCCCTGCCTGTGCTCCCAGCACCTCCTGGGCACGGAACCCCCTCGTGCTGGGAAGATTCCTCCACCCCAGGGAATTGTTTTGCAGGGTTGTAAGCACAGCAAATCCAAATGGGATGAATCCAAATGTTTCAGGGACACGTGGGACACGTTCCCAAACCTCCCTGCCTGCCTGTGTCCGTGAGTTTCCTGAAGCTGCTCCTGTTTTCCCTGATCCCTGGCTCTGCAGCAGGGCAGGAACTGTGCTGCTGGGTGTCACTGCAGATCAGGGCCCTCCAGAGCTGGAAGGAGTTTCTTGCATTGCAAAGGCAAGCCCTTGAAGGTCAAACTCCCATTTGTCCCTGCACCCTTGCTGCCTGCCCATCCGTTTCCAGCCCGGGCCCTGAGTGGCAAAGCGAGCTGTAATTACTGAGGGTTATGGCACAATAACTCCCCTGCCAGACAGCTAAAGACAGGCACAGGGCTCATCCATCCCAAAGCAATATCCCAGCTCAGCCTGGAGCTGGGCCAGCCTGGCAGCCAGGAGCAGCCTCCCTGGCACTGACGGATGGGGTTTGGCTGTGATGGATGGAGAGCAGACACTGCTCCACCCTCCCCGGCCCCTCTGGAGCTCCAGCCTGGCCTCTGTCCTGCTGCAAGGAGGGGAGAGCTGGGAAAGGACACCCAGAACCTCTGGAGGTTGTTTCCCAAGAAGTGGTGACAGAAAATTGCATTTCTGTGCTTAGAGCTGAGCCTGGGCTGGAGGCAGATCTTGGATCCCCCGTGAGCCAGATTGACACTGGGCAGGGCTGAGGCTGTGGGGATCGGGGTGGGACAGCAGGGAACGGCCCCAGGCTGGGCCAGGGCAGGCTCAGGGTGGGCAGCAGCAGGAATTTCCCCATGGAAAGGGAGCTCAGGCCTTGGCACTGCCCAGGGAGGTTTGCAGTGCCCATCCCTGGAGGTGTCACCTGGAGGTGGCACTGAGTGCCCTGGGCTGGGGACAGGGTGGGGATGGGGCACAGCTGGGGCTCCCTGGGCTGGGAGGGATTTTCCAGCCTCAGTGACCCTGGGATTCCCTCTGTCCTAGGGGAGGATCAGCTCCCAGCTCCATGGACATCACCGGGGGCAGGCAGCAGGAGCTGCAGGGCACACTGGGGAGAGTTCTGCAGCATTATTATTATTATTATTATTATTACTATTACTATTACTATTAATTACCGCCATTATAGTTATTATATTTATCACTATTACCATTATTATCATCATTATAATTAATGATAACAACAACAACAACAACAACAATAATAATAATAATAATAATAATAATCCCTGTGTCAGACAGGCACAGCAGCCCTGCCCTGTCCCCCAGCTCCTTACAGAACAGCACTGAGAAGAAAAACGCAGCAATTCGGGGCAATTGAGGGCTCAGGCCGAGCTGCAGGGCGGGGAGGGGAGCGGGGACACGGGAAGGGCCATCCCACCTGCCCGGCCCTGGCTTCGATGACTCTTTGTCACCGAGAACTGTCCCCGGGGAAAAGAGGAGGCGGTGGAAGGGGAAACGATCCTTCAGCAATTCGCAGCCCCGGCAGCGCCGAGATTGCTCGGTGCTTTCACAACAAGTGGATATTGCTGTGATATTTTTGTCTGCCGGATCAGCCCGAGTGACAGGCAAACAGAAAATCCATTAGAGAATTTATCTCTGCGCTGCTGTTGGGGAAAGGGGGAGCAAAGCAAGCCCAGGCTGATGTTCAGCTCCAGGGAGGGAGATGCTCGGGAAAATCCCCCGGGATGCAGCTCCGGGCTCTGCTCTCAGCTCCTGGGGAGCTCCGTGCTGGCTCTGCCCGGCGGGTGCAGCCCTGGTTGGTGCCTGAGATGTTCTGGTTTCTCTAAAACTCTTTCCCAGAGAGTTTTCTGCCAACAAGAGACACGTTTTCCCAACTGTAACCTTTGTTTCCATTCCTTTCCCTAGGAGGGACTTCTCCTTGCTGTCCCTCTGCTCTGACCAATGTGATTGAAGAAGTTTGTCCTTCTTCCACCCATTGAGTTGTTCTCTGTAGAACAGGATAAAAGGGAAGGAATTCCCGAAAATAAACAGAGTCACTGTCACCTTCTGAGTCAGAGTCGCTGTGGTCTTGAACAGCGTCACTGCAGGCAGAAGGGGAAATGCCCCGTGCAAAACAGGGAGTGGCTGTGTCACAAAGAGAGGGATTTCTTCACAACTGATAGGGGATAAATTCGGACAGGAGAGGCTGCAGCAGACACTGAAAGGTCCGGGCAGGCAGTGTTTGGTTGTAATTCCTAATTAGGAGATAATGGGCAGATAATGAGTGTTACAGCCATGGCTCGTTCTGTAGAGCTGGAGGAGCAGGGGTTGTCAGGCACTCACTGCAAAGGGTTTCCACCCCACACAGGGGCTGTGAATCACATCTGCCACTGCCAGGGCAGCCCCGGAGCTGCTCCAAGGGCTGGGGCCAGGCTGGGACACCTGGGGGTGCTCACCTGCAGAGGAGAAGCTCCAGGGAGAGCTCAGAGCCCCTGCCAGGGCCTGAAGGGGCTCCAGGAGAGCTGGAGAGGGGCTGGGGACAAGGGATGGAGGGACAGCGTCGCTCTGTTTTTCTAAAGTTTTTCTAAAGCTCATTTCAGCCTTCTGATGTTTACTTTTTGTGATGGAGTTTCTCAGGCACGTTTCATGTAAACAATGATTGTTTTGCATTCCTTTCTGCAGGAGGAGAGAACTGATGGACTGTTGGGTTGCCCAGTGTGGTTGGAGAGGAAGATTTTCTTCCTCCAATCCATGGTCACTGCTGGAATTCTATAAATGTTAAAGTCTGTAAATAAACTGCCCCTTTCTGCCTTGGACATCTCAGTGTGTGAGTGTCATTTTTGTGGTGCTGTGACACTGGGACACAGGGAATGGCTCCCAGTGCCAGAGGGCAGGGCTGGATGGGATTTGGGGCAGGAATTGTTCCCTGGGAGGGTGGGGATGGAATTCCCAGAGCAGCTGTGGCTGCCCCTGGGTCCCTGGCAGTGCCCAAGGCCGGGCTGGATGGGGCTTGGAGCAGCCTGGCAGCTCCTCTGTCCTCTCTGTTCCACACCTGCAGCATTTTCAGTGCCAAATGAATGGATTGTGGGGCAGAATAACGTTATAAATCAAGCTGTACTTCTGTCCCAGTGACAAAGGGAGAGCACGCTCTCTATATGCTAAATATATTCATGGCTTATATTACAGTAACGTTGCTGAAATGGATGATATTTATCAGTGGGGGAAAACAAACTGTTATATACAGGAGGAAATAATTAAAGGGGAGGGAAGAGCGATGGTGGCACCCCAGCAGTGGGGTCTGGGATGCCTGAACAGGAATATTGATGTGCTGTTGGGTGCGTGGCAAGGAGAAGCAGAGAGAGGGGCAATTTCTGCTCCAGTGACAGCTCCAGGCTCTCTTTAACCACGGGCAGGAGGAAATTCCATCTCCAGCTGCCTGCCCTGCCTTTGCTGCCTCTGGCTGGGAGAAGAGAAATCGCTCAGAGGAGAATTCCTGTTCCTGCAGGCCCTGAGTGCCACCCAGGCTGTGCTGCAGCTCCCGTGGCCCTGGGACAGGGGGAACAGCCTGGAACGTGCAGGGGCCACTGCAGGCACACCCAGGGGGGCTCTTCCACCTCACTGAGGGCTCCCCCAGCTTTTCCAGCATTTCCCCTGCTTTTCCCAGCTCCCAGCAGCTGCCTGTGCTGGCCCAGGGTGAGGATTCCCGTGGGAATGCCCAGCTCAGGAGCTGCCTGCTCCCATGGAAAAGGCTGGAATCCCATCCCATGTTCCTGCAGCAAGGGGGTTGCAAGGCAAGGAGAGCACATCTGGCAACATCTGGAGTGCAGGAGGTGCTGCAGCATCCCTGCAGGAGTGCAGGAGGCAGCACATGGAATGGGCTGGGTGGGAAGGGATCTCAAATCCCACCCAGTGCCACCCCAGCCATGGCAGGGACACCTCCCACTGTCCCAGGCTGCTCCCAGCTCCAGTGTCCAACCTGACCCTGGGATCCAGGGGCAGCCACAGCTGCTCTGGGCAATCTGTCCTGCACCCTCTGGGTAAAGAATCTCTTCCTAATTGAAACCTGCACCCCAAAATGGGAATGTTTAGAGAACATCTCTCCAGCTTTTCCAAAGTCCCCGTGCCTATTTTTCACTCAGGTTCCTTTACAGATGTTGTTCTGAACAGAAAACAGCTTGTAAACAGGGGAAAAATGGAAATTTCCTCAGTGCAATAGAAATGGGAGTGATCTACAGCCCTGGATATAAAATATTCCCTGTAAAACTCCACTGTTTGCAAAAGCAGCTGTGGCTCTGTGTTCTACATGGAACTCACACATTCCATTAAGGGATGTAAAATGCTGGCATCAATTGCAGGGGAAGAAGGGTTTGCTTGAGTTAATAGAGCTGGGGAAGCAGGTGAATGGGATTTTGCACTCGATGGAGCTGCTCTGGAGGAGAATAATTCCTGGGCACGCCGTGCCATCCATCACCAGCCCGGGGAGGGAGTGGGACTGGGGAGAACTTCCATCCAGCAGGATGGTTTGTGCTGGAGTTCAGCACAGAGGGCTTTGTGGCCCTGGGCCCTCAGGGGCACCCAGGCAGGGCTGGCTCAGGGCTGGGAGGCACTGGGAGCAGGGGGTGTGGGCATTCCTCACTTTCCCCAGTTGTCTGCACCTGCAGTGATTCCTCAAGTGTTTGGGATTGCTCAGCCTGGAGGAAGGAAGCTTGGGGGGAACCAATTCTGCCTTCCCAGTGCCTGAGGGGGGCCTGGGAGAAGCATGGAGGGGGAGTGGGGACAAGGGCTGGAGGGACAGGACACGGGGCAGGGCTTTAAGCTGTGAGTGGGGAGATTTAGATTTTTTAGGGATTTGGGGCAGGAATTGTTCCCTGGGAGGGGCTGGGCTGGAATTCCCAGAGCAGCTGTGGCTGCCCCTGGATCCCTGGCAGTGCCCAAGGCCAGGCTGGACACTGGGGCTGGAGCAGCCTGGGACAGTGGGAGGTGTCCCTGCCAGGGCAGGGGTGGCACTGGGGGGGGTTTGGGGTCCTTTCCCACCCAAACCATCTGTAATTCTCTGATTCTCCAGTTCCACAGTTTCTCTTTTTGGTAAAATCACATTTTAATTGTCCTTCTGCTGCCCAGGCCCATCTCGTAGAGAAATCTCCCACTCACCAAATGCTGACCTGCTCTCATCAAACAGGAGGTCGTTACCAGAATCCCAGATTTAAGGGAAGGATAATGGGTTGGAAAGGAGATATTTATGAACTTGAATGTTTCTAGTGCAGCACTTTGCACACAATTGAGAAATGATCAGCCTGACATTAAAACAAGCCTGGTATTAAGGCAAGGAAGGCAATAATTTTTTCCTAATGGATTGTTCCATTTCATTTACATATCTTTTCCCAACAATTTTATGCTTAAAAAATCATTGCCCTTTTGAATTATGTGAGGCTCTTTTGACTGTGAGGCTCCAGCAATTTGCCAGCCTCATGTGTGTAATTAGTTTAATTAGCACTACAGCTTTAATGAGAGGATCAGTGTCTGCTGCCTGCTCTGTTCTTTCCTGGACAAAGTGAAAAATTGTGTTCCTTAATCAGTTGCATCTGAGGAGCTCTGGGCCTCACAAGTCTTCCCACAGAGGCTGGAGACAGGGAATGTGTTCTGGGTTTTTTCTCCAAGTCCTTTGCTCTCAGTCCTGCCCGATTCCCTCGGTTCAGCTCTGTTTGGTGTCATTATCCATGACCTGGACAGGGATCCAGGGGCAGCCACAGCTTCCTTCCTGAAAGTTTCCTTCTGAAAGAATTGGAGAAAAATGCTGATTCTTGTACCTATGTGTGTGTTTTTCATGAAACATTTTGAGGACATTAAAGAGTTCTCCTTGTAAGGGCCAGCCTGAGCTCAGAGGTGCCTCAGCCCCCCAGGATAGAGGGGTTTGGTGCCCAAAGAAAGGCACAATTGGCTTTAGAAATGGCAGTGGTGCCTCTGGGGGATTGGTTCTCTCTCAAAGCCCTGCCTGAGCTGTCCCGGTTCTGCTGAGTGTTTCTCCTTTGATGACCAAGTGACACAGAACAAACAAACCCAACCCCTTCCAGCAGAACTGTGCTGAGTTCCTTCCTTTCCCAGAACGATCCTTTCCTGCTCTGATGGAGCCTGGAGGCCCCACACCTCCACCCATTCCAGTTCCTCCGTTGTGGGACAGAACGGTGATCCACAGGCCAGGCCCTGTCAGGGCTAATGAGCAGCGCTAATGACACCCTGATTAATTGTTAATCCATCTCCCATTGTGGCTGTGACAGCTCCCCGGCAGTTGTTCTCAATGTCAGCCTTTCCCGAGGCTGCTGAATTATCCCTCCCTGCCTCCAGGAGATTCATTCACCTCCCTCTGCACATCCATCCCGCACCGCTGCTCCGGCAGACAGGAGCGGTGTTTATTCGGAGCACAATTAATAATTAGGGCAGGCCTGGAGAGGGGAGGGGGTTAAAGAGCTGAGAGCTTCAGCTCAGTGAACATTTCCTGGGTACGGCCCAGGTAGATGCAGGTATTTGAGCCAAACTCCGGGTGTGGTGCTTGAACAGAATTCCGGAGTCACTGAGGCTGGAAAAGCTCTCCAGGATCATCCAGCCCCAGATGTTCCTGTGACACCTCCAGGGATGGGCACTGCAAACCTCCCTGGGCACTGCCAAGCCCTGAGCTCCCTTGCCAGGAAGGATTTTCCCCCCAAGGTGCAAAAATGGGATTTTAAGGACTCCCAGGGCTCCTTTTCTGTTGCTGCTGGGAGGGGTTTGGAGCTGTGGGGGAACAGGAAATGTTCCCTGTGCCAGAAGGGGCTGGGGCAGGGACACCTCTGCTGCTGGGGCTGGATGGGATGGATATTCCCTTTGGGAAAAGCCTTTGGAATTCTGGTGTTCAGGATCCCAGAAATGAGGTTGGAAAAGAGCTCCAAGGTCATGGAGCCCCAGCTGTGCCCCATCCCCACCCTGTCCCCAGCCCAGGGCACTCAGTGCCACCTCCAGGAGTTCCTGGGACACCTCCAGGGATGGGCACTGCAACCCTCCCTGGGCAGTGCCAAGGCCTGAGCTCGACAGCCTTGCCCACCCAGGACACCAGCCAGAGTTGTTCTTTCTGGATGAAGATGGCAGTGACCAGCACCAGAGCCCCAGGGCAGGGATTTACTGACCCTCTGTTCTCAGGGAGCAGGATGGAGCCACAAGGAGAAATCAAATGTTGAATCGATCTGCAGGATGGAATGGGGGCAGCTTGGGGGTTGAAGCCAAGCAAAAGAACTCTAAACTCAAAGGAATGTTTGGATAATGCCTGGGGGTCTATGAATATGCAACAGGCGGGTGCATTTAGAGAGTGTCTCCTAGTTAGTGTGCTCCTGGCTGAATGCCAAGCACCCGGCTGTCATTTCTAACCCTTTTTGCTTTTGTGTCCCCTATTGTCTTTTTATTAAACCTTTTAAAGTTTTACCAGAAAAGTGAACCTCGTTTTTCACCTGGGGCTGCTCCATCCAGCTGGGAGGCTCTGGAGTGGGGGATTTCATTCCTGGCCTGGCTGCCCCGACAAGAACTGGCTCTGAGCTGCTCCCAGGGCCCTGGGGAAGGATGTCCAGGGGAGTGTGGGGAAGGATGTCCGGGGAATGTGGGGAAGGATGTCCAGGGGAATGTGGGGAAGGATGTCCGGGGAATGTGGGGAAGGATGTCCAGGGGAATGTGGGGAAGGATGTCCGGGGAATGTGGGGAAGGATGTCCAGGGGAATGTGGGGAAGGATGTCCAGGGGAACGTGGGGAAGGATGTCCAGGCAGGGGAACATGGGGAAGGATGTCCAGGTACCAGGAATGTGGGGAAGGATGTCCGGGGAATGTGGGGAAGGATGTCCAGGCACCAGGAACAGCTCCCCAGGCCCTCCCCACTCCCCATTTGTTTGATTTTCATTTCTCCTGCCTGCCTTCCCCCTCTCACTCCCAGCTCTTATCGATGGGGGCCAATAAAGCTGTCAGGATAATGCAGCAATAATGCAATAAAGCAAGGGCAGCTCTGGGGTTTGCTGGGCCCATCTGGGAGGGAGCAGTAACTCACCCACAGCTCTGCCCGCCACGAGCCCCAGCCCGGCACAAAATCCACTTTGAGCAGAGTTTGGGGCTGATTCTCACAAACCCTCAGCTCCTGTGGATGCCAGCGGGGAGTGTTCCCCCTCCAGCCAGCCTGGGGGTGTCTAAAGGGAAACCAATGGGCAGTAGAACAGCATCAGCTCCCAGATGGAAATGTTACAGAAAAAGCAGGAAAAGGTCCCAGACACTTCTGCATTAAGCTGGTGGAGAATGACCAAGGAAAGGAAACCTATTGGAGAGTTGTTTTTGCCTCATCAAAACTCAAAAAGAAGGGTTTTCCCTCAGCATTGTATATTCCAGGCTCAGAATTTCCTAAACTTTCAAAAGAATATTCCAGATGTGCCTTTGTCATTTTACACAGAGAGGCAGAACACAGGTAAGGAAAGGTGTTACTCTTTTCTAGCTGCAATTCCATTACAGCTTAGTAGCAGGACTGAATAAATGAAATGAACTGTTATTTAATGAGAAATGATCTTCTTTGAGTAGGGAATGTGCAGTCCAATGAGTATCTGAAATTGAGATCTACAATAGACCGTGTTCCAGGTAAAAATAAAAAAATCATACTTTAAAATCATTTATACTCAAATTGCAATTAAATGAAAATTTAATTGGAAACAAAATGTTGGGGCCTGGGTGATCAGGTGAGCAAGGCTGGGGACCTTGGAGAAGCCAGGAGATGGGGTGCATTGGGTGCTCCAAGCTTTCTGACTCAGGATGGATTTGTCCAGTTTCTTATCTAAAAAACTCTGCTCATTTCCCTAAAATAAACATTTAATTGTTATGCAAGAAACCAGCCATTCATGGCCTTTTCTGAATAAAAGCGAAGGAAAATACTCAGGTTTCCTTTTTTCAGGAGGAATGTTTGCTGCACAACTGTTACCCTAACCTGGGAGCTGTCCTTCACCACCTGATCAGAGGGAGCAAAGGTTTTGTGTCAGTGGATTTTTTTATTTAACCAGCTCAGATTATTTATGAGATGGTTGCAACTCTGAGCCCTTCAGAGTAATAAACTGCCCAATTAAATTAAGATGAAAACTTCCTTGATAACCTCCAAATCATCAAATTCTTCTGCCAGCAGCATCCCCAAATAATTCTCACTGACTCTGGGTTATGTTTGTCAGAGTTGCAGGTTTAGCAGGAGGCACAGCTCTCCTGGTTGGAGGACAGTTCATTTCCAAGCTAAAGCATTGTTCAGTTGATTTCCAAATTAAATAATTTTCAGTTAATTTCCAGGTTAAAGAATGGTTCAGTTTATATCCAGGTTAAAGAATGGTTCAGTTGATTTCCAAGTTAAAGAATGGTTCAGTTAATTTCCAGGTTAAAGACTGGTTCTGTTGGTTTCCAAGTTAAAGAATGGTTCAGTTAATTTCCAAGTTAAAGACTGGTTCTGTTGGTTTCCAAGTTAAAGAATGGTTCAGTTCATTTCCAAGTTAAAGACTGGTTCAGTTGGTTTCCAAGTTAAAGACTGGTTCAGTTGGTTTCCAAGTTAAAGAATGGTTCAGTTGGTTTCCAAGTTAAAGAATGGTTCTGTTGGTTTCCAAGTTAAAGAATGGTTCAGTTAATTTCCAAGTTAAAGAATGGTTCAGTTGGTTTCCAAGTTAAAGAATGGTTCAGTTGGTTTCCAAGTTAAAGAATGGTTCAGTTGGTTTCCAAGTTGAAGAATGGTTCTCTTTTGCAGAGATCTTTCCTCGAGGTCTTTGGACAGCAAAACCTGGGCACCAAATGAATGAAACCAACCCTGCCTCCCACCCTGGCAGTGCTGGTGAGCAGCACCTCAGCCCTTCCAGCAGCACAAACTGCAGGTCTGGCTTTCCTCCCAGGGCTTTACCTGCTGGGGGTGAGGAACACTGGAAGATTCAGGGATGCTGCACAGGCAGGGTGCCCAGGGGGGTGTGGGAGCAGCAGGAGCTGTGCTGGGGTAAAGCCCAAACTGGGGCTCCCTGCTCCCTCCTCACTGACTGCCCCAAGCAGAACCAGCTGGATTTGCTCCCCTTTTCCCTTCAGGGACCCTTTGGCAGAGCAGGACACTCAGGGATATCAGGAATATCGGGTATTTTAGTGATGGTCAAAGAGTACAAACCCATTTTAATCAAACATCCAAACCTCCCAGAGCATCTCTGCCTTGGGAGCAGCACAGGCTGTAAATAATCAGAGCATTAAGGAGAATTTACACCCCTGGGGCCAACCCTGGAGGATTAAAACCTCCTGGAACCATTTACCTTGAGAAAATGATAAAACTTCCCAGGGCTGGTTCTTCCTTGGGAGGAGATTGGAAGCAGAGGCTGCACTTGGCGTGTCCTTCTCTGGCATCAATTCCAGCTCCTCCAAAGACATTTGCTTCCATTATTTTGATATCCCTGCCCTTTCCTGCCCTTGGAGTACTGGAATTGTGGTGCTGGAGACAGATTCAATTAACAGAGCAGAGGGATGCTGACCTTTCCCAGGTTGTTATTCTGCCCCTGATTTGCTTTAGGGGGGAAATCTTTCTTTCTTTCCTGTAAAAATGCGAAATAACAAATGTAGAACCGATTGATTTGTGGTTTGGGGGGAAAAAAAGACAAAAAAGAAGAAGGAGAGGAAAGAATGAAGTGGTGGAGCTCACTCAGACACTGCATTGGCTGAGTGGCTCCCAGAGTCTGCTCCAAATTGCCATCTGTCACCGTGAGAGAGGTGCTGGAGGATTTCTGGAGTGGTTTTCCCAAGGAATTAGCTTAGCTCCGTGGCTTTGCTAACTCTGGGGTTGGTTTCCTGCAGGGAGAGGAGGAAATGTCCTTCCTGTGGCTCTTTCACACGTGACAAACCAGGCTGTGACAGTGGCACAGCTCCTGGCCGGGCTGGGGATGTGGGGTGGGATCTGGAGCAGGTTTGGCTCTCAGAGGTTGGGCTGGGGAGGTCACTGGGGCTGGGGCACAGCCTGGGCTCCTGTCCCAGCCTGGAGCTCCTGTCCTGGGCTCTGTCCTGGGCTCCTGTCCCCAGCCTGGGCTCTGTCCCCAGCCCAGACTCCTGTCCTGGGCTCTGTCCTGGGCTCTGTCCCCAGCCTGGAGCTCCTGTCCCCAGCCCGGGCTCCTGTCCCCAGCCCAGGCTCCTGTCCCAGCCTGGAGCTCCTGTCCTGGGCTCCTGTCCCCAGCTTGGGGGTCCTGTCCCCAGCCTGGGCTCCTGTCCTGGGCTCCTATCCTGGGCTCCTGTCCCCAGCCCAGGCTCCTGTCCCCAGCCTGGAGCTCCTGTCCCCAGTCCAGGCTCCTGTCCCCAGCCCAGGCTCCTGTCCCAGCCTGGAGCTCCTGTCCTGGGCTCTGTCCCCAGCCCAGGCTCCTGTCCCAGCCCAGGTGACATCTCTGGGATGGTTCTGAGTCCTTCCCCACCATCCAGCACAGGAGATGATGATGTTCTCAATTCCTCCTCTGTGTCTTTTCCCTCCCATCATCCCTCCAGGTCAGGGAATGGTTCCCATCGCTCTCCCTGGGATCTCTGCAGCTCTCCCAAGCAGGGAGTTGGGGATTGATGGAAATTACAGCCAGAGATAATAACAACAACGTGGATTATTTATAGATCACAGAATCCGGGCTCAGAAAACAAACAATAAAGCACAATAAAGCAATTTTCTCTTGCCAGGCTCTGACAGGCAGGCTATAACCCTCCGAGGTGCCTGGATGACCATTCTCAGGCCCAAATGAGACACTGCAGTGCTTCCCAAATGTGTTTGTGTCCTGATGAATGGAAACGAGCAGGGAGGAGGGTTGGAAACGTGACAATCCACAGCAGCACTGTTAATTTCCTACAGCTTTGCCATTTACTTGCAGAACCTTAATCTATTTCTTGCAAGGCTTTATGGTTCCTCCTTCCATCAGAGCCCACAGACTGCAATATTCCGCTCAGTGAGCTGAAATATCTGTCGATGGAAAAGCAGCTCCTCATCAAAGCCCTGGGAACTGCTGGGGGCTTGTTTTCTACACTGGGATTACCTGAGGAAACATTGAGTGGGCTAAAAAAAAAAAAAAATAGGCTTTTTTCTTTGTTAGAGAGAGCAGAAATCAAAACTTCTAAATTAAAAATACAATTTTTTCTGGCTTTAATTCAATAAGGTGTTTTACCCTCTCGCACAACTCATCTGCAAGGGGAGAAGGAATAATCCCTTAATGAGAAACAAAGAAGGGAAAATGCTTTATTCCATGTCTGGACTCACCTGCCCCGAGCTCTCTGTCTCTAGGACTGGTGCCTCAGCCCCTCTCCTTGTCAGAGTGTTCCCAGTCCCTGGACACCACCCAGGGATCCCACACATCCCAACCAGCTCCTGCTTTCCCCCCTCAAACCCCACAGGCTTTAGGACAAAGGGGTTTTGCACTCTTTGGAAGCCTCCAGGTTTTATTGGGTGGGGCTGGGAGCACCCTGGGAGGGTGGGAGGTGTCCATGCCCATGGCAGGGCTGGGAATGGGGGAGCTTTCACAGAATCACAGAACAAACTGAGTTGGGAGGGATCCCAGGCTGCTCCAAGCCCTGCCCAGCCTGCCTTGGACACTTGCAGGGACCCAGGGGCAGCCACAGCTGTTCAGGGCAATTGCAGCTGTTTGTGAATTCTCAGCTGTCATTAACCCCTGTCCTGGCCCAGCAGCTGCCCCAGGACCCCAGAGCTGCCCCAGCAGGGCAACATCCCAGCCCTGCTCCTGGATCCCAGCCTGCATCCCTCATTTTCCACAAACTCCTCGTTCACGGGGACATGCTGGCACCAATTCCTTTTCCCTGTTATCTCTGTGTTTCTGTTGAAGGCCCATTATTGGCTTTAATCAGTGAAATGAATTTGTTAATGAACTGCCTGATAAGCTTGCCATGGCTAATGTCGGGAGGGTTTTATCTCCTTTTTTTTATTATTGGTTATTGTTTCTCCCATATCAAAGAACCAAATAAATACATTAAAAAGCTGCCACAGCTGACGGCAGCCTGGTCTATTGCTTCAGGCAGATCATGGGAATAAATTCAGTTACAACAGCTTTGATGGGAAGGGGAGTTTGTGGGGATTTCAGTGGCAATGGAAGCTGGGGGGGAGCTTGGCTGAGTCCCTGTGCTGGATGGAGGCAGCAGCACTGCCCGTCCGTGCACACAGAGCCCCAAGGACAGGGAACCAAGGGGAACATGATGATGCTGTTCAAGATCACAACAACACGGACTCCGACTTCAGAGGGCTGACAATGACTGTGTTTGTTACCTTTATTTCTTCCCTTTATGCTATTTTACAAAGAACAACCCAATGGGTGGGAAAAAGACAAACTCCTTCAGTCACATTGGTCAGAGCAGAGGGACAGCAAGGAGAAGTCCCTCCTAGGGAAAGGAATGCAAACAAAGGTCACAGTTAGGAAAAAGTGTCTCTGGTTTACAGAAAACTCTCTGGAAAAAGAGTTTCAAAAACCCAGAACATCTCAGGTACGAACCAGGGCTACAGAGTGAGACAACTTCTCTGGATGTGCTTTGTAAAAGAAAAGGTTTTAATGACGACAAAAATAACAGACATCGTAGATAAAAGAAATATAAGTTGAACACAGTGCAGAGAACACTCTTACACTGGCTAAGACAGCCCAAAAAAGTGCTTGAGCTCCTTTGTGCTTTTTAGCACTTGATGGTCTAGGTGGGTTCTGTTGGCAAACCGCCAATAGAAACAGCTCCGGGGTTTGAGGAACATCCCAAAGTTCCAGCCAGTGCCCCTGTGCTGGCTGATAGGAAGGGCATGGAAGGTTCTAGTTTTCCTTCCTCATATATTTAGAGGTAAACTGAAACTCTTTTCCTTATACAGAATTATTTGCTTGGGTGTTGAAGTTCATTACTGCAGCAAGGCCTTAAGCTGATGCCTTTGCTGTTAACGAAGGGCAGCTCACCATCCATCCCAACCAGGCCAACCATCACTCATCCATGGCCTGATCTGTGGCTCCCTCCTTGAGCATGGTGGGGCTTCAGCCTCCCACAAAGCTCCAGTTAGAAGGTGTCCCTTGCAGGGGGAGTGTGAAAGGCCCTGCAGTGAGGTGGGAGGGGAGCACAGCGTGTCCTAGATCACAGAAATGCCAGCCCCAGGTGTCTCCTGACACCTTCTGTGTCCCACAGAACGCTTTGCAGACACTGCTCCAGGGCCAGGTGTCCTGGGCTCTAATGCACACGAGGTTTTACAGGTTAAAAATGGATCCCAGCAGCCCCTGGATATCTTCAGTGTAGAAATGAGAGATGTTTGTGAGAGAAACAAAGCTCAGGGAGCTGGGGGACAGCAGGCGTCACCTTGCACGGAGGAGATGAATGTTGATGGAGAGGAGGAGATGGGTTGGGAGCTCCTTTTTGAAGGTTAGGATGGTTTTCCCTTTCCTTTTGTTTCCCCCCATTCATTTCCAAGAGGATCGCCCGGAATAACAATCCCCTTGTTTTGTCTGGCTGATAATTGCATTGATAATTGAGGACAATTCAAATAATCACATTCCAGGGGCTGCTTTCATCTCGGCAGATGCATATTCATGATGCCATTAGAGATGGAGCTGAGGAGCTCCCAGCCCCGTTGTCAGCCTCAGACGAGGCTGCTTTGGAAGCAAAGTCAAAACAGGAGGTGATTGATTTGCACTCCCAAAGCTCCCTCCTGCCCCTTTGGTGCTGGATCTTTCTCCATCCCCTCCTTCTGTGCCCAGCCCATCCCCGGGTTTGGGGTTTGTGTCTGCCCAGCAAATTCCTGCCCTGATGCTCCTCTTCCATCCCCAGCTTGGCCTTGGCTTTTCCTGCTGCAGCAGAACGTCCTCGATGTGCTGGGAATTCTGGAATTGGAACACCTCCAGCAGCTGTGGCTGCCCCTGGGTTTTAACTTTATTTAATTCTCCACGGGGTTCCCTGGCAGTGCCCAAGAGCAGGCTGGACACCTGGGACAGTGGGAGGTGTCCCTGGAAGGGGATGGGATTTAAGATTCCGTGATTTGAGATGTCCCAGCAGCCACTGCCATGCCTTGGTTTCTCCTGCAGCGTTGCTTGTGCCTCTCCTGGTGTTCTAAGCATTGCACATCCCTGTTTCCCGAATTATCATGGCTGATAGAGCTCTGGACATCATTAAATGATTATTTTATTATTGTTGGGAGCTTTGGTTGCAGCACCTGAACAGGTAAAGACAAGGAACCTGTGACAAGAAGCCCCTCAGATCTTCAGGGCACGATTTTTCTACTGGATTAGAGCCTTTCCTGGATCAATTTTTAACTAATTTATTGCAAAGATAAGGAAAGCCCACTAAGAAGCATCTTTATGGAGCAGACTTGGCTTTTGAGAGATGTTTAAAATGAAATGCTTAAAAAGAAATTACTCCAGACGTGAATATTGACATTGCCTAGGTCACACACCCGTAGTTTTGAGGAATTTGGAATGAAATCTGTTACAAATTTTTTTCTGATTTTGGCACTTTGGGATAAGGTCCAATGGACACAGAGGAATTCAGTCAAAGGAGGTTGGAGTTGTTGGTCTTGAGGTCTCTTCCAACATTAAGGATTTTGTGATTTGAATTTTTTTTTAATTTTTTTTTTTAGGAAAAGCAGCCACAGGAGAGCCCCTGGTTCCATTGGTGAGAGGGAATTTAACAGCAATAACCCCTGGATTCCCTGTGCTGGGGTATTGCCACTTTGGAATCCACAGCACAGGGTGGGGGAAATGGGAAAATATGTGGGAAAATGAAATTCCCTATGAAAATTGGCTGATCTTTGAGTAGGAAACCACTGCACTGAAGTCAGCTGAACAATCTACAGACTGAAAAGATGCAGGAGCCGGGTGAATCATTCCATGGAAATCCCCAGATCAGCTATTTCTGACTCTTTTGTTCACAAACTGTCTGGAAACAGCTGAGGGATTTTCTCAATGAGCTGGGCTTTAGTCGCTGTGCCAGTGGGCCTGGTGTGAAGTCTGGCAGCTCTCCTTGCTCCCATCCATTGGCAGGATGGAAAATGTAGGATTTCTGCATGAGCAGCTTTACATGGGCTCTCCAAGTGTGCTCCCCATTATTGTTATTTAATGTTTGCACACAGCAGAGCTCGCAGGAATTGGATGAGGATTCGAATAGAAGAGACAGGATTCAAACATATTTTCCCAGGAATAGGTAATTCCTGCCTTGTGCTGGGATAACAGCAGGGAGGAGGTGGATAAAATAATTATTCTCCATGTACATACTGATATTTTTTTAATGTAAGTTACTGAGCTGAGTGTGAAATATGGGAAATACGAACAATTTCCCTCGTGCCTTTCTCCTGCTTGTTCTTATTTCCTTTCTTTCTGTATTTCCCCCCTTCCCTTCTCTCTGGCAAAGCCTCAGCAGAGCAGAGAACACCACATTTATTGAGTAAAGCAAAGCCTGGCTTGTACCCGTGGCCAAAACCTCTCTTGTTCTGGGTTTATGGTTAAACTGAGGTTTAACCCCTGCAGGATTCCCTCTGTTTGTTCTGAAGGCTGAGCTCAGAGCAGCAATTCCTAAGGGGGCAATTCAGGGAAGGGTTTACACTTTATTTAATTCTCCATGGGGAAATGCTTCCAAAAATTGCTGCTGGTTGAAACGCAGAGAATTGGAATTTCTTCTGCCATTCTATCTGAGGCAATTAATGGTTTCATTACTGAACACAGCTTTTTTTTCAGGATCAGGTGCAATGCTTCTGTTTGCTCAGACTCGGCCATTAAAGATTTCAGCTCCTGCTTTGAGCAGGGAAACAAAATCCTCCAAGGGGGAAATACCTTCCAGGGATTTAATTAAATGATTGTGTGTATTTAAAGGCCTTGAAGGCACATTTAAATTAAAAAAAAATAAAAATAGGCAATCTATTTAGGTTAGTCAAGTCATGGCATCCACTGATAGGACTAAATCATTTTTAAAGGAATCCCCCAAGTTCATTATTTCTTACAAGTAATTTTGTGTCTTGCCTCCTGAGATCTGTCAGTTTGTCCCAGGAGCTAAATTTTGCCAGGTTCAGGGGAAGCTTGGGAGAAAATTGGAATTAATACATTAATTTTTAATATATTACATGTGTTAGAACATGAGGGTGGAGTGAGTGAGAGGAGGAAAATGTGGATGGGAGGGGAAACCTGCATTAAACCCCAGCTGAAGAGCAGGGATTTGCTATCAGTTCCTATTAACTCCCAGGCAGACAGAAAAGCTGGATTGATCCAAGTCACTTTAGGGGGAAAACCAATTAATTTCCAGACATTTCTCTTGTTCTCAAAGCCTCATTCTCTCAGCGAGTCCAGTGAAGCTCAGACAAGCTCGGCTTCATCCTCTGATTCAAATTCCCTGGTGAAAGGGGAGATCCTAAAGGGAAAAGTCAATGTGCTGGGATCTGTCAATAGGACCACAGACACCCATTGCCTTTCCCTGCTGTCTTGATGGCAGAGTGAACACTAATCACCTTTCATTAATTAACTATGGATCCAGGACTGGAGGCTTTCATTCCAGAAAGTACCATCGTGTTCTTCTGGCACGTTGAGAGCTCTGAGGGTACTTTCTCCCTTCTCCAGATTTCCTGTTCACCTTGCTTGCAGCAAGGAGAGCCAAGTCCCATGGTGGGCCCAGTTCCAGTCCCATGTTGGGCCCAGTTCCAGTCCCAAGCTGGGCCCAGTTCCAGTCCCATGCTGGTTCCAGTTCCAGTCCCATGGTGGGCCCAGTTCCAGTCCCATGGTGGGCCCAGTTCCAGTCCCATGGTAGGCCCAGTTCCAGTCCCATGGTGGTACCAGTTCCAGTCCCATGCTGGCTCCAGTTTCATTCCCATGCTGGTTCCAGTGCCAGTCCCATGCTGGTTCCAGTTTCATTCCCATGCTGGTTCCAGTTTCAGTCTCATGTTGGGCCCAGTTTCAGTCCCATGCTGGTCCCAGTTCCAGTCCCAAGCTGGGCCCAGTTCCAGTCCCATGCTGGGCCCAGTTTCATTGCCAAGCTGGTCCCAGTTTCATTCCCATGCTGGTTCCAGTGCCAGTCCCATGGTGGGCCCAGTTTCATTGCCAAGCTGGTCCCAGTTTCACTGCCAAGCTGGTCCCAGTTTCAGTCCCATGCTGGTTCCAGTCTCAGTCCCATGCTGGTTCCAGTTCCAGTCCCATGCTGGTTCCAGTTTCATTCCCATACTGGTCCCAGTTTCATTCCCATACTGGTCCCAGTTCCAGTCCCATACTGGTCCCAGTCTCAGTCCCCTCACCTCCCCCTGTGCTGTGTCACCTCCAGGGACTGACCCTGCCATGGCACAGGCTCCATTCAATGTGAAGCAGTTCCTGCAGACCCAAAATAATTCAGCCCTGTGTTTCTAGTGTTTTCCTGGAAGGGTTTCCCACTTGAATTCTCGTGGCCTGTTTCCTACAGGCAGGTGTGCTTTGATAATTACTCAAATAGCATTATGAAAATCAATAAAACCAATCAAAATCCATTAAAAGGACACAGACTGGATGTTTAGCCCCAAGTTAAGTTGGCTGTAAAAGGCTGTAAAATCAGCTGTGAGACAACACCTTTTCCCCAGGTAACACTGGGGCAGTGCCAACCCTCACCCATCACAGCCACCAAGGGACTGGCAGAGAACAGAGCTCTGGGCAGCCAGGTGTGTGCAGCAGCCTTCAGAGAGGCTGCCTGTGCTGACAGTGCTCCAGTATCTCCCAGTTTCCAGGCAGGAAGAGTTCTGGGCAGCCAGGGGAAATGAAACCCTGCTGGAGCTGCTTAGCCAGTGAGATTTACTGCCCCTGCTGCAGCACAGAGACCCCTGGGACTGGAATCCTGCTGGACTCCCTGCCCTGCCTCTGGGGCTGTGCCATCTGCAGGGCACCACATCCCTCCAAGGGCGGCTGGGCATGGCCTTGGTGCCAGCACTGATCCCTGAGGAGGATCTGCACCATCAGGTGAGGAATGAATCCCTGATTTCAGCTCTGTTTTCTGGTGTCTGTCACCCCCAGGGACCCACACCCAGGGACGTTCTCTGGGGCTCACCCTGAGTGCTCACAGGACACAAGGGAATGGGGAAATTCATGTTCTAGGCAAGGGAAGACAGATATCCAGAGAGAAAAGCAGTGCTGGTGCTTGGCTTTTCCAGCCTCAATGGTCCTGTAATTTCTGTGTTCAACATGAATAACTCCAGGATGGGGTGACTGCCCCATTTTGAGATGTTTGCCATTCCCTAACAAAGCACCTTGCACCAAACACCCTGCAAGGCTTAAAACACCATCCATCTTCTCAATGTATTGCAGGAGAAAGTCTCTCTCTGGGAGTATTAGTGACTCCACAACTGGAGCAAATAAATTCTGCTTTCCCTAAGTAATGCAGCTTATGGCGCAGATCTAATTTTAGATTCCCTCTGCTGCCCCTAAATCTTTGCTCCGTGTCTTTCCCCGCTTGATGGAAGGGCATATTTAATTATCAGGAGTCACATTTGTATGGACAGATCTTTCATCACCAAAGCATATGTCTTTGGGCTTTGGAACTGCAGAAATCCCATTATTCCTCAGCTTTGAGTAACGGAGCACCCAAACCACACCTGCAGCAGCGTGGCAGATGCTGATCCAGGGCAGGCACGAGGAGGAGCTGCCTTAGCAAGCAGGGTGTGATGGTTCTGGATTCTTCTTCTCTCTGCAGAGGTCGGGATTGATACACAGGAAACATTGGTGTCGTGTTTGGGCCTGGATGTTTATGATTTCGGATTTACAGCCTCACGAGCTGTGAGCTTAACTAGCAAGATAGAAAACCAAGGTAAAATGGAGAGCTTCTAACTCTTCCCAAGGTTATTTAAGCACTAATCCCCCAATAATGAGGTGATACTTGTATTATTTATATTTCTGACCCCACAATGACCACCCAAGGCCTGCAATGCAGACCTTTTCACCCAGTTACAGAAAACCACCCAAACCCATGAAGAAGAAGGAAGAAGAAGGTGAAGAAGGACAGACAATGCCCAAAACCCTCCACCTTGACTCACATGTATTACTATACACTAAAATCTTAAATCTATGTTTTTCACCCTGTGAGATCACACAATTCTATCCAAACTACACACCCACAACCCCCTGCTATCAGTCAATCTCAGGAGCCTGTTCCAAGGCCTCAAGTCAAATGCAGTGCTTGCTTGAGGGTCAGCACCCTTTAGCACAGAAAGCCTGAAATTTTCAGCCTCCAGGGTTCCAGCAGCAGGGCAGAGTGTTGGGGAGAAATTCCCTCCTGCTTTGATTCCCAGCTCCTACAATGTCAGGCAAAACCTCGCCCCAGCCAGGCCTGTGGGTTTGGATCTTCATTCTCAGGGAATCATGGAATGGTCTGGGCTGAAAGGGACCTTAAGCCCATCCAGTTCCATGGCAGGGACACCTTCCACCACCCCAGGTGCTCCCAGCCCTGTCCAGCCTGGCCTTGGACACTGCCAGGGACCCAGGGGCAGCCACAGCTGCTCTGGGTGACCAGTGAATACAATTCCCATTTGTGATTTCCTCTTGGCAGTTGGATTGGATCTGCTGGGTTGGATCTGCTCCTCCCTCCGTGTCTCAGAGGCTGGGACCTGCTGCTCACAGACCTGGGCCAAGGCCTGGGTCCAAATACAGGGATCCAGCTCTGGCGTGCAAAGGGTGGGAAGGAAAATCCCCTTGGAGCAGCCAAAGCTTCCCCTGAAAGGCTGTGAAAAGCAGGGAGTCCCTGTGGGGGGCCCAGTTCAAGTCCCATGCTGGTTCCAGTGCCAGTCCCATGCTGGTCCAGTTTCAGTCCCATGCTGGGCCCAGTGCCAGTCCCATGGTGGTCCCAGTTCCAGTCCCATGCTGGTTCCAGTCTCAGTCCCCTCACCTCCCCCTGTGCTGTGTCACCTCCAGGGACTGACCCTGCCATGGCAAAGGCTCCATTCAATGTGAAGCAGTTCCTGCAGACCCAAAATAATCCAGTCCTTGTGTTTCTAGTGTTTTCCTGGAAGGGTTTCCCACTTGAATTCTCGTGGTGTGTTTCCTACAGGCAGGTGTGCTTTGATAATTACTCAAATAGCATTATGAAAATCAATAAAACCAATCAAAATCCATTAAAAGGTCACAAATTGGACATTTAGCCCCAAGTCCTGCTCACTGCCTGGCCAGTATTAGAGCCTTGTCCAGTCAGGTCCTGATTATCCTCCAAACACTCTGTGCCAAGAACTTCTGCCTCAGCTCCATTGCTCTTCCATTAAAAAGCTGTTCTTGAGTCCATAAATTTATTTTACTCCGACTGCTACATGAAAAGTCATAAACCAATTTATGAGCTGAGAAATGCTCCTCTCACTGCCACAGCAATTTGACATCTGCCAGCTTTAATTCTGGCTCTCCTAAAGCCTGTGTGTGGTTTGGGGGAGGAAGGGGAGCCAGAGAGGAGAGGAACTCCATCCCAAACCCGAGAGGACGTGTGACTGTCTGCTCCACCCCCAGCCTGTGCCATGCTCAGTTCCTCCTCTCTGAAAACCTTCAGGATTTTCCAGCTGCAGGTCTGGAACCCCCTTTGCCCCCACAAAATCCTCCCCCAGACCCTGGGCACCCCCAGACTGGGCTGCTGTCTCTGGCTCATCAGCATCTCCCTTCTCTGCCCCTGCAGCCAGCCTGAGCCCTTTTCCTCCTCCAAGCCTGTGTTGCTGTCCAGCCTCACCTCACCCCTGTGCAGCCCAGGGCTCTGCCCTCAGGTCATCCACATTTTATTCTGTTCTGCTATTTTTGGTCTTCCCAGCGTCTCCGTGCACAAATTTGAAGAAAGCTCAGGCAGGGTCATCACCTTTGAGCCCAGGGTGGAAATGCTGATGTCCTGGCCAGCCCCACAGCCCGGGCAGTGCAGGCTGCAGCCCTGCCCATCACACCCAGAGCCCTCCCCTGCAGAGCTCTGCTGCATTTCCAGCTGGGCTTGAGGCAAAACACAAACAGCAAGCACGGAAAACATCACAGCCAGACTTTGGGGGATTGTGGCAGGAAGAGGAAGCAGAGCTTCAAAGGAGTCACAGAATCATCTGGGTTGGAAAGGACCTTAAAGATCATCCCTGAACCTCCCACTGTCCCAGGCTGCTCCCAGCCCCAGTGTCCAGCCTGGCCTTGGGCACTGCCAGGGATCCAGGGGCAGCCACAGCTGCTCTGGGAATTCCATCCTCACCCTCCCAGGGAACAATTCCTGCCCAATCTCCCATCCAGCCCTGCCCTGGGCACTGGGAGCCACTCCCTGTGTCCTGTCCCTCCATCCCCTGTCCCCAGTCCCTCTCCAGCTCTCCTGGAGCCCCTTCAGGCCCTGCCAGGGGCTCTGAGGTTTTCCCTGGACCCTTCTCCTCTCCACGTCTCCAACATCTCCCGAGGGCAGGGGCAGCTCCCATCTCTGCTCCCTGGGGCCAGGACAGGGGAATCCCCTCCAGGAGGGAATCCCAGCACAGCTGAAGCTCTGTGATCCAGGCAGAAGGAGGCTCTGAGCTGTTTGGACACGACCTTCTGTCAATGTGGTGTGAAAAACAGAGAAACCACGGCTCCTCATCCTGTAATCTCCTGTCTGTGCTGTGCTCTCATTTCCTGGCTGCTCTTTGCATGTACCTGATTTGTCTTTATTAGCAGAGCAAGGCAAGGCTGATATTTACACTTCCAGCAATGCATGCAAGAGACAAAAAAAAAAATAAAAAATGCTGGGCTTTGACTCATAAATAAACCTTTTTTTTGTAGTCAGTGCAACAAGACGTTGGCATTTTCTTGGTAACATCCCACTGAAAAGTGTTACAACATTGCCCATCATCAATAACTGCTCAGGAGCTCAGAGCCTTGAAAAACAAGCTGAGAGCATTTAAATTTTAATTATAAGATACAAGTTTAAATTTAATTTAAATTAGTTGCAATCCACAGCCAATGCTGCGGGGACGTGAGGATTCTCCTTTGTTTAGGTCACATCCTGGTTTAGGGAAGAAATGTGGGGTTTAAAGGTATTTAAGTGCTCGATTCTTCTTTATTTCACCTGGAATCGGGAGAATAAATTCCTTAAGGGCCTCAATATATTTTCTAATTTATTGTTATCAACACAATTCAGTAGTGGGTGAAAAGATTGTAAAATCCTGACGTTAAAAATCCAGGTTGTTTGCAGGGGAGGCTTTTCCTCGGGGCAGGGTCACCTCTGGCTGCTCGTGGCTGTAAATCTGAGAGCAGTGTGGGGAGCACTCTGGAGCGTGAAGGGTTTTACACAGACCTCACAACAGATCTGCCCCCAAGAGCCCAGGTCACTGCCAGCTCCTGGGGCTGGAGGGCTGCTGGCAAAAACTCAGGGAACACAGCCTGGCCCTGCTCCCAGCTTGCTGGGGAGCGTGGGGAATGCTACAGGGCATCAAATAAGGGTCAGCTCAGAGGAAAGCACCCAGCCTGGCTGGGGGGAGGCCCTGGGGTGATGCCTCCCAGGGAATCCCCAAAAGCAGCTCTGGAATTCCTAAAAGCAGTTCTGGAATCCCCAACACCAGCTCTGGAATCCCCCAAACACCAGCTCTAAAATCCCCAAAAGCAGCTCTGGGATCCCCAAAAACAGCTCTGGGATCCCCCAACACCAGCTCTGGAAACCCCAAAAACAGCTCTGAAACCCCCCAAAACAGCTCTGAGATCCCCAAAAATAGCTCTAAAATCCCCAAAAGCAGCTCTGGGATCCCCAAAAGCAGCTCTGAAATCCCCTATACCAGGTCAGAAATCCCCAAAAACAGCTCTGAAATCCCCTACACCAGCTCTGGAATCCCCAAAAACAGATCTGAAATCCCCAAAAGCAGCTCTGGGATCCCCAAAAGCAGGTCAGAAATCCCCAAACACAGCTCTGGGATCCCCAACACAGTGTGTCCGTGTGTCCTGCCCTCCAGTCTGGCTGTCCCTGGATGTCACCTTTCAGCTGAAACTCTCCTTGCCCTCTGCTGAGGTGTCTGGGAGTGTCAGAACTCTCTGAAATCAGCATCTCAGTGCTGTTGCTTTTCCTCCCCTTTTATCAGAACCCGGAGAAAAGGTGACATCTGCTCAGCAGTGTCGGTATTTTAATCACCTGTGAAAGGCTGAATTAACCTGCAGCTAATGAGACCTGACAGTTTCACTAATATTAGAAATGGGATTGAAGGGGGAACAATTCCCACGTCCATTCTATAGATCTTTGAAACACAGACTGGAAATATGTGCTGGAAAATATGACTGCAGCTCTCAAACCATCCTGTCATTTCCTTGATAACAGACATAAAGTTCTCATTTTCTTGTCAGCACCTAATCAGCAGCCTCAGATTGCTGGGTGTGCTGGAAAAAGGGATTCAGGGCAGCAGGTGACAGACAGAGACTGAAACACAACTGGGGGGGTTCAGGAGTGAAACATCCATTGATGGCCTCAGCTGAGGGAGGGCAGGGAGGGGTGGGATTTTGGGCAGGAATTGTTCCCTGGGAGGGTGGGCAGGGCTGGCACAGGGTGCCCAGAGCAGCTGTGGCTGCCCCTGGATTCCTGGCAGTGCCCAAGGCCAGGCTGGAGCAGCCTGGGACAGTGGGAGGTGTCCCTGCCAGGGCAGGGGTGGCACTGGGGGGGATTTGGGATCCCTCCAACCCAAACCAGGCTGGGATTCCATCAGTCACATTGGGCAGTGGGATCCCAGGGGAGGACTGGGAAGGAATTCTTGGTTGTGAGGGTGAGGAGGGGCTGGGCTGGGATTCCCAGAGCAGCTGTGGCTGCCCCTGGACCCCTGGCAGTGCCCAAGGCCAGGCTGGAGCACCTGGGACAGTGGGAGGTGTCCCTGGATGGGCTTTAAGGTCCCTTCCAACCCAAACCAGCCTGGATTCTGTTGTTACTGCAAAAACCTCCATCCCTGACCCCTGTGGTGCTGCAGTCCTGGCTCAGCTCATCTCCAGGGTCACCAAGGCAGCTCTGCTGTGTCACCTCTGAGCAGAGACACCGGAGGGTCACCCCAGCCAGGGATTTGGGTGCTTAAAAGCCCCCAAGAACTTTCTCCAAGCCCTTCCTGCCCTCCTGTGGGGTGACAGCTCTGAGCCCTGCCCAGCAAAGCCACGGGGGCTGGTGCTGTTCCCCACCTGGGCGGGGTGGGAGCTGGGCCAGGGCTGCTCTGGGAGGGGGGGATGTACCCACGGCTTGTGCCTGCCGTGTTTTGACTTCAGAAAATCCTTTCCCAGGGACTCTTGTTCTAAACAAGGGCATGTTATTGTAAACTATCCTGGTTTTCTACATTCTTTCCCAGAGGAGGGAATTTGCTTGATGGCCCCTTGGTGTGACCAACGGGCCCAAGGGTCCCACCTCTTAGGTGGGCTCGTTGTGAAAAGCTATAAAAGACAAGGCTTTGATAATAAAGGGAGATTTTGAATCTTCTGAGAGTCTGTGTCCTGATTTCGTGCTCTACAGCAACAGGGGGACGCTGGCAGCCCCGGGCAGCAGGCAGAGTGTGGCTCAGGGCAGTGCTGCTCCACTCCATTGGCAGTAATTGCAGGGGTAATTGAGAAGAAAGCCCAAACAGACAGGTCAGATCTCCTTCTCCAAGTAATTAGGCGTGATTGATACAGAGGGTGCAGCAGCACAGAGGATGTAAATCCTGGAATGATTTCCTGGAGAGAACGATTAGAAGGTTAACACCAGCCTGGCATCCTAAAATAAGGAATTATTTTAAGCCCCGTGCGTTTGGGGAATTCCCTCTCCCGTGGAAATGTGTATCCACCTCGTTAGAGGCAATTTAGGGAGCAGAGAGGCTTTTGGATTGCTGCAAATGGCTCTGAGAGAGGAGCAGCTCGTGGCTGATGGGGGTGACAGGCTGTGCTCCTGGGGGACTGCAGGAAGTGCAGACACTCAGATTTTAAGGTTTTAGTTTACAGTAAGATATGAGAGAAGCAATATGGAGGATTGAAAGCCTTGTCCAAGACCTTCTTCTTCACCTTCTTCTTCCTCCTTCTTTGCTGATGATTTTTGCCAGGGGTGGAGCAGGGGGTTGGAATTAACTGCAGAATCCTGGGATGGTTTGGGTTGGAAGGACCTTCAAGGTCACCCAGTGCCACCCCTGCCGTGGGCAGGGACACCTCCCACCGTCCCAGAGTGCTCCACCCTGGCCTTCAACTTCATTTTTTAAATTTTTCAAGGAACTGGAGCAAATTTAGGATTTATTTTTTAAATTTTTCAAGGAGCTGGAAGCAAATTTAGGAAGAGAACTGAGAGCTGGAATCCCTTTGCTCCTGTGTGGTTTTGCAGCCTCGTGGTAAAATGGGAATAACATTTGTAAGGGCCTTTCCCATCCATGGACTGAAATGGGCTGGTGGGAGCTCAACACAAAGATGTTCCCTCTCTCTCTTTAGAAAGAACACTCTGCTTTGGGGGAAGTTTTTATTGTTATTGAATTCTCCAGCTTTGGAATGCTCAGCTCCAAGATTTTTTTTTTATTATTATTAAACTCATCTGTCAAAGTAGAAATCCTTTCTGGAGAGGGCTGGGTTGTAAAGGACACGTCGGATGGATGTGTGAATATTATGTCCATAAATGTTTGTTAGGAAGATGATTCCCAGCTGATGTGACAAAGAGATGAGGAATTAGATCACAAATCTCATTAAGGACCCAGACACTGAAGGAGGAATGTAGCCAATTAATGCTGATGGGACTTGTCAGGAGAATGCCAGGGCTCTGCTCTGCATGCAGCCACAAACCCGGGCTGAGCAACACCAACAGCAGCTGCCCTCTGCTCTGGGGCAGGGCTGGGGGCAAGGGTGGGGTCACGGGGGGATAATTCAGGAATCACGAGTGGATAATGATGGAATCTGGGGTGGATAATGCAGGAATCAGGAGTGGACAATGATGGAATCTTGGGGGAATAATGATGGAATCTTGGGAGGATAATGAAGGGATCACGAGTGGACAATGCAGGAATCACAAATGGATAATTCAGGAATCATGAGTGGATAACAATGGAATCTGGGGTGGATAATGCAGGAATCACGAGTGGATAATGATGGAATCTTGAGGGGATAATGCAGGAGTCACAAGTGGATAATTCAGGAATCATGAGTGGATAAAGCAGGAATCACAAATGGATAATGCAGGTGTCATAAGTGGATAATTCAGGGATCAGGAGTGGATAATGCAGAAATCACAAATGGATAATTCAGGAATCAAGAACTGATAATGCAGGAATCAAGAATTGATAATGCAGGAATCACGAGTGGATAATTCAGGAATCAGGAGTGGGTAATTCAGGAATCAGGAGTGGATAATTCAGGAATCACAAATGGATAATTCAGGAATCAAGAATTGATAATGCAGGAATCACGAGTGGATAATTCAGGAATCATGAGTAAATAATTCAGGAATCAGGAGTGGGTAATTCAGGAATCAGGAGTGGATAATTCAGGAATCACAAATGGATAATTCAGGAATCAAGAACTGATAATGCAGGAATCACAAGTGGATAATTCAGGAATTACAAATGGATAACTCAGGAATCATGAGTGGATAATTCAGGAATCAGGAGTGGATAACTCAGGAATCAAGAACTGATAATGCAGGAATCAGGAGTGGATAACTCAGGAATCAGGAGTGGATAATGCTTTTCTCCACTTCCATGGAATCAATCTGCAGCTTCCAGCAGGGATGTTATCCCAAAGTTCTGAGGGGCAGCGGAGGAGCGGGGCCAGGTCTCCGTGACCTGGCAGAGCCGGTGCGCTCCCATCCTCTGCGGGTACTTAAGTGGAATTAAAGCTCCGACCGCTCCGTTTCCATGACAACTTTTCTTTCCGGGAGATGAGCGCTGCCAGGCGCGGGCTGTGATTTGAGCACGCCGTAAATGTGCCCATTAAGCATCATCTCCTCCGCACTCCGCCAGCAGCCAGGCGGGGAGCGCAGCCTTTGAAGCCCGGATCTGAAAGGGGCTCCTCCACCTGAGAACCGAAATAGAACACCGGTGGGAATGGCTGAAATTACCGGGCTGGAAATCTCATTTCAGCCCGGAGGTACAAATGAGGTTTTACAGGAGTTACACCCCGGGGGCTGGAGCTGGGCAGGGCTGGTTCCCCAGGAGCACATCCCGCTGCCAGGAGATCCGAGCTGCACGGGAACAAACCAAGGACAGGACAGGAGTAAACTCGTTTTTTCCTTTGGGAAAAAAATCCACTTGGGGTGGAAGGGGCCTCCAAGCCCATCCAGTGCCACGTTCCCTGTGTCCTGTCCCTGTCCCCAGCCCCTCTCCGTCTTTCCTGCAGCTCCTTTGGGCTCTGTGAGAGCACACTGAGGTCACCCCAAACTCCTCCTCTGCAGGTGAGCACCCCCAGCTCCCCCAGCAGAGCTGCTCCATCCCTCTGATCATCTCAGGTGATCATCACCTGCCTAATGCAAACATTGGCTCTTTAATCCCGAACAATCCATTGCTTCAGGCAGTAAAATCACCTCTCCAAAGGCTCAGAGCTGAATGTGACACTACAGAAGTAATTTTTCAGAAGCAGAATAAAACACAGCGTTTCTATTTCTATAGATTAAATACAGGCACTTTCACACACCACTCTAAACGTATTTCAGAACAGGTGAGAATTACAAGAAAGTTCTACAGGCTGTGGTCTCAAGTGATATCATTTGAGTTCCCCGAGGTGTTTCAAGGTTTAGATTGAACATTTGGGGAAATTCCCTCCCCAGAAGGGCTGCCAGGCCCAGGACGGGCTGCCCAGGGCTGCTGAGAGGTGCTGAGGGTGTTCCTGCCCTACCCACAGAGCTCAGCTGGGCCACCAGGAGCAAACAAACCTCTCCCAGGATCTCTGGGCACTGCCATGGAAATTCCCATCCCCATCCCCAGCCTCAGCACTGCACTCTGAGGCAGGAGCTCTCCTGCAGATATTTGTTAATGGCTCCGAGGTGGTGTTTTCCCTGCTGGCTGGAAATGGGGTGGAAATGAAGGAAAACCCGGTGGGGCAGCTGTGCAGGGGGTGGAGATCAGTTCAGGGACACCATCTGCTGCAGGTCCTTCATGTGGAATTGGGGTCATTACCGGGATCGTGCCCAGCAACAGGAGAAAACAGCATTTCCAAGGCTGTCCAGCAGTGCCTGGCAGGGTACAGGTGTGGGGTGTGATGTATGTGCACTAAACTGGATGGTGGGTAAATAAAGGATCTTACATCCAGGGCTGGGATCCTGCCCCGAGCCCAGTGGGAAATCCACGGGCTCTGTTTCACTTTTGCAGCTCCCTCCGTAAATGTTTTGGCACCGCTGTCTGTTCTGCTGCCCTAATCCTCCCTTGCAGAGAGCAGACATCAGCGTGTGTCATTTATTCGGCAGGGGAGGAGGGGCAGGCCGGGCACGGGCTGGGGATGCGATGCCCCAGGGATAACCCGGTGCTGAGTCAGCAGCAGGAACATTCACCAGGGCGCTCCTCTCCCGAGCAGAATGAGATGGCAGAGATGGCAGAGAGGGGGAAAGCTTTTATCTGTAGTGCATCAGAGCAGAGATGAGGCTCCAGAGCACCTTCAGAGCGTTTGTGCAGCATCCTGCTGTCCCCAAATCCAGCATTTCCAGAGGCAGCAGCTCAGCCATGGCCTGGCCAGGGGCAGCAGCAGCCCCAGGGCTGTGAAGTGGAATATTTGGGGTACCTGCTGCCCACCAGAGCTGTTTTCTCTCTGCTTTTGCCTTCCCTGGGGCAGGGCAGGACTTGTTGGGTGCTGGAGTAACATCCAAGCTGCCAAAATTTACTTTCCCCTCTTCAGAGATGGATTCCCCCCCTCTCTTAACTTCACCAAATTTATCCCTGGGCTCACCCCAGAATTCTCTGAGCCACTTCTCTGCACTTCCCTTCATATTTAATCTCAATAAATGCAATGGAACCAGCAGCTCTGGGGCAGGGCTGGGGGGGATAAATCAGCTTTTTCCTGCCTGATGGGAGGCTGGAATTGGGGGATCAGTCTCTGCTCCCAGGGAACAAGGGACAGGATGAGAGGGAACTGCCCCAAGTTGCACCAAGGGAGATTTAGGTTGGAGATTAAAATAAATTATTTCATGGAAAGGGCTGTCCAGCCCTGGCCCAGCTGCTCAGGGCAGTGTGGAGTCCCCATCCCTGGAGGTCCTTTTAGAATTGAAGAGTTTTGAGAGTCATAGAACACTTGGGTTGGGAGGGACCTTAAAGTTCATCAACCCCTGACACATCCAGTAAGTGCCTCCTTATCAGAACTGAGCAAATCCTTGCTGTGCATCACCTCTGAACAGAAACACTGACTGAGTTCAAACCCAGCACCCAGGGGGTAAATCCACATCTGCAGCCCTTGATCTCATGTATTTCACTCTTTCTTGGGTCCATTTTGTGCTGTGTTAACAAAGCCAGATGGGCACAAAGCTGTTTGGAGAGTTGGGCTGCAAAATGGTTCTGGGCTGGTCAATCCTGGCTGTGGGGCCTGGGGAGACTCCTGCTCCCAGCTGGGGCAGGGTTGGCCCTGCTGCTGCTGGAGCTGAGCAGGGCAGGGCAAAACCCCCAAAATCCAACCACAACTGGGGCCCTTCCATGTGGGAACCCTGGGCACTGAGCATTCCAGGCTCTCTGTGCTGCCAGGACCCCCCAGCAAACCCTGCATCCCACCTGAGCCCTGGGACAGCTCCCAAAATCGAGTGACAGCACTGGGACTGTGGGGGTGGGGTTTGGATGGAAGTGTGTGACAGCACAGGGGGCAAAACTCAGAGTTTGAGGGTTTAGAATGCAGTGATGGATGTAAAGCAAGGTGGAGGGTTTAGGGCAGAGGCTGAGCCCTTCTTTTTTCACCTTCTTCTCCATGGTCTGGGTGGTGTTTTGTAATTGGGTATGAAAATCCACATTATGGGACATGGGTGGTCAATTATTGGGGTAAAAGTAAAAATAACCCAGGTGGCACCTCGTTATTGGGTAATTTGTGCTTAAAAGACCACGGAAAGGGTTAGAGACAGAGCCACATTTCACCTTGTTAGCCAGAACTCACAACTTGTGAGGCTGGGCCAGAGATAAGAATTAATAAACATCTGAGCCCCAACACAGAAAACTCCCCTGCTTTAATCTCGGCTCTAACAGAAGAAAAGAAGATTAAACCCCACATTTTAATGGTGCCCTTGAGCTCAAGACATTCAGACTTCCAGATGCCAACAGGGGGGATGGCTCTGCCCATAAATGCTCCATGCAAAGTGCCCACTGTCTCAGCTGAGAGGCAAAACCGATCCCAAACCCACCCACAACCCCCAGCCCCTGGGCTGCAGCCCCACACAGGAAAATGGCATTAATGCAGATTAAAATGCACCAACGGGGGCCAATGTCACCCCAAGCAGCAGCACAGCTTCCAAAATCACCTTTGGGAAAGGGAGATTCTTTACAGGATGGGTTTTAGAAATTGAGATCGTTTTAAAGATGAATATTCTTCATTTCTAAAGGCAGTCAAGGGGCACCCAGGTTCCCAAACTTCCCCTGGAAAGATGAATTGGGGCCATTCCTGGTTGCTGTCAGTGAGTACCAGGTTGTTTAGAGGCAACACAAAGGGAGATGGGGCGAGGGGCAGAGCTGGGACTCCCCAGCCCTGGGGGGAAGCTGGGGCTGGTGAGAATTCCCAGGATTTGACCCTTTAACACCGGCAATTCCAGACACACTGACAGCACCTCTTTCCCTAAAACCCCTCTTTAGGGCCATTTCCCTGTAAGTGCCGGGGATGAGAGGCTGTAAAGCATCTCTGCATCTCCAGCTAATAAAAAGACACATAACTCTTCCCAGGAGTGAAAAATGAAGAGGCAGCACTGGAAGTGCTGCTGAATCCCCGGGATCCGGGGGGAGGGAGTTTGGTTTCGCTCCGCTCAGGTAATTTGTTTAAACCTGCATGGGGCTGGAGCAGGGAGGAAATGAATCTAATTAGGGACCCTCATTATGTTTCTCTGTATCAGAACTTTGCAAAGTCGTGAGAGGACAGAGAAGTTCTGTGTGAGCACGAGGGGGAACGGCTCCCACTGCCAGGGGCAGGGATAAACGGGATATTGGGCAGGAATTGCTCCCTGGGAGGGTGGGGAGGCCCTGGGATGGAATTCCCAGAGCAGCTGTGGATCCCTGGCAGTGCCCAAGGCCAGGATAGATCCTATTCCAGCCCTGCCACTGATGCCTGAGGATTTGAGCTTTTCTGTTTTCCACGTTTGTAACCCTGCAGTTCTTTAGTGTGTGACTCCAAACCCCACACACTGGGTGAGCTGCTGCTCCCCCACTTTGCTCAGACACAGCAATTCCTCCCCAGGCCTGGGGACCAAGGACACCTCACTGCCTCAGCCCCCAGGGATGGGAACAAAAATGAGCTGGGGCAGCAAACCTGGGGTGAATGAGTTCATCACCTGGAGCTGTAACTGGAACATGAACCCCCCAACTGATCAAAGTGTGAAACCCCTGACCTCTCATCCATTTCTGGGGGGTTCATCTGCCCTAAATGCAGCTGGAACCCCCCTTCAATAAACACACCTGCTTTTCATTCCCTTAACTCTGCCTGCCCTCTGTTCTCAGGTGGCCCCAGAAGGCACCACCAGGGGCAGGGACAGCAGGGACACCCAGTGGGGTGGAGAGCTTGGCACCTTCGGGAGCTGCCCGTGCTCCATCCTGCTGCTCCCTGCCCCAGCCTCAGCACTCCCCCGTGCCCGCAGCCCCGGGGGCTGATTATTCACTGCTCTGCCTGTTAGTGACAGTCATAAAACCTGACAATGCCTTGGGGGAACGCGTTCAAAAAGGCTCCTTAATAAACTGTGAAAACTGTTGTTTCAGCAATTGGAAAATAATTAAGGAGCAATTATGGGAGCAAACAGAAATCCCGAGCAGACAGGCGAGCTATTAAAATATGTTCTTTAAGAAATGATTGCAGTCACACTGGAAGGAGAAGCGGCTTTTAAATAAAGTTATGGTTACGACAGACTGAAGGGAGGGGGGATGAAAGGAATAATTCATGCTGGAAAGAGGGAATATCCACTGCCCTCCCAGCACACAGTTCATCTGGGAACTGCCCTTCCTTCAGTTCCTCATGCTGGCCCTGGGCACTGCCAGGGATCCAGGGGCAGCCACAGTTTCCTTCCTGAAAGTTTCCTTCTGGAAGAACTGGAGAAAAATGCTGATTCTTGTACCCGTGTGTGTGTTGTAATTGCTTAAAATTGTTCCTCATGAAAGATTTCGAGGACATTAAATATTTAAGGACATTAAACAGTTCTCCTTGTAAGGGCCAGCCTGAGCTCAGAGGTGCCTCAGCCCCCCAGGCCAGGGAGGTTTGGTGCCCAAAGAAAGGCACAATTGGCTTTGGAAATGACAGTGGTGCCTCTGGGGGATGGCAGCACTGTGACACGGGCACCTGGAACCAGGGAATGGTTTGGGTGGGACCCCAAATCCCCCCCAGTGCCACCCCTGCCCTGGCAGGGACACCTCCCACTGCCCCAGGCTGCTCCAGCCCCAGTGTCCAGCCTGGCCTGGGGCACTGCCAGGGATCCAGGGCATTTCCAGCTCCACAGAACAAACTCTGCACATCCAGCACGTCACTGATCCTCAGGTGTGGCTTCACAAGCCCTGGTGGAGTTTTCCTGCTCTTCCCTTTTCCCTGTGAGGGGGAAGTGCAGCCCTTCCTCCGGCAGCCCAGGCAGAGCTCCGAGCTTTATTTCTGGATCAGCTGATCCCACAGACGGTGTCACCAGTGAGAGAGCTCTCAGTGCATCCCCTCCCTGTCAGAGCAGCAAATGCCCGACTTACCCAGGGAGCAGGCTCAGGAAAAACTGGGATTTCACCCAGGCTCTGGCTGCTGACAGTGATGGTTGTTAGAGGCTATCACATGAAACATTGAATGATCAGCTCGGGCTGCAGCACTGCAGCGAGATAAGAGAGAATTCTGAATAATAATTGGTAACTCCGTGCTGGAATCAATGCTGTGAGACTGCACTGATGTACAGGCTTCTTTCATCCAGGGAGCACAATTAAAAATGGAACTTAAAATTAAAAATGAGGGGCTTTAATGTGGGGGTCCCTGTCGGGTGTGGGGCTGCACAGCTGTGAGGAGGCTCAGAGAGCCCCGGGCCAGCCCAGCTCTCTGTCCCACCTGGGGCTGAGACCCACACCCGGCTCCGGGGGGTTCTCAGCCCACCCTGGCCGTGGGCACAGACAGAGCAGGGCCAGGGGCTGCAGCCCCTGCCAGCACCAGGGATCCTCCTGCTCCATCCCCCCTGCTCCATCCCTCCTGCTCCATCCCCCCTGCTCCATCCCCCCTGCTCCATCCCCCCTGCTCCATCCCCCCTGCTCCATCTCCCCTGCTCCACCTCCCCTGCTCCATCTCCCCTGCTCCATCCCCCCTGCTCCACCTCCCCTTCTCCATCCCCCCTGCTCCATCCCCCCTGCTCCATCTCCCCTGCTCCATCCCCCCTGCTCCATCCCCCCTGCTCCATCTTCCCTGCTCCATCTCCCCTGCTCCATCCCCCCTGCTCCATCTTCCCTGCTCCATCTCCCCTGCTCCATCCCTCCTGCTCCATCTCCCCTGCTCCATCCCCCCGCTCCATCTCCCCTGCTCCATCCCTCCTGCTCCATCTCCCCTGCTCCATCTCCCCTGCTCCATCCCCCCTGCTCCATCCCTCCTGCTCCATCTCCCCTGCTCCATCCCCCCTGCTCCATCTCCCCTGCTCCATCCCCCCTGCTCCATCCCCCCTGCTCCATCCCCCCTGCTCCATCCCCCCTGCTCCATCCCCCCTGCTCCATCTCCCCTGCTCCATCCCCCCTGCTCCATCCCCCCTGCTCCATCCCCCCGGATCCCCGTGCTGCTGGGCAGGAGGGTGACACATGGACTCTAAAGGATTTTAGAGAAGTTTAGGTTTTGGTTAGAGACAGGCTCTGCTGGAATTAATTAAAAGCTTTGTAGTTAGTTAAGAGAAACCAGACTTGAGTTAAATTTCCTTTTAAATAACTGATTGCTTGTCAGCTTTATATTTGCTTAGCTGAACCTGATAAACAGATTTAGGGACACAAGACAACTACAGAAACTCCCATCCTCCCAAACCCATTGAAAGTCAGGAACCCAAGGAAATGGGAGTCCCACCAAGGCTGATTTGTCACATTTGCATTGAAAAGGTAGGAAGTTCAGAGCCATGAAGAGCCATTTCACTTCATCATTTGAAGCCCACTCCTCTTGAATGGGACCACCCACCCATTTCAAAGGACAAACTGCGCATGCTTAATTGCCTTTTTGTTAATTACCATACAAAGCGGGGAATGGGACGTACCAGGGCTATGAATGTGCATTTGTACTTTGGGTATTCACCAGTTTTGCAAATAAAGGACTCTGTGATTTTCTGTAAATCACGGTGTATTTTGGGGAGCTATCCCACACACTGCCCGGCTCTGTAACAAACTCAAACTTTCTAACCTTAAACTGTTTCAGAGAGTGTTTGTCCGTCTCAGTTGGATATCAGTATTGGGTCGGTATTCATATTTTTTAATAAATCGAGGGAGCAGGGGCAGGAGGGAGCAGCGGGCAGGGGCAGAGCTGGCTGGGGCTGCCTCTGTTCCAGCAGGAGCTGCTCCTGCCCCCAGCACAGACTGCCCCGGGCAGGAGCACCGGGGATCCCTTCAGGAAGGGTTTGTGAACGCTCCCAGGCACGGGGGGCATGGCTGGGCTGGCGCTGGGGGATCCCTGGGGGTCCCTTCCAGCTCAGCACACTCTGGGAAATCAGATTTCACAGCCCCCTCTTGGCACCGGGTGACACAACCCCCACGCTGCTCCACAACAACATTCCCACCTTAACAGGACTCTTATCAACAGGGAAAAAACCCTAATCCAGCCCCAAAAACGCTGAATCAAAGCAGTGATGCCACTTCACCCAGTGCCAGCTCTCACGGGGACAGGGAGGGACACCTCCCACTGTCCAGGGTGCTCCAGCCTGGCCTGGGGCACTGCCAGGGATCCAGGGGCAGCCACAGCTGCTCTGGGCTCCCTGTGCCAGCCCTGCCCACCCTCCCAGGGAACAATTCCTGCCCAAAATCCCATCCAGCCCTGCCCTCGGGCACTGGGAGCCATTCCCTGTGTCCTGTCCCTCCAGCCCTTGTCCAAAGTCTCTCTCCCACTTTCCTGTTGGCTCATTCAGGGACTGGAAGAGGCTCTGAGGTGTCTCTGGAGCTTCCCCTCTGCAGGGAGCACCCCCAGCTCCCCCAGCAGAGCTGCTCCATCCCCTGAGCATTTGGTGCCTCCTCTGTCCTGGCTCCAGCAGCTCCAGCTCCTCCTGTGCTGGCTCTCACCTGGCACAGGGGCAGAATTCCCTAAATCCTGTGGAAGGATTCCAGGCCCAGCTGTCCAAGCAGAGCCCCAGGAAGGTGCTGGAGCCTGGCTGAATCCCAAGTTTCCCCCAGCAGCTGCTCCCAGCCCTTCCCAAGGCTGGGGATTCCTTTCCAAGCGTGGGACTGGGGACAACAAACATCCCTCAGCCCCCAGAGCCGTCAGGAGGGGATTTGTGCCCCAGCACAGAGCTAATGAAGAGCACAGCCCAGCCCTGGGGAGGGCAGCAGCAGCAGCTCTTCCACAGCACTATTTGCTGTGCCTAAAGGTGACAGAGCAGCCCGTGTCAGCGGGCTGTGATCGATGGCAGCCCCACGCTGCTGTTATTGGAACAAATGCTCCAACAAGGCCTGTAATGTGATTGTATCTGTGCCTGCTCCGTGTTCTACAGCTGCAGCTGGCTCCCCAGCCTCCTGCAGGGGATGGGCAATCACCTCCTGCAGCAGCCAAAAGAATTCCCTCTTACTCTCTGCTATGGAAATGCCATTTGTCCTCATTTGATGAAGTGACTTCTGTTCAGCATCTTCACCGAGCAGAAGGGCTGAGGGGCTTGATGGATTTCCCTCGGTTTTTTGCAGCTTTGGTGGCACCTGTTAAACACACACAGGCTCAGGATTGCAGCTGCTGCTGGTTTGGGGGCTGGGGGGACCATGGCACAGTATGACACAAAAGGAATGACACCACACACTGAGATGCACCAGGCAAAATTTATAGAATTCCATTTATAGAATTCCATTTATAGAATTCCATTTATAGAATTCCAACAGTGACCATGGATTGGAGGATGAAAATTGTCCTCTCCAACCACACTGGAGTGGTCCAACAGCCCATCAATTCTCTCCTCCTGCAGAAAGGAATGCAAACCAATCATTGTTTATGTGAAAGGTGCCTGAGAAACTCCACCACAAAAAGTAAAACATCAGAAAGCTGAAGAGAACTTTAGAGAAACTTTAGAAGAGCAGGGTGATGGTACCACAGTGACCCAGAGCATTGGCTCCCACAGGGGCTCTGTGAAGGGATGAGGATGGATCTCCCTGGCTCACATTCCCTGAGCAAAGGATCTCCAGGGGTACAAAGCCAATTTAAAGGAAATACAACTTTGGTATTCAGCGTTCCACAGCAAATGCCAACCAGAACTCCACAGAATAAACTTGCAAAAAGCTGTCTTGGAAGAATAAATGGTTCAAAACGTTTCAAAGGCTAAAAAAAACCCCACACCAAAACTTTTTAGGGGAAGTGACACCTCCTCAGCACTGAGGACTGGGCCATCCCTGCAATCACTGTGCAGCCCTGGACCCTCCCCTGGCAGGGCTCTGCCCGTGCTGTTGCCTCCCCTCTGCTCCTCAGAAATGATTCCCAAGCCTTTTTCCCTTCCCAGGCGGTTCTGGGGGGATTTCCTGGGCCCCCCACACGGAGCAGGAGGGGAGCTGGCAGCAGGCAGCTGCTCAGGAGCTGCCAGGGGTGAGCAGGGAGCTCCCAGATGTGCAGTCGGTGCTGGCAGGAGCCCGCAGGACAGGCTGCCTCATTCCGAGGGATAATTAACGACAGCTGCCTGCACGGTTAATTAGTGCCAGCCAGGAGACCCGGGGAGCCACTGCAGCAGCCACCCAGTGACAGCTGAGGGGGGATTGGCCTCACCTGGGCACGGCCACAGACCCTGAGCTCCTCCCCAGGGCTTGGAAAAGGCTGGGTTGGGTTTCTTTCCCAGGGCATTGTTTGCATCATCTCATGGGATCCCCGGGGCTGGAAAATCCCTCCCAGCCCAGGGAGCCCCCCTGTGCCCCATCCCCTCCCTGTCCCCAGCCCAGGGCACTCAGTGCCACCTCCAGGTGACACCTCCAGGGATGGGCACTGCAACCCTCCCTGGGCAGTGCCAAGGCCTGAGCTCCCTTTCCATGGGGAAATTCCTGCTGCTGCCCACCCTGAGCCTGCCCTGGCCCAGCCTGGGGCCGTTCCCTCTCCTCCTGTCCCTGGTCAGTGGAATCCCAGGATCGTTCAGGTCCCGGGCTGCACAGTGACTGTAGGAACGGCCCAGTCCTCAGTGCTGAGGAGGTGTCACTTCCCCTAAAAGGTTTTGGCTTTTATTTTAGCCTTTAAGGCATTTTGAACAATTTATTCCTCCAACACAGCTGATCTTTCCTTTTTGCAAATTTATTCCCTGGAATTCTGGTTGGAAAACTCCACCAAGCCCAACCATCACTGTGTCAGCACTGAACTCTGGCCTCAGGTCCCTCATCCCCCCGAGGCCTCCCAGGGATGGAGGCTCCAGCAGGTCCCTGCTCCAAGAGAACCCTCAGCCTGCAGAGCAGAGGGGGTGCCAAGGCAGAGGCTGGGCTGGGAGCTGGAATCCATTCATCACACACACGCTGCAATATTTCACATTGCAGCTTTGGAGACAGCAGGAAACCAGAAATGCCTTCTCTGCCTCAGGGGAGGGGAAACAAAAGAAGTGTAATATTAATTTTAATATTATTTGTTGCCCACAACAGCCTGTGAAACACAGAGAGACCTCAGCGGGGTTTAAACGCTCTGGTTTAGGAAGCTGCACCCAGGGTAGAGTTCATGAAAAATTAAAATTACACCACCAGGATTTTCTGATAAAAATCCCTTAAAGTTTCATCACAATCAACGGGAACATTTGTCATCTTTATAACGTTTTAGCTTCTGTTTTCCTGAGCTTTATCATCCTTAGGATTCCCTGGGGAAGGGCAGAGCGGTGACAGCGTGTTCAGGAGAGCTCCAGCTCTCAGCCAAACACTCCCATTAAATACAATCAAAGGTATTGTAATGTTATACGTGAGAATAAAGCATATTCTGTACCACAGATAAATAAAATTAAATATCATCCGTGGGCAGCACATTTTCTTGCGAGCACCGGAGTCAGGCAGAGCAGGGAGGGGCAGATCCACCTCCCTGAGCTCTCCAAGACCCCTTCCCAGCCCCCCAGCATCCAGCCAGCCCCAGCCCAGGGGTCCCAGTCTGGAATTCCAGCAGAATCCCTGCCTATTTCTGGTTTCTCTGCTCCCTTCCTGCCCAATTTCTGCCCTGCAGAGCCACGTGGGACACAAAAGCCACTCTCAGTTAATGAAGGGAGGCCGTGATCAATGAACACAATTGGGTGTCAGCCTTTTAATTCCCCCAGTTAAGCCCCAGCTGGTTTTTGAAATGAGAGGCAGAGGAAGGGCTCAGAGCCCCATTAATGTCGGTCAGCAGCGCTCTGGGGAGGAAGAAAAACGGCCCTGCTTCCCATCCAGCCTCCTTAAACCACCCATCAGTCTGGATAAAACTGAAATATGGGCCCTGCAGGGGCTGGGATGCAAACCAGGAGCAGCTGGGACCTCCTCAGGCCAAGGCCACCACTGCTGGGGAGGGCCAGGCTGGACACTGGGGCTGGGAGCACTGGGAGGTGTCCCTGCCCTGGCTGGGGTGGCACTGGGTGGCATTTGGGGTCCTTTCCAGCCCAAACCAGTCTGTGATCCTGGGGGAAGATGGGGAGGGGCTGGGGGTGATCCCTGCTGGCTCCTGGACCCCCAGCCTGTGGCAGCCCCCAGCACGAGCCCAGGGCTGGGTCTCCAGACCCTTTTCCTGGAGGGAGGAGATAAAATCCCTGTGGGATTCTCATCTTCTTTTCTTCTGTTAGAGCCAGGATTAAAGCACAGGACTCAGTCTGTGTTGGGGCTCAGATGTTTATTAACTCTTATCTCTGACCCAGCCTCACCAGCCATGAGCTCTGACTGACAAGGTGGAAAGTGGCTCTGTCTCTAAGTCTTTCCAAGGGCTTCTTAAAACACAAATTATCCAATTATGAGATGACACCTGGATTATTTTTACTTTTAACCCAATACCCAACCACCCCTGGCCCGCAATGTGGATTTTCATACCCAGTTACAAAATATCACCCAGACCATGGAGAAGGAGGTGAAAAACTCAGCCTACACCCTGAACCCTCCATATTGCCCCATATATATTGCTATATTCTAAACCTCAAACTCTGAGTTTTGCCCCCTGTGCTGTCACACACTTCCATCCAAACCCCACCCCCACTGTCCCAGCACTGTCACTCAGTTTTGGGAGCTGTCCCAGGGCTCAGGTGGGATGCAGGGTTTGCTGGGGGGTCCTGGCAGCACAGAGAGCCTGGAATGCTCAGTGCCCAGGGCTCCAACACATCCCCAGTTATTCCCTGCTTGGGTTTTTGGGTTTTTTCCCCGTGTCACCTGGAGCTGCTTTAGAGGAACAGCTCCAGGAATGAAAGGAATGAGGGTTTGTCTGCCTGCAAATCTGACAGCTGGCTCTAGGAATACACAGAGGGTATGGAAGCTCTGATTTGTCTTTTCAACACACATTTCCACCAGGCTACTCTCTGGAAACACAAACCCTGAAATATGCACACTCCCCAGAATGTGTAGGTGTATATCAGCACAGAGAAGCCTTCACTTCCACTCTGATGACTGATGCAGCTTTTATTCCCCTTAACACTCCAAGAAATCACCCAAGGAGTCAAATTACAGAAAAACATCAGGCCCAAGAAGTTCTCTCACTTGTCCCACCTGAGAGATCCCTTTCCTTTGTGCACTGCTTCATCTGCTCCCACAGAAGATTGCCTTAAAACACGAGACAGAAAAACCCGAGTGGCTTTGGGCTGATCTGAAAGGGCATTATTGATAATTACAGGGTTTCTACCCCAGCCCCAGCTGCCCTGGCTGAGGATGAGTTTGTTGTGAAGGGAAGCAGGAGCTGGAACTCCCCCCTGCTCTGTGCTGGCAGAGCAGCACAGGATTTGGTGGGATGTGTTTGGAATTCCAACAGCAGCACCAGTCCCAGCAGCAGGGGAGGAGCAGTAAAAGTGATTTATCCCTGGCCATCGAGGATGCAGTTTGACATCTAAGCCCACGAGCTGGGGAAGCTGCAGCTGGAATAAATGGAAATGAGAATAAATAAATGGTGTTTTACAGGAGAAGTAAATGGACAATGGGGAAGTGCCTCGGGCTTTTAAACCCTGCCTGCAGGAATATCACTTCCACCTCCCACAGCTCTTACAGGCTTTTTATGCCAAATCAAGCAATATTTTTGTCAGCTTAGCAGAATAATGTTGAGAATGCCCAAGGGCTCTGTACCTGCCTGCCAGCAGCGTGTGTTACCCTGACACAGACCTCAGCCCACTGCAGCTCTGAACAGCCCCGTGCAAAATATCACCTGGCACAGCACCTGAAAAGCAAAAAAACAGCAGCTGGTTCACCCAAATCGTTCAAAATCCAGGCATTACTGGCTCCCCACCAATTCCCAAATTGTCACTGTCACTCCCCGTGCTCTCAGCTCACTTAAAAACCCAAAGTCAATAAAGATGATTCTGCTTAAGGAGCAGGAGGTTTTTTCCTTTGCTAATATGCTCTGCCTCTAAAGCAAACATCATTTCACAGCACCTTTAAATATTCACACCTTTGGAGCGTCTGTTCCGTGCTGAGCACAGGCAGCAGAGAGAATCTGAAGGGAAGGATTTACTGGGGGCTTTTCCCCAGCAGAGGTTTCTCCCCTGGCACTGACAGCACTTCCATGGAGAGCACGGACACTGAGGCTTCCCTGTGCCCAGGGAGAGCAGGACGGGGCACCCAGGCCCTGGGCTGCTGACAGGGCAGGACCTGGGCACCTTGGAGGGCTTGGAAAAACCACATGAACTGACCTGCAGCACTGCCTGGATCCCAACTCCTCTAAATCCCAGAGAAATGACTGCAGGAGCAGAGCAGAGCCCACCCACTCCCATCCCACCCGTGCTCCCTCCTGCCTCCCCTTACCTCCTTGCTGGCCTTTTTATAGAAATGAGGTTAATGGAGGCACCCCAGGAGCTCCCTGGCAGAGGGACTGAGCTGAGGGGACACTGCTGATGCCATTAACTGAGTGTGGGTTTCTTATTTTCCTTTTTGCTGTTGGAGCTGGGATTGATTGCTTGAGAGACGCAGCTCGTGTTCAGATCTTCATTAATTCTTGTCTCCAGCACAGCCTCACAAGCTGGGAGTTCCAGCCAACAAAGGGAAAAGTGGTTGCATCTTTAACTTTTTCCAACATCTTTAAAGCACAAACTGTCCAATTAGGAGATGACACCTGGATTATTTTTACTTTTAACCCAATAACCAACCACGCGTGACTTCAAATGTGGATTTTTCTACTCAATTACAAGATTCTACCCAAAGCTATGAAGAAGAAGGTGAAGAAGAAGGACACAGCCTCTGCCCTAAACCCTCCACCTTGCTTTACATCCATCACTGCATTCTAAACCCTCAAACTCTGAGTTTTGCCCCCTGTGCTGTCACACACTTCCATCCAAACCCCACCCCCACAGTCCCAGCGCTGTCCCTCAATTTTGGGAGCTGTCCCAGGGCTCAGGTGGGATGCAGGGTTTGCTGGGGGTCAGTGCCTGGAGCACAGAGAGCCTGGAATGCTCAGTGCCCAGGGCTCCAACAGAGTTAACTGGTGATGGAAGGGTGGGGCCGGATGAAACACTTGTTTGGTTCCCTCCCTGCACTCATCTGATGCTGCTGTGCACCACAAGGACTCTGACTCCAGAAGGCTGACAATGACTCCTTTATTTCTGGGCTGTGTCTCCCTTTTATCCTGTTCTACCCAGAGCAATTCCATTGGTGACACAAAGGCAAACCCCTTCAGTCACACTGGTCAGAGCAGAGGGACAGCAAGGAGAAGTCCCTCCTAGGGAAAGGAATGCAAACAAAGGTTACAGTGACAAAAACGTGGCTCTGGTTTACAGAAAATGCCCTGGGAAAATAATTCCAGAAACCCAAAACATCCCAGGCAGGAACCAGGGCTACACGGTGGCACCTGGAATTGCAGGGACACAGATCCATGGGAGCGTGCAGAGTGTGTGAGCGGGCTCCCAGAACAGCCTGGGGGCTTCAGAAGTGATCCCTGTCCCTCCAGAACGTGGGGAAGCTGGGATGGGAACTGTGGGACAGCCCACGAGGAGCTGGTGAAAGGAAGGGGCAGGGAATCCTGCAGCAAGAAGTCCCTCCTAGGGAAAGGAATGGAAACAAAGGTCACAGTTACAAAAACGTGGTTAACAGAGAACTCCCCGGGAAAAGAGTTTCAGAGAAACCAAAACACCTCAGGCACAACCAGGGCTACACCCATCCACCCCACACAAACCCACACAGGAGGGAAGGGTGCCCTGAGTGGCAGAGAACAAACCCCAGCGTGGGGCAGGAGCGTGTCCTGTGCACAGAGCAGCTCCCAGTGCCACCCCAGCAACGCCCAGGCTGGCAGTGACTGATGGGAGATAACTCAATAAAGATCCCACATTTTTCTGTAAACTAATGGGATTCATTAGGCTAAAAGGCATCACTCATGCCAGGTAATTTATATTGCACAGGTAATTTAGGTAATTACCTCAACAACGAGGTAATTTATATGGCACAGCAAAGCTGCTGCCCTCCCCCTCCCCTCCCCGATGGATTTGCTGTTGTTATCCTTTGTTAAACGACACTGAACCTCCCCATAAAAGCTGGAAGGGAGCCTTTGATGGGCTTTGTGTACTTTCCCATGGAAAACAGCTCCTGGGCAGGAGCTGCAAGCCTTGCACTGCTGTTCCACTGGGTCTTATTATTTCCAGGAGAGGATTTATGGGATGGCTTGCAGCAGGTAAAAGCTGCTCTATGCAAACAGTCCCTGCAGCTCTCTGAGCAGGAATCTCCTCCTGTTCCTAAGGTCAGCTGCTCCAGGGTCTGGAGCTTGGGCAAGGGCAACCAGGCAGGGCCAGAGCCTGGCAAAGGCAGCTCCTCCCATTCCCCAATTAATCCCAGGGCTGGCTCAGACTCCATCATCTTGGAGGTCTTTGCTCATTAACACTCCAGATTTTTGCTGCAGCTGGAGTCTTTTGGTATCTATCAGAATGTCCTTGCCTGACAAAAGAAAGCCAAAAAATCCTCCCAGGCCTCCCTAACGAGCCCAAAAGATTTGGGGAAAGGGGATGGGAAGGAGCCAAAGCTGAAATATAAACAGGATATTGTTTGTTTTGAGGGAAGTCCTTCAGTGCCAGCTGTGCCACAGAAGGGCCAGCACAGCCACCCCCTCCCCCTGGTCACAGCCCCAGGTGATCAGGGCTGGAGATGGGCTGGGTTTGGGTTCCTGTTCCATCAAACCCTTCCCAGGGACCAAGCCCGTGGCAGGGATCACAGCCCAGCAGGAGCTGTGTGTGAGCAGGGGAAGGTGCCTGCCACACCCAGGGGACCTTTGGGACACAGAGTTTGTGACTCTGCAGCCAGAAAAGTTCCAAAGAAACCTGTCCCTGGTGCCAAGCTGCCAGTTTGTGCCTGATGAATGCTGAGGAGCTCAGCCCTGCTCCCTGACAGCTTCCAAATTAAACTCTGGGCTGCTCAGGAGGTTGTCAGTCAATAAATCCAAGTGGTTTAGAGGTCCAAGGCTGTTTCTCCTGCCTGTTAGACAGGATGGATGGTTTGGTCTCTGGGAATCTGGAAGCACCAGCCCCCTTGGCCTTCCCTGTGTCTGGCTCATGTTTATGTGGCTACTGAGGGAGATTTTGTGCTTTAAAGAGAACTCAGGAGCTGTTATCTGCCTGGGCTGAAATAACTCTGATTTCTGCCCATCCCACCGATGGGAACAGGGCAGGGATTCACAGGAGTCCTCCTTAGGTGTGGTACCCTAAAGCCTGTTAGGAAAAATCCTCACCATTCCAAAGTGAAAGGGTTCATTTTTACCTCCCAGCCTGCTGGCACATCTCTCCCTCCCCCAGGTTTTACCCAGCAGTTCATCCCAAGCCACCTTTGAATCCAAGAACACCTTTTGGGAGCTGTTCACAGCCTCAGGTGGGATGCAGGGTTTGCTGGGGGGTCAGTGCCTGCCAGCACAGAGAGCCTGGAATGCTCAGTGCCCAGGAATCCCCTGCTCACACATCCTCTGGGGTTCTGTCCTGGGGGGCTTTGGGAGGGGCTATTTTTCATTTAAAGAGCATTCATTAATTAATTTCCCCACGGCAAGGGTGGTCAGGCCTTGGCAAGGTTTGGAGTGCCCATCCCTGGGGGTGTCACCTGGGTGTGGCACTGGGGGACACGGGGCAGTGGTGGCCTCAGCACTGCTGGGGGCATTTGGAACCAAAGCCTTGGAGGGTTTTCCCAGCCACAGGCATCCTGTGACTCCCTGGGATCAGAATCCTCTCCTGCTCTGCAGGTCCAGCTGCTCCAGGGGATTTCTGTCACACAGGACACAGAGAAATGACACCCACACACTGAGATGTCCAAGGCAGAAAGGGGCAGTTTATTTACAAACCTCAACATTTATAGAATTCCAGCAGTGACCATGGATTGGAGGATGAAAATTGTCCTCTCCAACCACACTGGGAAACCCAACAGCCCATCAATTCTCTCCTCCTTATCAGAAGAATGTAAATATTGTTAGATTTTACTATAACAAGAGAAGTTGTTGATGTAAAATTGTGTCTGACTCCATTGCAAAAGGTGAACACAGAAGGCTGAAAATGAAACTTCAGAAAACTCCTCCAAGAGACAGAGGAGAACAGCAAAAACCCAGAGAACAGATTTCCTCAGCCTGAACAATTCTCATTGCAGCAGGTTAACAAAGACATCCTGGAAATCAGGAGGGAGACAAGTGACAAGGAAACTCCCAACTTAGGCTGAATAAAGAGGTCTGAGCTGTAATGAGGACGTGTGGGATTGCAGTGCCAGCCCCAGGCTCTCCCCAAGGATGAGCCCATCAGGCACTGCCATGGAGCTTTGTCCAGGCTCCCCTCACCCAGGCTGAGACACCTTGGGCTGGGGGTGACCTGTGGCTCCAGTTTGGGTCGATAAAAGGAGCAAAGGCACTTCAGGAGGAGGCAGCAGGGAATCCCAGGGGGTTCTGAGCAGCACAGAATGGCAGCAGAGGATAATGAGGGGAATATCCCCCACCCAGGCAAAGCAAGGCACGCCTGGGAGGAGCTCCTGGGCATCCTTGGCAGCTCTGATGCCGCTGCAGAACAGCTCTGAGGGCATGGATCCATCCCCCAGCTCCCAGCCCAGGTCTGAGCTCTGAAATGGGATATGGGGCCATCATTCCCTGGAAGGGATGGGGAAATGAGACAATTATATCCTGTCTGATGAGGCTAATTGACATTTCAGAGCAGGACTTAACTAAGACTGCAGTTAAAGCTTTAGGAAGGGATAGAAACTATTTAAAATGTGGTTTAGAGAAAGGAATCAGTGGCATTCAGTGAGTTCCACAGCAAACTGGGGTGGTTAGACCTGTTACTTCACATGAAATATATAAAAGCTAGATACAGGGAATGTGAGATGCTCTTTTGCAAAATGATTTACCTGTTTCCTTCTGCTCTCCTGTGTGTCAGGTGAATCATTTTCCTGCTGTAAGGATGTGCCCAGAGACAAAGGTGGGGTGACCTTTTTTAAGGGGCTTGGAGTGGAATAACAAATATTTTATATCCATTTCAAGATACATAAATACAATTCTATATACTAAAATAGATAGAAATAAAAATATGTGTGGCTTTATCCCTACATTCATTTAATGAAATTCTCCTTTTCTGACCTCTCAGCTCTTACAGGCAAAGTGCCTTTGAATTTGGGACACCTCCCACTGTCCCAGGCTGCTCCAAGCCTCATCCAACCTGGCCTTGGACATTTCCAGGGATCCAGGGCCTCCCCACCCTCCCAGGGAACAATTCCTTCCCAAAATCCCACCCATCCCTGCCCTCTGCATGCCTTATAAAGAGCAGTTGCAGCAAAGACTGACCACAAATGGACCATAAATTGCACATTAATCCATAAAAGGCATTTCACATCAGTTATGATAATGCAGTGATACTGGGGGCCATTTTCCTTTGCAAAATCCCATTTAAATCCTGATTATCTGAACTTTTTTTGCAGGGAACACGCAGGCAGGTGAGGGCTCCTGGCTGTGCACACTGAGGTTCCCCACAGCTGAGAGCTGTGCTGCCTCAGCCAGGATTTCCATGATCCCCCCTGGATTCCCTGGAGGGTGCCAGGGATCCTAGCACAGATTTTCAGATCCCAGCACAGATTTTCACCTGGGATGCAGGGGGAGGAAGCTCCTGGCTGTGATCCTCAGAAAGAAACCACCACGTCCTGTTTCAGGGCTGGGAACAAAGCCAGGAGGGGGAAATAACTCAGGGATGAGGAGAGGAACCCCTCACTCTGCTTCTCTCACCCTGCAGGAGGTGAGGGCACCTCAAAGGGCATCCTGGCAGGTGGAGAAGAACACGGGGTGTGTGGATATTCCTTGAAAACCCCTCACTCAGAAATGGTGAAAACCCAGAGCTCTGAGGAGCCCCGAGCACAGCAACAGCTCAGGGAAAGAGATCTGGGTTGGTCTGAGGTGAATTTTGGGAGCTGCAAGAGCCAGCTGGCATCACAAGGAGGGGATGAAGCGTTGCCCCCCCGGCCCTGGAATGCAAAGTGAATGAAGGGATTTCAGTTTCCCCCTTACCTGGTGCCTTTGTTCTGCTCTGGCCCCTCCCTGGGCAGTGCCAAGGCCTGAGCTCCCTTTCCATGGGGAAATTCCTGCTGTGCCCACCCTGAGCCTGCCCTGGCCCAGCCTGGGGCCGTTCCCTCTCCTCCTGTCCCTGTGCCCTGGGAGCAGAGCCCGACCCCCCCGGCTGTCCCCTCCTGGCAGGAGCTGTGCAGAGCCACAAGGGCCCCCTGAGCCTCCTTTGCTCCAGGCTCAGCCCTTCCCAGCTCCCTCAGCCCCTCCTGGGGCTCCAGACCCTTCCCAGCTCCCTCAGCCCCTCCTGGGGCTCCAGACCCTCCCCAGCTCCCTCAGGATTCTCCAGTGTCCCAGCAGCACACAGAGGAACGCTCACACACTGGGATGTCCCAGGCAGAAAGGGGCAGTTCATTCACAGACCTGGACATTTATGGATTTCCAACAGGAGCAGCCTCGTGGCTTTGGCTGCACAGAGGAGCCCCCAGCAGCCCCTCGGGGCTGGGGCAGCCTGAGCCCTGCCCTGCCCTGCCCTGCCCTGCCCTCCCTGCTGGGGACCCTCCCCACAGCCCCAGCCCAGCTCTGGGGCAGCTGTGGTGCCCAGAGGAGCAGCTGGGTCACACACAGCCCTCTGCAGCACGCTGCAATTTGCAGTACAAGGCAGCCAAAAGCTCAGGCACCCAGCTCTGGGCTTTGCCAGCTCCCAGACTCATAAACACAAGGAATTCAATAATGTCTTCATTCAGGAAAACTAATTTCCCAAGCCATTAAACGGTGTTTAGCAAATTAGCTGAAATTTATTTTTCCGAACTTGGAATTACAGTTGCTGTACATCTCAAGCATGGTCTGGATTCCCTTCTCTGTATAACAAAATTCCAGCTGTGCTGCCTCCCTCCCCCCAGGGCTGGGACTGGGCAGTGCCCACCATCTCCCCTCCATGCACCCAGCACTCCCCATTAGCACCCTGCAGTGCCCTGGGAGTGTCCCAGCTCCGGGGGGAGCACAGTTCCAGGTTTCAGAGCTGCACTGAGCCAGTGCCGAGATTGCTGGGCAGCTTTTATCCCCTCGGGGCTCCCAGTGTGGGGTGTGTTCCAAGGAGAAAATCCCTCCCGGTGTTAGTGATGGCCAGGGCAGGAGCTGCTGCCAGGAGCTCTGTGCTGCCCCTGGGCAGAGCTGGGCAGGAGCTCAGCTGCTGTGTGCAGAAACACCAAAGGAACAAGAATAACAACGTGGACTTGGAAGTTTCCAAGATTATTTTGTGTTTCTGGTAAATTCCCCAGCCTCCCCCATGCAGCAGAGTAAATTCTGCTTTTCCCTTCCCCATCCTCCCTGCTCCCAGGGCCCTTCGTTGGCAGCCCAGGCCCAGTTCCCTGTGTGCCCTGGATGGCAGAGTTTGCTCCAAACTGCCCCAGCTGATGGGATTCCCCCTGCTGACCCCGGACTGGGAACACAGGCGAGCTCAGCCCGATCATTAACAGTTAATTACTGCACGAGGGGCTCCCAGCACACTCACAGATGTGAACTCTCCTCTCCAGGCTCCCTGGGGCTGTCTGTGTGATGGAATCTGGAGAAAGCTGGCTGGAATTGCTGCATTTCCAAACAGCCCTGCAGGAATCCTCCCTCAGACACAAGCACACAGCTCAGGGCTCAGAGCTGGGCAGGTCAGGTCAGGAGATCAGGGACAGAGGAGGGTTTGTTGATCACAGCTGCTCCCTGTCACCAGCCAGGGCTCTGAGGTCCCTCCCAGCCCCAGCTCCTGAGTGGTTCCATGATCCTGTTCCACTCACACCCACTTCCACTGGACTGTCACTGGGCTGGATAAATGACTCCAAATAAAAACTCAATACAAATTCTCAATGCCCTCAAAGCTCAGGGAATAAATCCATCACACTGAGCAGATGGAAATAGGGGCAGCTCACTGAGGGGCTGGGTAGCAACACAAGATATATTGGTTTATTCCAATTTTCTCCCTGTTATCAGAGGCTGTTTTGGCTGGAAGACTCCTGACCCTTTGAGCAGAAACTCCTCTCCCAGCAATCAGAAACGAGCCGGGCCAAGATCCCTGCAGGGGCTGGAGTTGGTGACTCTCAGGTCCCTTCCCACCCGCTCCAGGCCAGGATCCTGCCCCAGGTTTGCCCCGAGCATCCCCTGGGCCCCTCCCCAGAGCCCAGCCCTGCCCGGGGTGCGGGCAGTGTCCGGGCAGGGACAGCAGAGCCGGGGCTCGGGGAGGGCAAACGGGAATTTCTCACTCCCAGGTCCATTAAAGCAGCCCGGTGTCCTCATCCCTGTGAATAATCAACATTTCCAGCAGCTCCTGCTCCCCTCATCTCCTGATGGAAGGGGAAGCGTTCAATTAGCAAACAGAGGCTCGAAGAGGGTGATTAACCAGAGCTCAGGAAATAATAAACCCATTTAACGAGCGAGCCCTTTCCCAGCCTGCCATTTGAGCTGCTTCTGTTCTCTGCAGGCAGGGGAGCTCCGGTCCCTGCTGTTATCCAGGGGGGCTGTGTGTGCTCCCCTGGGCACCCCGGGACCATTCCAGAGCTGTTCCCGGACATTCCCGGTCCCTGCTGGCTCCTGCCTGGGGATGGTTCAATGCCGAAGCGGAGGATGCTGAGGGGGAGTTCCCAGCTGTGGCAGAAGGACAGGGGAGGCACAAAGCAAAGGGAATTTGCCCACCCAGCCCCACCCCTGCCCTGGCAGGGACACCTCTCACTGCCCCAGGCTGCTCCCAGCCCCAGTGTCCAGCCTGGCCTGGGGCACTGCCAGGGATCCAGGGGCAGCCACAGCTGCTCTGGGCACCCTGTGCCAGCCCTGCCCACCCTGCCAGGAACAATTCCTGCCCAAAATCCCATCCATCCCTGCCCTGGGCAGTGGGAGCCATTCCCTGTGTCCTGTCCCCAATCTCTCTCCATCTTTCCTGCAGCTCCTTTGGGCTCTGTGAGGCCACACTGAGGTCACCCCAAACTTCCCCTCTGCAGGGAGCACCCCCAGCTCCCCCAGCAGAGCTGCCCCATCCCCTGAGCATTTGGTGCCTCCTCTGGTGGCTCCAGCAGCTCCAGCTCCTCCTGTGCTGGGTCTCACCTGGCACAGGGGCAGAATTCCAGGGGCCTCTCTAGCAGGGGAGATGGCTTTGCTGAGCAGCCAGGCAGCTTTGGAACAAAATCTGCCTCTTTTATCCCCTGAGCATAAATTATCAGCTCCAGCACATAATTGTGGGGAGAGAGGGAAATGGTGGGGAGAGAGGCAGGAAAACAAAAGGTAAATGAGTTAAAGTGTAAACACAAACAGGTTTTGAAAAAGATAAGTGTGAAGCAAATGAACCAAAACTGGCTTAAACACTGGGGAGAGTGGGTAATCGAGTTGAGGAATTGGAGTGGAAGAACAGGAGCTGCAGTGTGGAAGGACACCCAGGAGCAGAATACAAAGAGATCGGGAAAGTCGAGTCAAGGATGATCCCAGCCCGGCAGGATTTGTGCTCAGGGCTGGGCTCACACCTCAGCCGGGCTCTGGGGCACAGGGAGCTGCTCTGCTGTGGGACTGGTGCCTCCCTGCTCGGGGATGGGTTTGGGATCAGCTCTGGGGCACAGGGAGCTGCTCTGCTGTGGGATTGGGGGTGGGTTTGGGATCAGCTCTGGGGCACAGGGAGCTGCTCTGCTGTGGGATTGGTGCCTCCCTGCTCAGGGTGGGTTTGGGATCGGCTGTGGGGCACAGGGAGCTGCTGCAGGGTCAGGGCACAGCCCCACAGCTGCTCTGGCACTGCTGTGAGTGCTGAAGGTGGCTCTGTTCACCGTTATTTGTTAAATTTGGGAGTGATGGCACTGCACCCCTGCATTCCTGGGGTTCATGGATCCCACACTGCTGTGCTGGGAAGCAGGGATCCCAGTGCGCTGGGCTCCTTCCCCTCCCAGACCACCCCATAAATTGCATGGCTTTAGCACAGTCAGGATAAAGGCTCGATAACAGAAACGGGAATAAAAGCCACGTGCAAACCGTCTGCTGGTGTCACCTCTGTCACAGGCTGTGACCCCCGGGCTGCCAGCACCCAGCTCGGGCACGGGCTGGAATTCCTGAGGGCAGCAGGGGCTGGAATTCCCGAGGGCAGCAGGGGCTGGAACTCCCGAGGGCAGCAGGCACCACAGGAGTTCCCGAGGGCAGCAAGGGCTGGAATTCCCGAGGGCAGCAGGGGCTGGAACTCCCGAGGGCAGCAGGCACCACAGGAGTTCCCGAGGGCAGCCGGGGCTCCCCCGGGTTTGTTCTCCTGTGCCGGGGCTGAGCCCGGAGCTGCCGGCCGGAGCAGGAGCGCTGCCGGTCCCCGGGCTCGGTGCCGCGGGTCTCCCTGGCAACCCCGGGGATGCTCACACGGAGCGCGGCCCCGGCTGATCCCGCAGCGCGTCCCGGGCAAGGGATGCTCTGATTCTCCTTTCCTGTGGATCCAGCAGCTCCCGAGGCCGGGAGCAGAGTGCTGAACACAGCCCGAGGGAAGAGCTGAGCTCAGCAGGGTAAAGCCTCCTGTCCTGAGTGCAGAACGCTCCTCACCTGTCTGCTGCTTCAGAGAAAAACCCCGATCCTGCCCAGCCCCAGCGAGCTCCAGGTGGAAAACACAGAGGTTTTATCAGCACTGGGGGTTTATTTATCATGCACAGATAATCAGGGGCTCCGTGCACAGCCCAGGCTGCAGCTGACAGCTCCGAGAGGGACAGGAAATCCTTCCCTGTGCCTGAGCAAATCCTTCCCTGTGCCAGAGCAAATCCTTCCCTGTGCCAGCAAATCCTTCCTCCTGCCAGAGCAAACCCTTCCCTGTGCTGAGCACACCTCAGCCTGCAATTCTGCCCCCAGCCAGGTCAGCCTGCCCGAGGCTCAGCCCCTCTCCCTCCACCCCCTGTGCCCCTGCCCCGCTCTGGGGATCTCCCTCAGCTCTGCAGGAGGAGGATTCTCCTGCTTTTGGAACATCTCAGCTGTGCTGGGTGTTTGGGGGAATGCAGGAGCAGCTTTTGTTCCACAATAAACCCATAAACACACAGGGCTGCAATTTGTGAGATCAGTGCAGGAGATGCAGACACATCAACCTCCAGCTGGCTGTGTCTGAATTATTAAATCAATATTTTATTCTTTTAGGAGGGAAAAAAAACCATCACATCTGAGGGGAAAATTATTTTTAATACAAACAAAACACGGGCCTTGAAAGTCTCAGCCCCCTCAGATGGAGAAGGTCTTTATTAAAAATGCTCTTTAAAGTTAAATGTGTTCTTGTTTTGCAGGCAGTGCCTGCTCCAAGCAGAAGCACAGCTTGGCTGTGATTCCAGGGAAAGGCTTTTCTCTTCACAGGAGAAAAAGGAAAAATATATTAAAAAAAAAAAAAAAAGATATTTTGTTTCATGGGGTAAACTCTGTTTTAGGAACTGAGTTGTTTGGGTTGGGAGGGACCCCAAAGCCCAGCCAGTGCCACCCCTGCCATGGCAGGGACACCTTCCCTGCCCCAGGTGCTCCTTGGACACTTCAGGGATCCAGGGGCAGCCAGAGCTGCTCTGGGAGTTTTGCTGGTCACTCCCCAGCTGGATCAAAACCAACGATGGCCCAAATTGATCCCAACAGGAAAATGAGGGAAAATTCACTTGGAAAGGTTTCAGTGAGCCCTTCCAGCTGAGAAGCCTCCCAGAAGAACTGGAGACTGCAGTGTCCTTGAGCAGCTGCCTGAAACGTGCCCCTCAGACAAGCAGGAGAATTTACAAGGGCAGGGTTTTTTCTCTCTAAAGAAATAACGAGCTGAGAAAGAAGAGTGTTCAGAGAATGCTCAGTGAATTGGGAGAGATTTCTTTGCCTTTTTTTTTTATCCAACCCTTCATTTTTCTCAGCAGCTAACCCCGAAATGATCGGCTGCAGAAGGCACTGGGGGGAAGGGGATGAGCTTTAAGGTCCCTCCCAAGCCAGACCTTTCAATGATTTGCCTTGAAAATCATCCTCAGAGTTAAACACTGGCAGATGATTCACTTATGTTAAAGGAGGAGGAGGGGTGGGGTTGTGGTCTGCAGTGAAGGGGAGAGGAGAGATCAGCTCTGTGACTGTAAAAAAAACCAGAATAAAAACGAAAGCTTTGGTTCTCTCCCAAAGGCAAACCCTGCTGAGCACCTGGGAAAGGAAATGCAATCAAAATTCCCTGAAGGGTGGCTGTGCTCAGGGTTGGGCTCTGTCTCCAGAAAACCAGAGGTCACAGCCTCAGGCTGCACCAAGGGAAACACAGGTTGGATATCAGGGAAAAGTTTTTCACAGACAGAGTGATAAAGTTCTGGCCTGGCCTGCAGGGGAGGTGCTGGAGTCACCACCCCTGGGTGTTTAACAAAGCCTGGATGTGGCACTGGGTGCCATGGTCTGGCTGAGGTGTCAGGGCTGGGTTGGACTGGATGATCTTGGAGGTCTCTTCCAACCTGGAAATTCTGTGAAAAAGCAGCTGTGGGCTCCTCCCTCCCTCAACAGGAGAGGAGGGGGAAAAGTTCAATTTAGAGCAATTTGGACAGATGTGAAGCATCCAGTCAGGGCTGGACCAAGTTCACTGCCTAGGAGGAACTTCTCACAAACTCCTGAGGAGCTCCAGGTCCCTCTCTGCAGAAAGGGGAAATCTCTGTCCCCTTTCCAGGGAAAACATCATTTCTGCAATCCCAGTTTCTCCCAGTTTCCCTGCCCAGCACAGGGACTTTCAAAACAACAACCTGCAGACAAGCAGAGGGCAGAAACCCACGGAGCACTGCCTGGATCCGAGAGAGCTCCGAGAAAAGAGAATCCAGGGGGAGGCAGCACCTCCCAGAGGCAGCAGCACTGCCAGGGAGGGCAGGGCAGGGATGTTCCCCCGGCCCTGGGAGCAGCAATCAGGGCAAATTGCTCACGGAAGCAAACCCAAAGCACCTCCCCGTGAATGCAGGAGAGGAAATTCGGAGCCTCCTGGGAGCTCTGCCATCATTTGTTTTCATTTCTGTGACTTCCCTTCGTTCCTGCTCGGGATTAGCTCTCCCCACAATGATCACAGCCACAGGGAAACTTGCTCCCAGGGCAATGGGATGAAAGCAAGATTTGACAAAGTAAACCCAAGCGAAGGAATCAAAATATGAAGAAATAAGTTTAAAAAAAAACCAGTCACAAAGTACTTCAAAAAGAACCAAAATGGCTTTAACTCCTGCTCAGCCACTAAAAACAATCTGTAGCCTTGTTGGGAGGCTGAAAAGCAGAGAAAAAACCCATCCCAAACTCACCAAAACCTCCCCAAATCATCTTCTGCACATCCCCACGTTGCCCACGTTGTGCACAGTTTGTTCCCTCAGGGTGTTGCATTTTCCCTGAATAAAGAAAAGCCACACAATGTTATCACTTCTGATTTTTCATCCCATTTACCTTGGGTTCAGACAAATCTAATCCAGCCCAGGATGTCAGCACACAAACTGCTCCTCCCATTACCCCAGCAGAGTCATTATTAACATTTTATTGGCACCTGAAGCCAAAAATGAGCCAGCTCGAGCCCTTGGCTGCCCATCCCACCTTCATTGAGCTTTTAATTAAAACTCCCCTCATTTTCAGCATCTTGTCCTGGGGGAGGCAAACCCCAAGCTCCATCTGGGTTCATTCTCCTCCCCAGTGATCCAACCAACTCCAAATGGAGCTGCTCTCCATGTCCTGCCCTGGGTATCCAGGGAGGGTTCAGGGCTGTCTCTCAATGCTCTTGGCTGAACTGAAAACCATTGGAAACCATTGAAAACCATTGAAAACCACTGAAAACCATTAAAAACCATTGAAACCATTAAAAAAAACATTAAAAAAACCATTAAAACCCATTGAAAACTATTAAAAATCATTGAAAACCATTGAAAACATTCCACTCCTTGAAATGTTTTTCCACTTGAATATTGAAAAAAAATAAAAATGCAGATATCCAAAAGCTCCTGCTCAGGGCACTGAGCTGAGCAGGAGCACACCCAGATCCATCAGGGCTGTGAAACCAGGGAGCAGCTGATGGCAAAGACAGAGCAGCTGGAGATGGGGAGCAGGGAAAGCAGCAGCTGGATGTGACACACCTGTGACACACTGTGACACACCTGTGACACACCTGTGACACACACACCTGTGACACACTGTGACACACCTGTGGCAGGTGGCAAGGCCTGGATCAGCCCTTTTCCCTGTCCCTCCCCACCCCCACAGCCAGGAATTCCCTCCCAGTATCCCACCAGCCCTGCCCTCTGGCACTGGGAGGCCATTCCCCCTTCTTCTGGCACTCTGAATTATTCCCAGCTCATTTTCCCAAGTCCCTTTGTCTCCTTGATGACAAAAATACCCAGCACACACCTAAATACAAATTGCTGTATCCCCCTCACTCCAAGCAAACAGAAATCTGTGGATTTAAGGAGCAATAACTCAAAATTTAGGTCTCCTGAGGAAAAAAAAAAATTACAGTCAGAGCATCTTTGGAGCAGCACAAAGGCAGAGATGCCCTGAGGCTCCTCCAGCCAGGACATCCCACCTGTGTGCCAGGGTGACTCTTTGGTTCCCAACACCCTCAGGTTTCCCGTGGATCTCACTGGATTTGCACACAAACCATGCCTGGCAGGAGCCCCCCCTGGTTTTCCCCCTCCCCAGTGACAATCACCAGCCCTGTGTTATTTTCCCCTTTATTTCCTGGAATCCCAGAGTGTCCTGAGCTGGAAGGGACCCACAAGGATCCAGTTTAACCCCTGTCCCTGCACAGACACCCCAACAACACCCCCATCCCTGACACCATTTTCCACTTGAGTTCTGGCAAAAAAAACCCCAAATCAAACCAAACCTAAACCAAACCAAACCACAAAAAACAAAAACAAAAAAAAACCCTACAAAAAACAAACAAAAAAAACCCAAAAAAGACCAAAAAAACACACAAAAAAACCAACACAAAAAAACCCCAAAAAATCCAAAAAACCAAAACCAAACAAACAAAAAAAACCCACACAAAAAACAACCAAACAAAAAAAAACCACCAAAAAAAAAACACCAAAAAAACCAACCAAACCAAAACAACCAAACCAAACAAACGAAAAACAAAAAAACCAAAACAAAACAAACAAGCAAAAAAAACCCAAAAACAAAAAAAAAAAACCCCAAAAACACAACCAAAAAACCCCAACAAATCCCAAAAAACCAACCAACCGACCAACCAACCAAAAAAACAACACCAAAACCACACCACCAGGAAGTTTCACCCCTGAAAACAGGCCTGCAACGCCTCTTCATTACAAAAGTTAAATATTTATTTATACAAATACGGTGAGAAAAATCTCATGCAGACTCTTCACGCACAGGAACAGAACCCAAACCCGACTGGGATGGCTTCAGCACAGAACTGGGGCCGGGAGGCTGCGGGGGGCTCTCCCAGGGAAGCTGTGCCAAGGCTTTCACACTGGTCACCAAGGTTAACAACGAACAGCTGATCACTACCACGGAGAGGGCTGGGCAGAGAGGGAGGAGCAGCGGGAGCGGAGCCTGCAGACCACCAGACCCCCCACGCTGGGTGGAAACGCAGAGTTGCCAAAAGATAATTCCCCCTGGAATGATGGGAATGCCTCGAGGTTGCTCTGGATGGCATCTGCTTCTGCTTAATTATAAATCTGCGTTGGAGTCGTAAACTTGTGTATGTTACAAGTCATTTGCATAATTAAAACAATTAAGGGCTCGACACATCATGGCAATTAGAAATGCATCAAACTGGGGATGTCGTACAAAAGAGAGCTTCAATATGAAACATTAATTGTTGGAGAACAGAATATCCTTCCCATTCCTGCAGAAGAGCCTTCCCAAATCCACTGGATGCTCCATGGGCTCCTTCCAGGGGCTGTTTTCCCTCAGGATCCCCACTCCTGGTGCTGCTGTTGGACCCCGAGCGTTTCACCCTGGTCATGTGTGTCCTCCTTGCCAGGTCCAGCTGCTTTTATCTCATCTTCCGTAGCCTTATCCTGTTTTCTTTGTCCCTCTTCTTGAGAATGAGGATGAACTGGTTGAAGAAGTGCTCCTGGTCCTTCTTCTTCTGGACGAGGCGGAAGCGCTGGTCCCGGCCGTGCTTCTCGGCGAACTCCTTGAAGGTTGTCCTGGGGAAAAGGAGATTTGGGGAGGCTGGGGCTGGGCCAAGCCACCCCCAGCACCTGCAGCCACCCCAGAAATCTGGGAATGCTGGGCAGGAGCAGGGTGGAAAAAGTGGGGTGAAGGAAGCCCCAGCCTAGGGCTCTGCAGAGCTGGAGCAGCCTGCAGTGAGCAGGGATTGACTCTGGGATGTACAAATGGGTTGGTGCTGGGCAGGAGGTGCTGAACATCCACACAGTGCTCACACCAGGGACAAGGAGCTCCCATCTGAACCCCTGCACGTTTTGTATTTCCAAGGCCAGCACTCCCCTGGCAGGGTTTTCTGCCCTCGTTGCCTTTCAGGCTGCATGCCCAGCTCCTCTCCCCAAGGTGACTCTTTGCTTTTTATTGGAAATATCTGGGATTTATTTCTCTCTTTGTGTGCCTAAATCAAGGCAGGGAAAGGAGCTTCCTCAGTGCTCTGGTGTCACAGTCAGCTCCCCAAACCCTGCAGGGGTGAGAGGCTCCTGGCCTCAGGGCCAGCACAGCTTTTCCCTTGGGAATATCAGTGCTGGAAGCAGAGTCTGGCTGGGACATCAGCCCAGAATGTTCCTGATGTTGTTGTAAAATGTTTCTTGTAATTACAATTATTACAGTGCTGTTTGGATCCGTGGGCCCACACAGGTCGTGCTGAATAATTATCTGCATATTTTATCAGAGCAAACAGTCATTTCTTTGTTCCAGCAATTTAACAACATTTCCACCACAAACCCCCTCATTTCCGTGTATTTTCCAAATGAGAAAGCACTGCCCTAAGCACTGCCACCGTGTGAGTCTGGATCCATCACTTCAAAAACAAAATAAACCAGAAATTGGGCCTTGCACGCTGGATTTTAATTTAATCACAGAACTGGGGAGTCAAGGAAGGGTTTGGGTTGGGAGAAACCTCAGAGATCATCCTGTTCCAGCCCCCTGCCACGGGCAGGGACACACTCCAGGAATTTATTGGTGTGGCATTAACAGGAACTGGGTGAAATGATATTTCTCTTCCCCCCAACGCCCAGAGTAAATTCGATTTCTGAGTAATTACAGCTGCATGTGTAATACAGATGAGCCTGAGCACCGTGGTGCTGATTTTCCATAAGTAATGGGTGTTCTAGAATCACAGCAAATACAGGAGTAGGAAATAAATGTGCTGTGCAAAGTATTGCACATTCTGAGGGGGAGAGGGAGAGGGACAGAGAGAGAGAGAGGTGGAATATTTCCTCTCCCAGGAATACAACAAAAAACTGGAAAATACCAGGGAAGAAATGCCATCCCAGCATTGGAACAGGGATCTTCCACCTGCTGTGAGGAATTCTGGGCTGAAAAGCTGAGCCCAAATGACAAAGCCAAACCCTTCCCAACCCTTCCTAAGGCAAGGCCCACCTTGGGGATAACTTGGATTCTTCCAGAAGCTTCTTGAATTCTTCCTTGGCCAACAGCAACTTGTTCTTCTTCTCTTTGTACTCCTCCCTGACCCGGGTCTTGACAAACTGCTCGAAAATCTGGCCAAGGAAGGGGCACAGGACAAGAGTCACTGGCAGAGCCTTTGGGGGTTTCTGCAACCCCAGGGCCTGCAGTCCCCACCTGCCCTCCCCACACCTCCAGGGGTTTTTGTCCCCTCACCTCCAAGGACTGGCTCTCTGTCCCGGCTGTAATTGGGTGTTAATTAAAGGGTAGCAGGTTAATTAAAGGGTAGCAGTGTTTCTATTAATCCCAGAACCCCAGGCTGGTCTGGGTTGGAAGCTCCTCAAAGCCTGGGCAGTCCCACCCCTGCCATGGCCCACAGGCCCAGGTTGCTCCAAGGCTGCTAAAATGATCCCCTGGTTCCAAGGAAAGTCTCCTGATGGACTCATCATGCTCCAGGTGTTGTCCTTGCCCTGCCCTGCAATAAATCCCAACCTCCCTGCTCAGGCTCTTTAGCAGCACTTTCCATCCTGGCAGCTCCTCATACATTTTCATTCCTGCGTTTCCTTATTATTTTGTTTCACTTTTTTTTTTTTCTCCTTAGGAAAGGAAGTATTGGAAAGGGAGCAAATGAAGATGTATGTGCCCAGTCCTCTGGTAAATACCTACAGGAAGCTCCCTGGAGAACCAGGGGACAATATGAAATAAGTTCATTTTTCATCCTGTTTATTTAAAAAAATGGACAATTCCATATTCAAAGTGATTCCTTCTGCAGGATGGCAAAAGCCTTTCGAGGGAGAGAAACAACCACAGACCAGCAGCCTCCACCTTCTCTGCAAGATCCCTGCAGCTCTCCTGCCCTTTGCAGACTCCTCTGCAGACTTTGGGGCCCCTGGTGAACATGAATGCCCAAATGACCAAGGCAGCAGAGCTGCACATCCCTTTGGAGCTCCCCAGGAAAGCCCAACCCTTGCAGAGAGCCCCGGGCAGGCCCCAGTGCTGTGCCCAGTGGGGTCAGCACCAAACCCTGGGAAATGCCCCAAACAGTGCAAAGCCAGCAGGGTCTCTGCAATACCCCAAAAACCAGGGCAGATTTATGGCATTTCCCTCCCCACAGCCAGGTCTGCCAGGCTCAGGAGCTGCTCCTGCATCCCAAGGGACGGGAGCCTGTCCCTGTGACCAAACCCTGCAGCACCTGCTGGTCCAAGGAGAGCACTGGGACCCACAGAGCACCTGAGTGGGAAGGGACCAGCTCCCAGAGCCCCCCAAACCCACCCTGTGCCTGGTGAGCATCACCCCTGACGGGCAGAGCCAGGCCTGGGAGTCTCCCCAGGGAAACCCTGACCTGATTCTGTTCTCCTGCCCAGGACCCTGGTGAGTCTGGGAGGTGCTCACAGCCAGGGCTGGGCTGGGGGCACAGGACACTCCCTGCTGCACTGCACCCCCACATTAACAGCTGCCCCATGTTAGGAGAGAGCTCAAGCTTTATCCCTGAATTTATGAGGAAGAAGAACCAGAAACTTGGATGTTCTTCTCACCACACCTGGCCCAGTGCCCAAAGGCACCTCCTGGACCCTTGAAATGTCATCCAGACCTGCAGCTGTTCCTGAAAACCCCTCCTGCATCACTGCATGGCTTAAAGGAGAGCACAGAGTCTCCCAGGGTGTTTCTGGGGTGTCTCAGCAGCTGCAAGCTGTGGGGAATATTAAAGTTTTAAAAAGGCTTTCAGAAAGCTGTGGCAGCCCCAGAAACAGAAGGAACTGAAGAGTTTCCAATCAGCTGTAACTGCAGAGCTTGAAAGCAGGAGAAGTTACAATAGTTCAGCAAGCAAGGACATGAAACAATAGTCTCAGTCTTAGGTTTGGCTAGGAGAGATCTTAAGGCTGCAGAAAAATACACTTAGCAAGACAGTAAAAAGCTTTAAGCTTAATAATGGAATATTGTTTGTTGTTAATAGCATACCAGCAAGCATTGTTCGAGGCAGGTGTGTGTGTGCTCTCAGTGGCTGGTACAACAATTGTCTGAGAGCTTCAGCAATGTGCCCTTGGCTGGAAAACTTTCAAAATGCCCTGTGACAAAGAGATCTGTGCCTGCTGCTGCCAGCCCTCAACTGTCTCAAACCCTCTTAGGAGGCTGATGCCACAACAAAAGCTCGAGGAACTTTCACATGGTCCCACCCTGTCCATGCCCAAAGACCTCCCTGCACAGCTTTCACTCTTTTATTCTATAGTTATTTTCACTTTAATTAAACCTTTCCCTTTTCCAAACACCTCCTGTCAGCCCTCTGGCTAATTTTTCACGAGCCATTTCCGAGAGGCTGCTGGCAACCAGAGCTCCATACACCCTGGTGGGGCTGCAGGCACTCTGGCCCCAGGCACTCTGGCCCCAGCTCACCTGCTTCCTCTCCTCGGGGTTGAGCAGGAGGTAGCGCGGGTCGAAGACGATCTTGTGCAGCTCCTTCTCCCAGGTGGAGAACGCCGACACCTGCGGGCACAGGGCTGCATCAGGATGGGCAAGGAGCCAGTGTTCCCAGGAGTTCAGGGAGCTGAGGGACCCTGGGCAGGGTTCTGGGGTGGCTGGAGGTGGGTTTGGATCTCTGGCAGGGATCCAGGGTTGGGTTGCTGCTCAGCGAGGCTCTGGGAGGTGCTCGCTCCCCAGCCGTGGTGGGAGGAACCTGCAGCAGGCAGGGAATGCCCATTTGTGGGGCTGTTTGTGCTGCAGGGGCACCAATGCCCACAAAAGGGACACCTGCAGCTCCAGAGCTGGAGTTGTGGCCCAGCTGAGGCCCAGAGGGAAAGCTGGCAGGGAACATCCTCACAGCACCACATTCCCACAGCCCCTGGGATGGGAATGCCACCCTCATGGAGCCATGGATCCATGGCTGAAGTTTTAACTTTCACATTTTTCAGGTTCTGTGCTGCCCAGGGTGCAGCTCTGAGCTCACACTCAGGGTCACTCAGCTCTGCACAGAGCAGGGACACAAAACAAATCCTGTCCCTGCTGCACACCAAGGACAACTTTCAGCCCAAAGTACAAACAAGGGTGGCTGGAGGGACGAACAACAAGGATGGGACCTCCCAGCCTGGAGCTGGAACTGGACAATGAAACCCCAATGTGCAAATGGACCAGAACTGACCAAAGTGGGAGACCTGGTGACTGTTTGTCCATTTTGGGTCCATTTTGGGTCCATTTTGTGACCATTTTGGGTCCATTTTGTGCCCATTGTGTGCCCATTTTGGGTCCATTTTGTGCCCATTTTGGGTCCCCCTTGGGTGCAGCCCTGCCCAGGCCCTGTCCTGCCCAAGGTGCACCCTAAATCCCTTTCAATCAATCTCTGCTTTATTCTCCAGCTCTGCCCATCCCTGTTCCAGCTCAGCCTGCCCAAGGCATCAGAATCCTGGAGCACTTTGGGTTGGAAGGGACCTCAAAGACCACCCAGCTGCATCCCCTGCCTGGGCAGGGACAATTCCCACTATTTCAGAACCTTCTAAACATCCCTGGTAATTTGTTGGCTACAGAAAAAATCTGAAGGAAATAAAATATTCTAATCACTCCAACTAATTACAATAGAGTGAATTCACTAAAAAAAAAAACAAAGGATGTGAAGTATAATTAAGCAGTAATTAACACTCCAGTAGGAAAGCTCTGATGAAGCAAAGTGGCTTTAAGTGGACTCGTTTTCTTCTCAGAGTGGTTTGAGATTGGAAAATCCAAAGCTCAGGCTGCCTTTGGGGGTCTGAGGCCACTGGAAAATCCAAACTTCCCCAAGTGTCTTTGAGGGTCTGAGACCACTGGAAAATCCGAAGTTCCCCAAATGCCTTTGGGGTCTGAGGCCATTGGAAAACCCAAAGTTCCCTTTGGGGGTCTGAGGCCATTGGAAAACCCAAAGTTCCCTTTGGGGGTCTGAGGCCATTGGAAAACCCAAAGTTCCCTTTGGGGGTCTGAGGCCATTGGAAAACCCAAAGTTCCCTTTGGGGGTCTGAGGCCACTGGAAAACCCAAAGTTCAGGCTGCCTTTGGGGTCTGAGGCCATTGGAAAACCCAAAGTTCCCCAAATGCCTTTGGGGTCTGAGGCCACTGGAAAACCCAAAGTTCCCCAAGTGTCATTGGGGGTCTGAGGCCATTGGAAAACCCAAAGTTCAGGCTGCCTTTGGGGGTCTGAGGCCACTGGAAAACCCAAAGTTCAGGCTGCCTTTGGGGTCTGAGGCCATTGGAAAACCCAAAGCTCAGGCTGCCTTTGGGGTCTGAGGCCATTGGAAGACCCAAAGTTCAGGCTGCCTTTGGGGTCTGAGGCCATTGGAAAACCCAAAGCTCAGGCTGCCTTTGGGGTCTGAGGCCATTGGAAAACCCAAAGCTCAGGCTGCCTTTGGGGTCTGAGGCCACTGGAAAACCCAAAGTTCCCTTTGGGGGTCTGAGGCCATTGGAAAACCCAAAGTTCAGGCTGCCTTTGGGGGTCTGAGGCCATGTCCCCCCAACATCCCCTTCCCACAGCCCCAGGTCCCCTCCCTGTGCCCCCAGGTCCTGAGCTCTGGGTTTCCAGCACCAGGAATCCTCTTTTCCCAGTGTCTTTGACACTCTCCTGGACATCAGCTTTGCTCCCAGCACAGAGCCCACCCTCAGCTAATTAAGCTCAGACTAATTCACCAGGTGATCACTCCAGCTGATGATCTGGAGCTCAGCAATTATTGCATGGCACACTGGGCACACCTCACTGAACCAGGCTGGCATTTCTGATTTCAGCCCAGATCCCCCTCTCCCCCTGGCACCAAGGGGGTAAAACCCTGAGAAAAGACAGCCCATGGGATCCTTTCAGGAGCCTTGTGAGCAGCCCAGCAGGGAGGAGACTTTTCTGGACGTGGATATTTTGATGCTGGGTGGGAGAGGGAGCCAGGGAGAACTTGAAATTTTGCTCTTCCTCTTAGAATTTTGTAGAAACTTTGAAACTTCCAGAAGAACATCCAGATTACATTTTGACTCAGGAAAACTCACCCCAGGGTTCAGAATAAAGAGTGCCTGTGTCTTGGAGCTCCCCCAAACCCCCTCTGTTTTTAAAATGTTACAATCAATATTCTTCTGATTGACATCATTTCTGTAGGAAGCTGCAGAACTCCACTGGCAAACTCCATCTGCTTCGAGCTCTTTGTGATCCCATCTGGCAACTCCTTGAGAAGGAGAGGGCAGGGGGTGCTCACTAAATGATCAGATTTAAATGGCATTAATGGTCTCCCTGTGCTCCAGCCCTGCCCAGCAGCTGCTGCTGAGCTGGACAGTTTGAGAATGTTCAGGGGAAAAGCAAAGTAACCTCTTCTCTCCCTGTTTTTAAACATTAGCAAACCCAAACACTGAATTTCCCAAATTTCTTAATTTTAGGAGCAAATCTGACATAGAAACAGCAGAGAATCCTGTTCTAGAACACCCCTAATCCTTCCAAATATTGACTTATTGCCCCCTGAGTTCCAGTCTGCCAGCAAAGTCTTCACCCAGGGCTCGTTTATGGCCCTTCTGCATTTCTGCAGCATAAATAACAAGCTGTATTAATAAAGCAGCTCTGGCGTGGGGATAATTCACTGCTAAGCTGCTGAAGCTCTAATTATCCCCCTTTAAAGCCTGCTGATTACTGGGATAAATTTTACAGGCTTTAGTGCCTGACAACAGCCACCTTGGGCTGTATTTCCTCCAGGGATGACATTTCCTTTATGGGATGCACGTGGCAGTGTGGGGGGAGGCAGAAAATCTGCACCCACTGCTCATTTTACACCTCCCTGCCCCCACTGAGCCCAAACCCGGAGCATTCCCTGCTCCTGCAGCTCAGCACAGCTGGAACCATCTCCAGAACATCCCTTCCCAAGGAGCTGGACAGGCATTAATGGCTTTATGCTGCCAGAGGGCAGGGCTGGATGGGATTTTGGGCAGGAATTGTTCCCTGGGAGGGTGGGCAGGGCTGGCACAGGGTGCCCAGAGCAGCTGTGGCTGCCCCTGGATCCCTGGCAGTGCCCAAGGCCAGGCTGGACACTGGGGCTGGAGCAGCCTGGGACAGTGGGAGGTGTCCCTGCCAGGGCTGGGGTGGCACTGGGTGGGATTTGGGGTCCTTTCCCAACCCAACCTGTTTGTGATTCCATGATTTTGGATGGCCAGCAAGTGAAAGTGGCTCCCCACTGCTGAAGCCCTGCAGTCTGTGGTGCTGGACACTCAGGAGCTCAGCAGGACAATCCTGAGGTACCAGGTGGTGGCCAGGACAGGTCCCTGCCCTCTGGGGCTCCTGGAGCCCTGGGATGCCCACAGCCCCACGTCCTGCTGAGCCACTGCCCTGCTGCCCCTGGGTGTCCCTGGCTGTGCCCCGGGGAATTTGCTGGGAAGGGCTCCCAGTGCCCAGGGGGGCAGCAGGGAAATGCCCTGACAGTGCCTGGGGCTCAGGGACAGACCCCCCAGGCCAGGGGGGCTCCAGGAGCGTGCTGTGCCCCCGAGGGGCCCCTCCTTACCCCCCTCTCCAGCAGCATGTCCCTGAAGTGGGTGATCCTCTCCTCCAGGGGCGGCGAGATCCGGCTGGCAGAGCCTTCCTCCCCTCCCTGCTCCTCCTCCACAGCTGGGCTCTCCTCTGTCCTGTGCGGGGCAAGAGAGACAAGGGACAGCAGTGCTGGGGGTGTAACCCTCCCCATCCTCCCTGGGACATGCCAGGATGATATGGCACCATAGGGACAATTCCATATCCCAAATGATTCCTGTGCAGGGCAAGAGAGACAAGGGACAGCAGTGCTGGGGGGTGTAACCCTCCCCATCCTCCCTGGGACATGCCAGGACAACATGGCACCACAGGGACAATTCCATATCCCAAATGATTCCTTCTGCAGGAGGGCAAAAGCCTTTTGAGGGAGAGAAACAGAACAGCAGCCTCCACCTTCTCTGCAAGATCCCTGTTCCCTGTGAGGATGGGCTGGAATTCCCAGAGCAGCTGTGGCTGCCCCTGGATCCCTGGCAGTGCCCCAGGCCAGGTGGGACAGGGCTTGGAGCAGCCTGGGGCAGTGGGAGGTGTCCCTGCCAGGGCAGGGGTGGCACTGGGTGGGGTTCTATAACCCCACAACGCTCCTGCCCTTTGCAGACTCCTCTGCAGACTTTGGGGCCCCTGGTGAACATGAATGCCCAAATGACCAAGGCAGCAGAGCTCCACATCCCTTTGGAGCTCCCCAGGAAAGCCCAACCCTTGCAGAGAGCCCCAGGCAGGCCCCAGTGCTGTGCCCAGTGGGGTCAGCACCAAACCCTGGGAAATGCCCCAAAGAGTGCAAATCCAGCAGGGTCTCTGCAATACCCCAATAACTCAGTTATGAGTGATTTGGAATCTACTATAATTGGTAGAATGATGGCAGCCTGGAGCTGCTGGCTGCTCTCAGATGGGAACTGCCCCAGGGCTGCAGTGGGAGCACAGCTGGGGCTGTGGCAGCTGCAGCAGCTCCTGCTGAGCCAGGATGGTCACTCAGGGCCAGCAGAGGCACCTGACACCCAAATTCAAGGTGCAGCAGAGTGACAGCTCTGTACAGCCCCTGCCAAGGAGGGGAGGGGAGTTAAAGGAGCCTTTTTCCATGCCAAAAATGACAATAAAGGGTTCAGCTCAGCCCATCTGTGATGAATTTCTGTGTGAGGCCAGCACGTTATCAGCCCCACCGAGGTGCATCCAGCTCTGAGGGCTGCCAGCAGCCTCCCAGAAATGGGTTAAGAAAAATTAGTGAGACAGCTGATGGGAGGTGATTTGAAAGAGCAAAAAGGTTTTAGTTAAAGCAGAAAATAACAAACCATACAGAACAAAAGAATAAAAGCTGTGCAGGGAGACCCCTTGCAGCTGCTGAGACACCCCAAAAGCCCCCAGGATCTCTGTGCTCTCTCTGAGGTGTTCCAGGATCTCTGTGGGATTTTGGCAAGCTGCCCAAGAGCAAACAGCCACATCCCTGAGGAACAGCTCCAGGGCCCAACAGGTGCCTTTGTGCTGGCCAGTTGTGGTGAGAAGAGCGTGGAAATTTCTGGTTCTTCTTGCTTAAAAGCTCAGGGTGAAGCTGAAACTCTGCTGATATGGGATCCCCTGATAAAGTGTGGGGTGCACAAACCCAGCACACCCCCTGTGCCTGCCCACCCAGAAGGACACCTGGGGTGGCTCTGGGAAGTGGGCACAGCTCAGAAGTGCTGTTCCAGTCCTGGCTCCAGGAGAAGCAGAGGCACACATGGTGATGAAGGTCAGCAAGCAGCACCTGGGGCTGGTTCTGAGCCTGCAAACCCCAGAGCAGGGACAGAACTGCTGCACTGCAGCGAGGGGAAGCTTTTATCCAGTGCCTTTGGAATGACCCTGGCAGCCTTGTCTGTAACCACCTCATACAGGAAGAGCTCCCCAGACAAAAATGGGTGGGAAACAGAGGCCAGAGAGAATCCTGGCTCTGGTGAGGGCTGGGCACCTGGAGAGTGGCTCCCATCCTCTACCCACACACAACAAAAACAGCATTTAACTTGCCCTTCTTTGTCCTAACCCTTCCCCCCATTAAAGACAGAGAAGTAAACTTTAGCACTTACTTATTTCTCTTCGTTTTGATGCTCAGATCATCGTTTTCATCCCCTGGACAAGAGCTAACACACTTGTCTGCTGAAAGGAAATAAGTCATGATCAGATTCGAACGAGATGAATGGGAATACAAATCCCTCAAATTGGCTTCTCTTCCCTCCTGTTTGCTGCTCAGGTATTTCCTGGCTCTCACCCCCCACAGAGGGTTTTAAAAATAACAAGTGTTTTATAAGATCTTCGGAATTGCCTTCATCCAAATGGAAGCAATAAAGTGACCGTTTCCAGCCAGCAAAATTCCTCATTTTTCATTCATGACATGATTGCCTTAAATCTTATTATTGTTTCACCTGATCCTCCCTCCTCCCTTCCCTTCAAAATGCACCTAAAGGCATTCCTGCAGAATTGTGTCTGTGCTGACAGCCTGAAGGATTCACTGGAGGTGATTCCCACCAGAGCCCCCTCCTCTCCCAGCTCTCCTCCTGGGATCAGGGTGCTTTCCCAGCAGCACCTGGCAGGGCTGGGGAGATCCAACCACCTCCACCCTCCTGAGGCTGCAGGGCAGCTCCAAGGCCAGGTCACCCCCTGCTCTGGCCTGGACAGGGGTCCTCGAGGGACCCAGAGCTCAGATTCTCAGTCACAGAGAGGGGAACAAATCCTGAACTCTGAAACATTTCCTCTTCACCTCCACCAGCTGCAGGTCTCACCAAACCCCCCAAGGACACCAGAGGTCACATCCCTGCAGAGCCTGCACTGGAGGGGCTCCAGCAAGGGGCTGGGGATACTCCTGTGCTCCTGGGGATGGGCTCCAGGCTCCTGTCTGAGTGCCAAGGGTGCAGAACACCTGGGGCAGTCAGTGAACCACAGCACCCCGGGCTCCCAGCAGGAATTCCACCAGCTGTGTCCAGGCCAGGCTGGACACTGGGGCTGGAGCAGCCTGGGGCAGTGGGAGGTGTCCCTGCCATGGCTGGGATTTGGGGTTCCTCCCAACCCAACCCTTCCATGATTTGATGACTCCAGGATGTTCATGTTGTATTAATTAGCTGGAAAAGCTTCCTCAGCCTGAGCACCCCCAGACAGACCCTGGGGCAGCTGAAGGAGGAGATGAAAGCAGATAAACGGCTCTGGGCCCTGGGAGGAGCTGCCCCTCCTCCCCAGCCCCATGGGGTGGCCTGATGGGAACCCACTGGGCCAGAGCCACATCAATCTCCTGGAACAAACACTCAGTGGAGGAGGAGGGATTGAGAAATGAGTAATTTTCCATTGATTGATTTGAAAAGCACTCGATCCTTCAGCAGAGACAGCCCAGAGCAACCCGTGGATAACTTTGCTTGACATCTTTTTTTTTTTTTTTTTTAAATTTTTTTTTAAGATGATTGGTTTGAAAATTCAAATTAAAACTCAGCAGCAGCCACTCAGCTAAATAAACGTGGGAAGCATTGTTGGGAACACTCAGCTCATTTGTGTTATTTATTTACTGCGGGTAACAGGCTAAGAGAAGAGGTAACAAATAATCCCCCTCACCTCAGAGCTAATCTACACTAATTATAAGCTGCTCCAACACTGAGCAACCACGAGGCCCAATTACAGCAGGGAAGATTAAGACTGTTTAACAACAATGAAAGTCATGGCCATAAAAAACAACCACCAGGAGCATGAATCAAATCTTTGTGGTGGAGAGAATAAATGGAAAGGAGGGAACGCAGCAAAAAAAAATAGATTTTTCAAGTGGCACCTATCAGCCCTGACTTTAGACTCTTTTGTTAATTAATTACAGAGCAGGAACAATGATAGGGACCATGAACAATGACCCTCAGCTTTGTCTCTGGCCACCCCTTGGCAGGAATTCACTGAGCTTTCAATACACCCTGCAATTAAAAGCTCTGCTTCCCTCCTGAAGAAGGAATTGCAGCAGATAGGCTTTGGAGGAATTAGAGCCACAGCTAAAGTCCTTCAAATTACACAGAAATAAATATCCAAGCACCTGCTATGGAGATTCAGAGAGAAAAATGTAATTACAGGCTGTGCTGATAAGGAGGACACAGAGCCCTCCCTGGAGCTGCCTTTCTGCTGGCAGGAAAAGTGATAACAGCACCTCTATCTCCCTGCAGGCACGGGGGGTGGGTTACTTGGGGCTTTGCAGGGTTACTTGGGGGGTGCTTTGGTTAATTAGGGGTTTGCAGTGGCTAATTAGGGGTTTGCAGGGGTTCAGTGGGGGGTTTGTAGTGGTTATTTGGGGTTTTCAGGGGTTAATTAGGGGTTTGCAGGGGTTCAGTGGGGGGTTTGTAGTGGTTATTTGGGGTTTTCAGGGGTTAATTAGGGTTTGCAGGGGTTCTTGGGGGTTTCAGGGGTTCACTGGGGGTTTGTAGTGGTTATTTGAGGCTTGGGGGTATTAATTAGGGGCTGGCAGTGGTTATTTGGGGTTTGCAGGGGTTCATTGGAGACTGGCAGTGGTTATTTGGGGTTTGCAGGGTTCACTGGCAGCTGTCCCCATGGATCAAAGGCTGTGCCCATCCCTGCTGGCCTGGGGCACGGGGCAGGTCCTGGCAGTGCCACCAGCCTGAGGCAGTTACAAAACACAGCCCTGCAAACAATCACAAAATCTCCCTCCTTCCCCCTCAGCCTTCCCCCCTGCCCAGCAAGGATCCAGCAGCAGCTGGAGGCTGCTGGGTGTTCTTTCACACCCAAACCAGAGCAGAAGAACTGTGAGCAGGCAGCCCAGGCCAGGAGCAGCTGCCACGGCTGATGTCCCCAGTAAGGGACAGCACTCCCAGTAAAGGCAGCCTGAGCCTCGGTGGCAGGGACAGAGCAGCTCCAGGGGCAGGGGAGCTTTGCCCAAAGCTCTCAGTGCCCACTGGGCAGCCCCTGCTGGGCTGTCCCCTCTGCCCAGCCTGGCTGGGTGATCACCCCATGGAGCCTGTGCCTCGGGAGGCAGCAGGGCACTGCTGAGGGCACCTGAACCTAGGCCAGGGAGCACACTCTGCCTGCTGAGAGGGGTTTATCCATCCCAGATCCCCCTCCTGAGCTCATCTCAGGGCTTTGCTCTCAGGGAACAAAACCTGCCATCCTCAGGTGGGAAAGAAGAGGGGCCAAGTGCCCCCAGCAAAGCCTTGGGGATGAGGTGGGCTCAGTGTGATGTGCTAAGTGCCTCCTCCTCTTTGAACACATGAATTTGGAATTTAGCCCAGAAAGTGCACCTGCCCCAGCAATTCACACCCCATTGGCTAAGCCTAAGGAGGGAGGAAATGAAGGTGATTAATTAAGGAAAAATAAATTAGCCTCACTTTGCGTGGACTGGGTTTGCCTTTGTAGAGAAGAGCTGTTGGGCACCTTGTTTGTTAAATAAACAGTTTTTCCCACTTTTCTCTGAGGGAGCTTTTTCCCCGGAGTGGCAGGGGGAAAGGGGCTCTTTGGGTTTTGCTTTCCAGAGGAATTCCCTTTGGAGGTTTCCTCACAAAATTTGCCCTAAACCAGGACAGCAACGAATCCCATTGTTCCCTTTGTTGCCAATGTCCCCAGCACACCCAGGCTAACTCCGGGCTCCCAGCTCCCCGAGCACAGGCAGCCCCAGGCCCCGGGGGCTCAGGGAGGGCACAGCCCCAGGCCCCGGGGGCTCAGGGAGGGCACAGCCCCAGGCAGGCCCCAGGGGCTCGGGGAGGGCACAGCCCCAGGCTTTAGGTACTTGCTGCAGCCTCCAGCTTGCGCTTGTGCGGGGGATCCTCGAGCAGCCGCTTGATGTCCCCGCGGTGCCTCAGGTCCAGCGGCCGCTCCCACACTGACAGCTGCATGGTGGGGTTGAAGAAGAACACCCGGTCATCTCCGGTCCAGACTACACACCTGCTCCAAGCGACAAAGCAGCCTCAGAGCCTGGCCAGCCACCAGGCACTGCAGCCCCGGGGACACCCTGGGACACCCCGGGCAGGGAGCTGTGTCCTCACCCACACACGGGGACAGGGAGGGCTGGAGTAGCCCCAAGAGCAGCAGGTGAAAATCCCATGGGGAAGGGCCAAAGGAGCTCGTGGTGCTCCCAGCAGGGGCAGCCTCAGGAAAGGCCATTGCAGGTTCCGTGGCTGGGAGCAGCCAGGGGCTGGGGGAGCCTTGCCTTGATGCCACGGGCTGGCACAGAGCCATGGGAGCCTCACCTGCGGGGCTGCTGGGGAAAGGTGCAACCACAGCATCCCCGTGACATGCCCATGGCATCCCCACAGCATCCCAGTGACATCCCTGTGCCATCCCAGTGACATCCCCACAGCATCCCTGTGCCATCCCAATGGCATCCCCACAGCATCCCAGTGACATCCCTGTGCCATCCCAATGACATCCCTGTGCCATCCCAATGGCATCCCCACAGCATCCCAGTGACATCCCTGTGCCATCCCAGTGACATCCCTGTGCCATTCCAATGGCATCCCTGTGCCATTCCAATGGCATCCCTGTGCCATCCCAGTGATATCCCCACAGCATCCCTGTGCCATGCCCATGGCATTCCTGTGCTATCCCAAATGCCATCCAATGACATCCCTGTGCCATCCCCATTGCATCCTCCTGGCATTCCAACAGTATCATCATGACATCACTATGGCATTCCCATAGCATCCCTGTGCCAATCCCAATGGCATCCCCATGGCATCCCTGTACATCCCAGTGACATCCCTGTACCATCCCTATGACATCCCAATGCCATCCCCACGGCCTCCCTGGCAGCCCCCACCTCCTGCCAGCCCCCCAGCCCAGCCCAGCCCCCTGCCCCAGATGTTTAGGATGGCATTAAGGCTCTGTTGGGGATTTGCCAAAGGTGACCAAGCTCGGCTCAGCCAGGGAATGCCTGCAGGGCAGCAGCTCAGCTCCTTGTCCTGACATTCATTCACAATCAGCCCCAATAATACGAGAATAACTATTGCACCACCCCTAACAGGCACTCAGAGTCCTGCAGATGCACGTCCCTAAATTTGTATGTAAATAAAAAACCAGAATCTCCATCTCAGGCTGGTGCCTGCTGAATCCCAATGAGAGCTGAACCCTCTGTGAGACACACACACACACAGAGCTGGGAGCAAAACGCTGCTCTCTGGAGCAAAAACACCTGGAAGGAACAAACCTTGTAATTACAAGCTCTGATGCTTAATTGTTATTAAAAGCAGGGAGCAAAGCTGGGTTTAAAAGGGTCCAGGTAAAGGACTGGGAATAGGAGAAGTGCTCCCTCAGTGTGGGGTGTTGCCATAAAATAACCCAACACAGCCATGTAGGATGGGTAAGATCCCATAAAACTGGCTGTACCAACCCCTGGGAGTTTGGGCCCATAAAATAACCCAACACAGCCATGTAGGATGGGTAAGATCCCATAAAACTGGCTGTACCAACCCCTGGGAGTTTGGGCACCCTGGATTCAGTGATGTGCAGATGATAAATGTCTTTAATAACCCTCCTAACTCATTATCTCTGTAACTCCAGATAATATACAGTACACACACCATAAATACCTCATGGTTCTTTGCATGCACAGTGGTTTGGATCACAAGCCCCTGGATCTCTCACATGAGAGGCTCTTTCTCTGAACTGGAATGATTTGGAAGTTATGGGACTGTGGGAAGCTCTGTTCTCCCAGAAACCCCAGCCCCTCCTGGAGAGCAGCACAGGACGGGCAGGAACAGCCCCAAACCAAGGCTGCAGGAGCACCACAGCTCTTCAGAGGGAAGGGGAAATGCAGGCAGTGAGGGACAGAGGCAGCCTGGGCTGGCAGGGTTAGGTGGGATCCCTGGGGGTGGCCAGGGCCAGGCTGGATGGGGCTTGGAGCAAAGATCCCATGGGTGCCAGCCCCTAGGCATAAACCAATTATTACAGGGATAAAGGAGATAAAAATCCCTCTCTCAACCACTCAGGCCAGAAATGCAGCAAGGTTTCTCTGTTTAAAGATGTCACAAGAGCTGGACCCAGTTGTCACCTGCCTGGGAGTGAGGCCCATGAGCCCCACAGAGCCTGTGTCAGACACAGCAAAAGCAGCTCTGCAAGGCAGGCAGAGCCACTGACAGGACTGGACTCAAAGGTTTTCTTACAAATGCTGCTTCTCCTCCGTGCTGCAGCCAGGCAGAGCCCACCCTGCAGAGCCCCTGCTGCTGCTGCCTGGGGCTCCCTCCCACACTCTCCCCCAGGCCAGGGCTAAGCAGGAGAAGCTCTGCCAGCAGGGACCCAGCCGTGTGCTGAGCCCCCTGGCAGTGCACCAGCCCAGGGAGGCCCTTGGGGAGGGGGTGGCTGTTGGAAAGGATGAAGCAGGAATCCCCTGGGGAAGGAAGGGCCCCTCAGCTGCTCACCACGGGGATCCTGGCACCGGGGTGGAGGCCACGGGCTTGTTCCCGCTGGAGGCACCCTCAGCCTCGCCCAGCAGCTTGAAGGAGTGATCCTGCAGAGACACAGAGGGGGGAGTTAGCAAACACAGCAGCTGCACAGAGCTGCTCCCGGGGGACAGAGCCCCCCCGAGCCTGGAGGGGGTCACCCTGTGGCCAGGAGTCCAGGAGAGGCTTTCTGCACAGCCAGCTGCCCCTGGAGCAGCCCAGGGAAATGGGAATTAGAAAAGTGCCTCCCCACACAGAGTGCAGCAGAAAGGAACAAGCAGGCAGCACGTTCTGCCCCTGCCAAGAGCTCCCTGGGAGAGGGGGATGAGGGATAAATCCAAGCAGGGCAGGAATGAGCCTGGGAGCAGCAGGGGCTGCCCTGTGCCAGCCCTGCTCCTTCCAGCAGCTCCTCTGGGACTGCCCAGGGACATCCCCACTGCAGCACTGACTGACTGACTGTCCCCAGCTGCTCCTCTGTCCCCCTCACACAGCAAAAAAAAAAATGTTTGGAGCTGCTGGAGGGAGTCCAGAGGAGGCACCAAATGATCCCAGGGCTGGAGCCCCTTTGGGACACCCTGGGGGTGCTCACCTGCAGAGGAGAAGCTCCAGGGAGAGCTCAGAGCCCCTGGCAGGGCCTGAAGGGGCTCCAGGAGAGCTGGAGAGGGGCTGGGGACAAGGGCTGGAGGGACAGGACCCAGGGAATGGCTCCCACTGCCAGAGGGCAGCGCTGGGTGGGATCTTGGGCAGGAATTGTTCCCTGGGAGGGCGGGCAGGGCTGGCACAGGGTGCCCAGAGCAGCTGTGGCTGCCCCTGGATCCCTGGCAGTGCCCCAGGCCAGGCTGGACACTGGGGCTGGGAGCAGCCTGGGACAGTGGGAGGTGTCCCTGCCATGGTAGGGGTGGCACTGGGGGGGATTTGGGGTCCCTCCCAACCCAAAGTGCTCTGGGATTCCAACCAGCCCTGAGTGTCCCCTGTGATCCCCTGGCAGTGCCAGAGCTCCTGCACAGCTCCCAGAGAAATGAAATCCATGGCTCTTTAACATCCACAGCAGGGAAGGATGCAGAGTGCCCAGCACAGCTCCAGCCAGGCCAGTCCTGCCCCGGATTTGTGCAGCTCAGAGGCTCCAGGAGGCTCCAGGACTGACCTTGTCACTGTCACTGCCTGTGGGGACACTCTTCCTCTCCGTGTGCAGGATCAGCGTCGGGGGGCAGGGGGCTCTGCTCGGTTCCTTGCCACGATCTGGGGGGGAAAGGAGCTCTTTTAATGTGAGACAGACAAACTGACAGCAAGGCAAAACTGCTGAGGAAATCCCAAACTGCTGCCTGGGGCTCTGAGCCTCCTCCTGCCACCTCCTCCTCCTTCATTCACTCAGCCCCTTGTGCCCAGGTGCAAACACCACATTTGAGTGGAACACATTCCCAGAGCTCTTCACTGCAGTGAGTGTGCTGCAGCAGCCTCTGGTTAGAGGGTAGAAACGAGCTGAGGCACAGGCTCCTTGTTAAACACAGCATGAGAAGGGCCCTGGTTTGTTCCTTTTCATGGCTCAGTCACCCCAACTCCAACCATTCCCTGCTCTGGCTGCAGCAGCTCCTGCTGGGGGTTCCCTTGCAGCCTCTGCCTGCAGGGATGGGTGTGCAGGGTGTGACTGCAGCCCCAGACTGAGCTCCCAGCAGAGATTCTCCCTCCCCAGGATCCTTCTGCTTCATGATTCTCTCCTTCATGCCCCTCAAGGCTCCTCCTCCATGGTAATTCCCTCCTCACCTCACCCAGTCCCTTTTATCTCACTCATCCTTGCTGGACACAGCTGTGACTCATCAGGGCCCAGGCTGTCTGGGGTAATTAACACAGCTGTTAATTATCGGGGTGAGGTCACCTCTATTGTGTGGTGTCCTGCCCTCCCTGAGCCCCCCAGGCCATCCCCAGGGCCAGGGGTGGCAGGGCAGGGCTCATGGCTGCCCTCCAGCATCTCAGAGGCTTTTCCCAAGCTAAAGCATCCCCGGTTCTCTGATCCCCTTCCCCTGGGCACCCCCAGCCCGTGGATCCAGGGTAACCTGTGTGGGATCCCCAGGGAAGGCTGGATTGATTTCCACTGGAAGCAGGGAAACAACATTTCCCTCCCTTCACAGACTGGCTGTCTCCATCCTGAAACCCTAACCCTGAAATGTCTGCTGCCTGCACAAACAGCTGCTGATGGCACAGAGGCCTCAGGGGACAGCAGGGAGAGGAAAAAGGAGCAGCAGGGAGAGAGACCCAACCACCCCAACGAAGCAGTGTGCACAGGAAGATGTTAAGAAATATGGGATTGTCTTATTTTGGGGTTTTTTTTGTCTGCCTGTCCTCTTCAAACACATGTTTGGGGTCGGAGCCGAGGTGAGCTGGCCTGTCCTTCCTGCAGCAGGGAGGACAAGGTGTCAGTGGCTCCTCTGCAGTCCCCAGCCCCGGGGGTGTCCCCAGCCCCCTCCCACGTGTCCCTGGCTGCCCCTGCATCCCTGGCAGTGCCTCTGGATCCCTGGCAGTGCCCCAGGACAGGGCTGGGGCAGCCTGGGACAGTGGGGAGTGTCCTTGTCCAGGGCAGGGGGAGTGGGATGAGCTTCCAGCCCAGCCCAGTCTGGATTTGTGGTTCTGTCTGGCAGATTCACCTCTGAATTCTACTCCAGTTGTTTAAAAATTACTCTGGGTACAGAGCAGGTCCCCATTTGACTCTGCTTCCCTCGGAATATCTCAGAGTAATAATAAAACATGAAATCCGTGGCATTTTGCTCAGAGGGTGCCTTTATGGGGAGCAAAAAGGAGATTTACAAACCAGCGCCAGGAATTTCCACATTAAAGCAGCCAGGAGCTGCTGATACACATCAAAAGGGGCTCTAAACTCACCTTCCCTCCCTGGATATCTGCTAATTGGGAATCAAAGCTTTCCCAGGCACTCTGGGCCTCTGGACACAGGGAGGGACAGGGGGCAGTGCCCACCTCGGCCTGCCCCTGCCTGGGGAGGGAAGGGAAGGGAAGGGAAGGGAAGGGAAGGACATCCCTCCCTCAGCAAGCCTGGCACAGAGGGCCAGCCCTGGGAGCAGCAGGCAGCTCCTCAGGCATTCCCATGTGGAACAGCTGCCACAGCATTCTGGGCAGTCAGCACGTGGAAAATGGGAAGAAACCAAACAAAACCCAAAACCAAACAAATAAACACTCCACAAAACCAACAAAGAATAAACTAAAATGACAAAAGGAAGCCCTGAAAGCCCCTGTGCACTGCAGGAGCTGTTCAGTTCCACAGCTGCAGTTTCACACTGAGTGTCTGCCCTGAGTGCAATGCAAAGAGGAAAATAACCCGAGGTTGTTTCTCCCTCCCCAGGCCCAGGAACTCCTGGTGAGGCCGGGGCAGGAGCACCCTGGACACCCTGGAGTGGGGCTGGCTGTGCCAAGGAACCCCAGGGAGCCCTCTGCCTCCCCAGGGAGCCCTGCCAGCTCCTCTCCCAGCCCTGGAGAGCTCCTCTCCTGTGCCCAGGCTGGGCAGGACCAGCCTCTGGTGTCACCTTCACTCAGAGTTACTCCTGGCTCACTGATGAACCTTTCCCCACCTGAGGAGCACAAACTGAGCTGCAGCCTGGCAGTGAAGCCCCCAGGACACATTCCCAGCTCCTTTTTCACCCCCAAACTCAGCAGCACAGGCAGCAGTGGTGAGTTCCTGCTGGGCTGCTGGAGGAGGAGCAGGAGATGGAGATAAATGCTGCTGATTAGAGAGACTTCTCCAGGCTCCTGGCAGGTACAGGGACATGAATAATTCACAGCGTGGCAAGGAAAGGTGAGGCAGCAAAACTGCCTTGGGGATAGCACAGAGGATGTTGGGTGTGATCACAGACACCTCATTAAAAGCAGAATTAGAGAGGGAGGGGAGGAGGGAAGATGGATTCATGCCACGAGGAGCTGTGGACAAGGCAGAATAAAAATTTGTTTTGTAAAAATGTGCAGAGGCCAAGCCTCCATTCATCTCAAAAAGGTTTAACACCTTGACTCTTAAATGCTCCAAAGAACTGGGTTTGTTAAGTGCACACATCCCACACAGGTGGTTTATCCTCCCCCAGAATCTCCACAGGTCAGTTCTGTCTCTCCCCTCAACCTCATTGCTCTGGTGTTTGAGATCAGCCCAAAACCTTCCCTGGCTGATCCCCAGCTCCTCCTCTGCTGGCTCCTACTCAGTCCAAGTGTGGGATTGTAACATCTGCACTGTCCCAGCCTGCTCATCAGACTGAACATGGAATCAAAGTCTGTAAACAGCTCTCAGGAGCCCTGTCTGTGGGTCAGGAAATGGGTTTGTCCAGCAAAGTCCCACCCTTCCAGTGTCCCAGGCTGCTCCAAGTCCCAGTGTCCAGCCTGGGGCAGCCACAGCTCCCCTGGGTAACAAAAGCCATCCCTGGGGTGAAGGCTCAGCCAGGTTATGACTGAACTGCTCCCCAGGACGCCCTGACAAAGCCCTTTTCCCCAGAGCAGTGCTGGGAAGCTGCCCTGGGTGTCCCAAAGGTGACAGAGTGGCAGCCCCTCCCTGGCTGGTGGCGCAGGGTGGGTGAGGAAGCCCCAGCCCGAGCCCAGCACAGCAAACCCAGCAAAACCTCCTCAGGGCGGGCAGCAGGGCCTGGCTGGAAGGACAGACAGCCCAGGCCTGGCTCAGCACTCAGCACCCACCTGCTCGTGCCTGCTCCATCAGGTTGGTGGCCATGAGGGTGACGGCGGGCGCGGCCACGGCGGTGACACGGGTGAGCTGTGCTGGCACCAGGGGGCCCAGGGCAGGCTCCAGCCTGGAGGCAGAACCTGTGAGCAAACCACAAGGGAAGAGTGGGATTTTCCCCCTAGGAAATGAAAATTCCCTTTAAAAGCCTCAGCTGTTTTCCCCAGCCCAGCCGTGGCCAGCACGGAGCTGCACTTGGGGATCTCAGGGAGCTCTTCCAGCCTCAGCGATTCAGGGAATTCATCTGCTGAACTCAGCTCCTGCCCCCACGGCGGGGTTAGAACAAGGTTTGTGTTCAGCTCAATTCCTGGCCACGATGCCCATGGGTTCCCAGCCAACAAACAGTGCCAGAAATGTACAATTAATGAAAATGTGGCCCTCAAAGTAAGGATTTGCCAGGACAGATCAATGCCCTCCCAGCAGGTCACAGCAAGATCAGTGTTCTCATTTTCAGTAACACTCCTCTGCTTTCCACTGTTACTCATCACAACTTCTTTGTGTCCCACTCCATCCAGGGGAAATTACTTTGCCAATACTCTGAAAGTGCAGCTTTATCCAGGGAGTCACAGTCTGCTGGGACAAGGCCCAAAGCAGCAGCTCTCTGACTGCCTCATGTGCATTATTCATGAGCACTCAGTAGCCCAGGGCTGCTGCTGGAACCAGCCCAGTCCTGCAGAATTCCTGAGGCCGAACCTGCAGAGCTCAGTTCCAATTAACAGGGCAGGAGTTTTCCAGAAGCTGAGCCACACAAGGGCCACCCAACCCCAGCTCCTGCCAGGGGAAGCCCAGGTGCCCCAGCACTGTCCCCATGTCCCATTGCCAAGCTGCACAGACACAGCCCTGTGCAGCCCTGGTTGGTGCCTGAGATGTTTTGGTTTCTCTGAAACTCTTTTTCCAGAGAGTTTTCTGTAAACCAGAGCCACGTTTTTGTCACTGTAACTCTGTTTGCATTCCTTTCCCTAGGAGGGACTTCTCCTTGCTGTCCCTCTGCTCTGACCAATGTGATTGAAGAAGTTTGTTTCACCAATTAAATTGTTCTCTGTAGAATGATATAAAAGAAAACAAATTCCTGAAAATGAACACAGTCATTGTCAGCCTTCTAAAGTTGGAGTCTGTACCCTTGCAGTGTTCAGCAATGTCATCCCTGCTTTAGGGCAGACTGGGGCTAACACAATTCCCAGCACAGCCCGAGCTGCAGGATTCCCTGCCCCTTCCTTTCACCAGCTCCTCGTGGGCTGTCCCACAGTTCCCATCCCAGCTTCCCCACGTTCTGGAGGGACAGGGATCACTTCTGAAGCCCCCAGGCTGTTCTGGGAGCCCACTCACACACTCTGCACGCTCCCATGGATCTGTGTCCCTGCAATTCCAGGTGCCACGGTGGAGCCCTGGTTCCTGAGATGTTTTGGTTTCTCTGAAATTCTTTTCCCAGAGAGTTTTCTGTAAACCAGAGACACATTTTTGTAGCTGTGACCTTTGTTTGCATTCCTTTCCCTAGGAGGGACTTCTCCTTGCTGTCCCTCTGCTCTGACCAATGTGACTGAAGGGGTTTGTCTTTGTGTTACCAATGGAATTACTCTGTGCAGAACAGGATAAAAGAGAGACACATCCCAGAAATAAAGGAGTCATTTTCAGCCTCCTGAGGTCGGAGTCTGTGTGGCTGTGGGGCACAACAGCATCACCACAGCACAAATCCCAGCACAGAACACGGAATGCCAGCCTGGCTGGGGCTGGAAGGCACCTCAGAGCCCACCCAGTGCCACAGCAGGGACACCTCCCACTGTCCCAGGCTGCCCCAGGCCCTGTCCTTGGCTTCTGTGAACTCTCTAACCCCCAAACTGCAATCATTTCCATCAGCTGCATAATTACCCCCTGCAATTGCAGCCAGCACTCCAGACGAGCTCTGCTCATTCCCCACCTCGGCTCCTGCCACTGCTCCAACATGCCTTGCCATTATATAATTTCAGCTGCTTCTTTATGTTGATTTATTATCCAATCCAGGAACAATATCAGTGCATCTTCTGATGTGATGGAAGCAATTATCCCACGGCTTCCACCCGCCCCAGAGTCGAGGATGTATAAATATATATTTATATACACATCTATATGCACTTCATACATGCAGATGGAGTTCAACTGCTTATTTTAATTATAACTGCTGCTCACCAAATAAGCTGGAATGATTTAAGGCAATCTTAACCTTTAAGGAATAAATATTTATGCTTTGGAGCTCTTTGTGCTTATGAAGAGCAGCCTTTGCAATGGATGGCTCTGGAATACAAATAAAGCCTGGATGGAGTTGAATGTCACGATGCAATATCAGCCTCTGCTCTGAACTGAACACAACCTGGGCTGGAATTACACCTGAATGGGAGCCCACACTCCCAGGGCTTCATGATTAGATTTAGGCAAATTTTACTCCAGAACAACCCTGAGGAGGGGGAGGGAGGAGGAAAGTGTTCTTCCCTGTGAAGTTCTGGGTGACTGCAGAGCCAGGCAGGCCTGGTGGTGCCTTTGGAGAACACCTGCCCCTTCCTGAGCCTGTTTCAGCCCCTTCCCAGCATTTCCCAAACACAGAGCCACCCCCACTTCACTGACTGCAATGGGACAGAGGAGCCAGGGGCAGCAGGGGAAGGGCAGAAACCTGAGCATGGGTTGCCCTGTTCTTCTCTGATTTTTCTAAAGTTTTTCTGGAGTTCCTTCAGCCTTCTGTGTTCACCTTTTGCAATGGAGTCTCTCAGGATTCTCACATAAACAATCTGTTTGTTACCATAACTGTCCTTTCATGTTTGCATTGTCACACACGACACAGAGAAATGACACACACTGAGATGTTTAAGGCAGAAAGGGGCAGTTTATTTACAGACTTCAACACTTACAGAATTCCAACAGTGACCATGGATTGGAGGAAGAAAATCTCCCTCTCCAACCACACTGGGCAACCCAACAGTCCATCAACAGTCTCCTCCTTATGAGAAGAATGCAAACATGGTTAGATGGTTACAATAACAAGAGAAGTTGTTGATATAAAATCGTGTCTGACTCCATTGCAACAGGCAAACACAGAAGGCTGAAATAGAACTTTAGAAAAACTTCTTAAAGAGACAGAGGAGAACAGCAAAAACCCAGACAACCATTCTTCAGAATGAATCCAGGATGGTGTGGGGAGAAGGGATCAGGATAAATCCAGGATGGTGTGGGGAGAAGGGATCAGAATGAATCCAGGATGGTGTGGGGAGAAGGGATCAGAATGAATCCAGGATGGTGTGGGGAGAAGGGATCAGGATAAATCCAGGATGGTGTGGGGAGAAGGGATCAGAATGAATCCAGGACAGTGTGGGGAGGAGGGATCAGAATGAATCCAGGATGGTGTGGGGAGGAGGGATCAGGATAAATCCAGGACGGTTTGGGGAGGAGGGATCAGAATGAATCCAGGATGGTGTGGGGAGGAGGGATCAGGATAAATCCAGGATGGTGTGGGGAGGAGGGATCAGAATAAATCCACATCTCAGCCAGTTCTGCCACCACTGGAGCAGCACTCTGGAGGAATTTGCCCGTTCCCAGCCCCAAGGTGGGTGACACCAGCAGCAGCTGGGATCAGGAAATCACAGAGTGACATCGAGTCCAAGCAGCACCGTGTCACCATTAAAGCCCAAGTGCCACATCCACAGGAGCCTGAAATCCCTCCAGAGAGGGGGATTCCACCACTGCCTGTTCCAGTGCCTCACAACCCTTCCATGAACAAAGCTGCCCTAATATCTGAGCCAAACCTGTGCCCTGCCCCTTGAGAGGAGCCCCCAGAGCTCATCCTGGCACAACCAAAGTGTCCCCAGCACGGGCAGGACGGGTTTGTGACATCCTGGGGCAGAAACAGGCACTCCAGTGGGGGAGAGCAGAGAAATCAGTCATTGCAGGCACTCTGTCTAACAGGCAGCCCCAGGAATGCCCCCAGACATTTTTATCATTGCTGCTGTCACCTCCTGACCCCAGAAGGTTCTGGAGATCAGGGCCCAGGGACTTGCCTCATTTAGAAGCACAGTCCATCCTGATGAGATAATTTGAGGCAGTCCTGCCTATCTGCAAAGGACAAGAGAAGTCTCTTTGCTTGAAAAAAAAAAGGAAGAATTGAGCAGCAATTAAAAAAAATCGACTTTTTACCAAGGCAGCCTCCTTCAGCTCCACTCAGCCCCTCAGCTCTGCTCCCCCTTCCCCTCAAGGACACCCCATGCTCCTCCTCAAGGCAATTCCTGCTGGGTAAACACCAGCCTGCCCAGGAGCCACCTCTGAGAAATCTTCCTTCCTCCCTCTGTTCCTTTGTAGGGCCCAGACAGGTTCATTAAAAACACTCAGCACTTTTGGAATCCCATCACGCCCTTCCCTGTGCCTGGGCACGTGTGGAGCTTCCTGAGCAGCAGCTGCCCTTGGCTGCCTGCACAGCCCAGCACAGCTGGCACAGCTGGCACAGCTGCTGCAGGGCTCAGCACAGCTGCCCTGCCCTCACTGCCACCCCAGACCCAGCCCCAGGGTGAGCTGAGTTCAGCTGGGTGATGGAGAGAGCCCCAGCCCCCTGAGGGCTTTGGGGGGCTCCCAAATGGGGCTGGGAATGGCAATCCCTGTGATGGTTTGAGAAGGCTGAGCTGGGACAGGGATGGGCAGAGCTGGAGAATAAAGCAGAGATTGATTGAAAGGGCTTTAGGGTGCACCTTGGGCAGGACAGGGCTGGGCAGGGCTGCACCCAAGGGGGACCCAAAGTGGGCACAAAATGGTCACAAAATGGTCCCAAAATGGTCACAAAATGGACACAGAATGGACACAAAATGGACACAGAATGGATACAAAATGGACACAGAATGGTCACAGAATGGACACAAAATGGACCCAAAATGGACCCAAAATGGGCACAAAATGGACACAAAATGGACATAAAATGGACAAACGGTCACCAGGTCTCCCACTTTGGTCAGTTCTGCTCCATTTGCACATTGGGGTTGAATTGTCCAGTTCCAGCTCCAGGCTGGGAGGTCCCATCCTTCTCGTTCCTCCCTCCAGCCACCCTTGTTTGTGCTTTGGGCTGAAAGTTGTCCTTGGTGTGCAGCAGGAGCAGGATTTGTTTAGTGTCCCTGCTCTGTGCAGAGCTGAGTGACCCTGACTGTGAGCTCAGAGCTGCACCCCTGGGCAGCACAGAACCTGAAAAATGTGAAAGTTGAAACTTCAGGCATCAGGAGCAGCGGATTTGGTTTGTTGTCTCTGAATTCCCTCCGTGTTTGCTGTGCAGGGATCAGCTCTGCTGGGCTCTGGGAGGCTGCAGAGGCTTTGGGAAGGACAGAGCTCCCTGACCTTTGGCTTGGGTCACTGCTGTGGTGAACCTTCCCCTGCAGGGTTCCCAGGGCACTAACGAGTTGTTTAATTAATTATTACCTGGTGGTGATCCCGTCCCGTTTGTGCAGGTAGCTCAGGGAGTGAGGCAGGGACCTTGCACAAAGCAGGCTCAAGGAGAAGCCACCCCTGGGGCTCTCTGCTTTTCCCTGGGCAGGAAAGGTCTCACAGTTCAGCTGCACATCAGTGCAGGTAAAAACCAGCGAGTGCAGGTGAGTTTTGCTGTGGGATCACAGAACATCCTGAGCTGGAGGGGACCCACAAGGCTGCAGCCCAGCTCCTGGCCCCCCGCCTGAGAGCCCTGCCCAGACACTCCCTGGATGTTCACCTTCCAGAAGGAAAGCAGGGAGAGAAAGGGGTTGCATTTCCAGCCTGCAGCTGTGGGATCTGAGCCCAGCAGAGTCTGGAGCAGGGCTCTGCCCAGCACTCAGCCAGGGACACCAGCTGAGCCTGCCAGGATTTGCATCATTTGCTTTTCTGAGCAAGGCTTGAGTGGGGTTTAATAACCCTGGGATTGCTGTTATTAAACGTGTCGGGTTCAATCCCGTCATGGTGAGCCCTGCTCTCACAGCTCCTGTGCTGAAAGGGGAGTGAGAAGCTGGGACAAGCTTTCTGTTATCTGTCAGCTTCTGCTGCTCACAGAGCTCTTCTGGCAGTCTGAACTTTTTGGGGTTTTTTTTCCCATTGAAGCCAATGTTGGGATTTGGCACAAAGGGGGGAATTCCTGCCTGGGATCACAGAGCAGCTCAGGGGGTTTGCTGGGGTGGGCACAGGGCCTTGAACAACCACTCCCCCCAAAAGGGAAGGAATGGGGATGACAAACCCCATCTAAAATAATTCCTCTGAGAAACTTTTGAACTGGGCCTCCCCAGGTTTCCCAAATGTAGCAGCAGGGCTTTGGGGGGGCACTCAGAGCTGGGGCTCCTGGGATTGTCCCTGCCTGGTGGCAGAGAGGAGCAGGACACCTCACAGGGTTTGGGGGATGTTTCATTCCCCCTGAAGCCAGCAGGTTTGGGGTCTGGGGCTCTGCTGGTGGTGTCACTGTCATGGAACCACTGGATAATTTGGTTTTGAGGGGACCTACAAAGGTCATGCTGTCCCACCCCCTGCAATGTCCCCCTCCCCAGGGCAGGGAGTGTTTCCCTGGTGTTTTTACCAGGGGATGTCTCAGACATCCAGAGCACAGGGCAGAGCTGTCAAACGTGCCTGGGTGTGACTCTGCAGCTTTTAGGGGGCTTGCTTTGTTTTGATTTCACTTTGCTTTTGAAGCCCCTGTGCCCTCCCTGGTTTTGCTGCCCGTTGGGTGGAAACTGCAGAAGAGCAGGCTGTTAAAAGCAGAGAAAGCAGAGAGGGAAATCCTCCCCCAGCACAGCTCCTTGCAGAGGGTGCTCACTGTCACTTAGCCCTGACTCTGCAGATTTGCAGGAATTCTTGCTGACTTCCTATCTCTGTCCTCCCCTCCCGCTCCAATAAGCAATCTGCTCCAGCATTCAGCAGCTCCTGAAGTGGTTATGGCAATGCAGATTGAGCTGAAACTCCAAATTATCCTGCAGAAACAAAAGTGCAGCTCCTGCTGCTGCTGGGGAGGCTGCGGGGTCGGGCTGGGAGCCAGCAGGAGTTGGGAGCTGCTGGAGATCCAGTCATGGAATGGCTTGGGGTGACCTGAAATCCCACCCAGGGCCATGGGCAGGGACACTGCCACTGTCCCAGGCTGCTCCAGCCCTGGCTTTGGGCACTGCCACTGTCCCTGAGTGCTCCAGCCTGGCTTTGGGCACTGCCTCACTCCCTGAGCCCCATTTCCCAAACTTTCATGATTCTTTTCCAGCCAGCAGCAGATTTCCATCTCCTCCCTGGCAGGGCTGTAATTCTGAGAGAATAAACTGAATTATGCAGCACCAGGCCCTCCCAGCCTGAGTGATTATTTCTGCATGAAGCAGCCCTTTGTGTTTGGGAGGGAAAGCTTCAAACACTCATTTCTGGGAGGATTTGAGACAGAAATGAGGTTTGGAATTGTGAGCCCAGCCAGACAGGAGCCAGGGATGTGGCTCCTGTGCCCCATTTGTTACGGTGGGCTCTGAGTCACCTTTAAGGTCCCAGGTTCTGGAGGTCACAGAGGGAGCTCAGTGTGGGACAGGGATTTTCTGGGAATGACACAAGCCCAGGCTGCTCTGCTGGGCAGGACCTTAAATCCCATCCCATGCCACCCCTGCCATGGCAGGGACAGCTCCCAGTGCCCCAGGCTGCTCCAGGCTGCCCTTGGACACTTCAGGGATGCAGGGGCAGCCACCAGCACCCCCAAACCCTTCTCTCCTTTCCCCCTCCCACCCTCACCACGCCCTGCAGGAGCAGTAAAACCCAGGAAATTCCACTCAGTGCTCTGGGGAAGCTGCTGTGGCACACCCAGAGATGGGAAATGGAATTAATTCCCCTGATTTATATTCTGCCCAAGGAGGAAGATTCGTTTTACCTCCTGACATTTCTTTACACTTTAGTGGGGCCTGACTGAGGAACGGGGGGGAGTCACCCAGGAAACAGCCACAGCTCCAAAGCAAAACTGGGTGCAAACACAGGAAAATCCCTGTGGGTTTGGCTCCCACCCTCCAAGGGAACAGGAATGGTTGTTTGATTGGAAGAAAAAAAAAAAATAAGAAGAAGAAGAAGAAGCAATAGTATAATTACTAATAGTAATAATAATAACAATAATAGTAATAATATTATAATAATAAAATTACTATTATAATAATAATAGTAATAACAATAAGACCACAAACCCTGAGCTCTCAGCCTTGCAGAGCCCCCCACGTCGTGCCACGGTGCCCTGGAATTTCTGTTCCCTCCTCACAAACCCCCAGTCAGGTATTTCTGTGTTGATTTTAGCTCCCCAGATGAAGAGTAGCAGTATTTTGGAACGATTCCAAGGGTGCTCTGTGGCATGGGGTTTGCTCAGCTCTGAAGCCCACTGGACAAAATGTCTGGAGCAAACTGAACCCTCCAGGGTCCCCTGCTGTTCCAGGGAATGCTGAGATTACTCCCTTGCCTTACACCACGCTCAGAATTACTCCAGGAGGTACAAGAGCCTGCAGATGCAAATCCTAAAAGTGCAGATGGATCCACTGAGCTTGTGGAATTTCCTCCTCCACCAGGTGTGGTTCTGCACTGAGTTTGCCCCACATCCAGCCCTGATTCAGGCCAAACATTGGGAATACATTCATGGAAATCCGCTCTGTGGCTTCATTTCACAGCATCAAAGCCAGTCCCCAAATTGCTGAATAATAAAGGTGGCTGAACACATAAAAATAATTTTTAAAAATGCTTTTTTCCCTCACCTATGAGTGAGGTAGAAACACACAAAGCACCATCACTCCCACCTTCTACAGAGGCCTCAGCAGGATTTGCTCCCTCATTCCCCCCTCCAAGTGGCCCAACATTCCTGCTGGAATATTCCCCCAGGACGCACACAAAGCTGGGCATGAACATCCACTGGGAATTATTTGTGGCCTTGGCCACACCTGCAGTTTATTCGACCATTAAACCTAAGGGTTTGATTGCATAAAGAGATTTAAGGACACAGCAGCAGCCACCAAAACAAGGTGTTCCCTCAGGCCTGATTGAAACTCATGGAATTCTCCCAGGAATTCTCATCCACTCATCTTCTCTGGAGAGGGAGAAGCAAGGGCTCCTCTTGGAATGATCCCATTATTCTTCCAAGGCTCATTCCTTTGTGTCACTCAGGCTGCTTTTTCCTTCTAAGACTCCTGCCCCATTTACAAGAAATACATCCAGTTTGCTGAGGGCTTTTTAAGCCACACAAATCTCAATTAATTCCAGTCTGCAAGGGGAAGAAAAAGAGCCCGATGTGGCCAGTGCAGGCCAGGCTCCTCAGAGGGACACGGGGACAGTGACACATCCCTCCCTCTGTGCCACCCTGCAGTGCTCACAGGCACCCCTGGCCGGGCACACCCCACCTGGCAGGGCTGTGGGGGCAGGAACTGCTGCTCCTGAGAGCCAGGCCTGATTTAAACACTGCACTGCCCACAGGAAAAGCCAGCCCAGGGCTTTAACAAGCACTTACAGATACAGTAAATTAACCCTGACTCGCGTGACATTTACCAAGAGCTGGCAACGACTGAGGGGATTTGGGTTGTTTGTCTTTTGTAACTGCCACTGGAGTATTGATATTTTGCTTTTGTCAATACCTTGCTCTTACAGCCCAGGCACTCAGAGCCTCTTCTGGAGCACACCATGGAGGCAGCACCTTAACCACGAGCCTGGCCCAAACAGGGCTGAGCTCTGACCTTCTCCTGATGTCCAGCCTGACCCTTAGGTCCCCAGACACCCCAAAGGAATCCCCCTGTGCCCAAGGGGCACTGTGATCCATAAATCCAGGCTGGGTGTGCATCAATGAACCCCCTGTGCTTGCCTTGGCTCCCAGCATGGGTGGTGCAAAAACGTGCACCATCACAGAGCTGTGCCTGACCTCGCCCTGCCCCTCCTCCTGCTGCAGTTTGCCTCGGTAACCCAAAAAAGCTGAATTCTCACACCCTAAGGGCCATCAGCCCGTTTCTTCCAGGGTCTTTACTGGGCACTGGCAGCTCCCAGCAGGGATTCCCTGTGCAGGGAGGAGGGATTGGTGCCATTCCCGTGGGTTCTGGGCATTATCTGAGCCCCTGCAGCAGCTCAGCCTCCCTCGTGTGCCAGCACACACAGGCACCCAAAAGGGGATTCTGTGCTGAGTATTAGCCCTGGGAGGAAGTGATCACTTTAATAACCATAAACATTCATTTGCTTGCTTCGTTAGCCAGCATTAGAGCTGGGCAGATCATTCCCAGCTGCTTCAGAGGCACTCAGCATCCCCAGCCCAGCCTGTCCCAGTGCCAGACGTGTGGGACACCCAGCAAGGCCAGGGGAGGCTTCCTCAGGACAGGAACATCACATTCCTGCCTGGAACACTGGCTCTTCTCCCAAATTTTTCAGTTTTGCTGACCTAACACCTGGGAATTCTGTTGCAGAGAAGGGCTGGACTAATCTGCAGTGAGAAGGGGAATTGCCATGGAGGGGATCCCTGCAGGGTGGGAGGGAGCCCAGCAGAGACCCGGCCTGGCAGGGACCCCCCCGTGCCCAGAGCTGCAGGAGCCTCCCCAGCACTCACTCCCCGCCTTGCAGCTGTTAATTACTCTCATTAAGAGAAGGAAGGAAGGAGTCTGGAGTCTGCACAGAGGCTGGACAAATGTCTCAGCCCAGCCCTCCCAGTAAGGAGCTGGGAGGGAAGAGGTTGGCCAGGAAACATCTGGGGAAATGCTGGAACACCAAGGCCAGGCTGACACTGGGGCTGGGAGCAGCTGGGGCAGGGGAGGTGTCCCTGCCAGGGCAGGGTTGGGCTTTGAGCTCCCTCCCAAGCAATCCATGCTGGGGCTCTGGGATTCCCTGAGGATTTAGGCTGAGCTCAAGGATTTAATGGGAGCAGCTCCAGGGCCCTGTCACCTTCCCAGGTTCATGGACAGTCTGGGACAGTCTCTGCCTCTCAGGTGGGAGGAGGAGCTGTTTCCTCCCACCCTGAAGCATCACTGACTGTGCTCTGAAGCTCAATCAGCAGCCCCCGCTAACGAGGCACGGGACAGAGCTCGGACACAGACCTGGCACAAAGCTGGGCTTGACACACAGCATTAAGGAGCTGAGAGGAAAAAAGGCTCAGTCACTTCCCAGCTGTTCCATGGCAGCCTAAACCACCACGTTTAAACCCTTAAATAATGCTGAGAGCCAGGGAACAGGTGGCAAATGGATTATATGGCAGATGGTGCCTTTTTTTTAATATTTGTGCTGGCTGCTAATTTACAGAGTCCATAACCACAGACTCATCTCTTACCTTCTTCACTCCTACCACTAAAAACCTGCATGGCAGGACAATAAATACCCACTCCCTGATGCACCAGCTGCAGAGGGGTACCAGAGATTACCACTCCTTCACTCCTGCAGGGAGGTGCTGGTGCTTGCCAGGTTGAAGGCATTTAGGGTTTCCTTGAGGCAGATTTCAGAGCCCTGGCGTGGCAGTGCTGGGAAATGCAGTTTCCTCCCCCAGCAGAGCACAGGAAGATGCAGCACAGCGAGGAGCTGCATCTCCACAAGCTCCTGTTTAGTCTTTACGTTAAACCTGGCACAAACTCCACACTCCCAGCCAGGCTGCCATGAAATATTTAAGGGAACATTTGCCTGGGAGAGGCACGAGCAGCACCGCCAGTGGATGCAAAATGAAGGAAGGCAATAAAAGCCACCCTAACCCAAAATGGGGCTGAAATTGCACTGCTGGAGCCTCCTCTGTTCCCCTCACTGGTGTGGGAGCAGAGGGCACAGGAATGTGGGGCCAAGGCCCTCTCACTGCACAGAGCCCGAGCTGGAGCCTCTCCAGCCACTCCATGGACAGGTTCCTCAAGCTCCAACACTTTATTCCACATAAACCACTATTTTATGTGGCTATCAAACCCAGGAGTTTTATGCTGCTTCTCTCCCCTACGTTTATTTGATCATTACAAGTTTTTCTAAGCTGAGCACAGCGACAGAATAACCCCCAGGAGCCCCAGTGAGTGCAGAGGAAGCTGCAGCAGGCAGCACCTCCCAGCCCTGCCTGCCCAGCCCCACGGGCAGGGACCCAGCTGGGATCCCCCACACATCCTGCAGGGAAGGGCTGCACCTCCCAGCCCTGCCTGCCCAGCCCCACGGGCAGGGATCCAGCTGGGATCCCCCACACATCCTGCAGGGAAGGGCAGCACCTCCCAGCCCTGCCTGCCCAGCCCCACGGGCAGGGATCCAGCTGGGATCCCCCACACATCCTGCAGGGAAGGGCAGCACCTCCCAGCCCTGCCTGCCCAGCCCCACGGGCAGGGATCCAGCTGGGATCCCCCACACATCCTGCAGGGAAGGGCAGCACCTCCCAGCCCTGCCTGCCCAGCCCCACGGGCAGGGATCCAGCTGGGATCCCCCACACACCCTGCAGGGAAGGGCAGCACCTCCCAGCCCTGCCTGCCCAGCCCCACGGGCAGGGATCCAGCTGGGATCCCCCACACATCCTGCAGGGAAGGGCAGCACCTCCCAGCCCTGCCTGCCCAGCCCCACGGGCAGGGATCCAGCTGGGATCCCCCACACATCCTGCAGGGAAGGGCTGCACGTGCCTTCGGCTGCCCTGAGCACCCTGTGCTCCCTCAGCTCTGCTTCTGAGTTCCCCTCACAGAATGGAAAATAAATCGTGTTCAAACTGGATTTTTGAAACTGCCCGCTGCACTGTGCACGCTCTCAGTTCCCCTCAATCCCTGGTGGTTTGCTTCACGGGGAATGCCAAGGAATTTCCTCTGTGAGGGTGGAAGAGCAGCAGAGCCTGGATCCTCAGCTGCCCTGTGCCCTGCCCACACCCTGTGCTGCCACCCTGCTATTCCCAAAGGCACTAATTAGGCTGCCAGGGATTAATTGCAAGGCTGTAAAACTAACCATAATCAAAGGTCTAGAACAATAAATATTCACCCCTGAGGCTACTGATGGAGCACATCCCTGGGACTGGGGACACAGGGCTGCACAAGGCAGGAGCAGGACACTGATCCCTAACAGAATCAATTAACGGGGGATAATCAATTAACTGGGGTAATCACACACACACACACAATGCTCAGCCTCCCAGGCACCAATACACGTGGGGATTGTGGTTGGAAATAACTTAATTTGGGGGTTTAAAGTTCATTGCTGCTGTGCCCGTGGCCTTTCATAAACTTTGGACAAAGAGAATGTGGGAAGGTCGTTAACCCTGGGGTCACAGGTCATTAACTCTGGGGTCACAGGTCATTAACCCCAGGGTTACAGGTCATTAACCCCAAGGTGACTTTTTAGGTCACACCTGGATCAGGAAAAAGACCCTTGATTCCTCCTTGAAGGGAGGAATTCCTTCCCAATCCCCACCTGAAGGGCCCATCCTGCAGTTTAAACCATCCCATCCCAACCTGTCCCATCACATCTGGCACAGCATTATCCCAAACAGTGGCTGTGGCATGGAGCCCAGGCTGGATTTCAGCTTTTTCCCCTGATTTCACTCCCTTCCTCAGCCACGAAAAAGCACAAAGTAAATCAGGTAAATCCTACTTCTCAAGTAATTCTACTTTAATGGGTTTTTTCCTCCTTTGGTTCCTCCTCTACAACACTCAACAGGCAAAATGTTTTCCAGGAGTGAACCAGGACATTCCATGGGGCAGGAACCAGCCCAGCTCACAGAGTGCCCAGAAATGTCACGGGGACAGAGCTCAGAGCACACTGCTGACACACAGAGCACCTCCAGAGGCTCCAGATTTAACCCCTGCAGTGCCACCGTGCCCAGCACTCACACACAGAACACCTCCAGAGGCCCCAGATTTAACCCCAGCAGTGCCACCGTGCCCAGCACTCACACACAGCCTCCAGAGGCCCCAGATTTAACCCCAGCAGTGCCACTGCCCAGCACTCACACACAGAACACCTCCAGAGGCCCCAGATTTAACCCCAGCAGTGCCACTGCCCAGCACTCACACACAGAACACCTCCAGAGGCTCCAGATTTAACCCCAGCAGTGCCACTGCCCAGCACTCACACACACCCTCCAGAGGCTCCAGATTTAACCCCAGCAGTGCCACTGTGCCCAGCACTCACACACAGCCTCCAGAGGCTCCAGATTTAACCCCAGCAGTGCCACCGTGCCCAGCACTCACACACAGAACACCTCCAGAGGCTCCAGATTTAACCCCAGCAGTGCCACTGCCCAGCACTCACACACACCCTCCAGAGGCTCCAGATTTAACCCCAGCAGTGCCACCGTGCCCAGCACTCACACACAGCCTCCAGAGGCCCCAGATTTAACCCCAGCAGTGCCACTGCCCAGCACTCACACACAGAACACCTCCAGAGGCTCCAGATTTAACCCCAGCAGTGCCACCGTGCCCAGCACTCACACACAGAACACCTCCAGAGATCCAGATTTAACCCCAGCAGTGCCACCGTGCCCAGCACTCACACACAGCCTCCAGAGGCTCCAGATTTAACCCCAGCAGTGCCACAGTGCCCAGCACTCACACACAGAACACCTCCAGAGATCCAGATTTAACCCCAGCAGTGCCACCGTGCCCAGCACTCACACACACACTCCAGAGGCTCCAGATTTAACCCCAGCAGTGCCACCGTGCCCAGCACTCACACACAGCCTCCAGAGGCTCCAGATTTAACCCCAGCAGTGCCACAGTGCCCAGCACTCACACACACCCTCCAGAGGCTCCAGATTTAACCCCAGCAGTGCCACCGTGCCCAGCACTCACACACACCCTCCAGAGGCTCCAGATTTAACCCCAGCAGTGCCACCGTGCCCAGCACTCACACACACCCTCCAGAGACCCAGATTTAACCCCAGCAGTGCCACTGCCCAGCACTCACACACACCCTCCAGAGACCCAGATTTAACCCCAGCAGTGCCACTGCCCAGCACTCACACACACCCTCCAGAGGCTCCAGATTTAACCCCAGCAGTGCCACGGTGCCCAGCACTCACACACAGCCTCCAGAGACCCAGATTTAACCCCAGCAGTGCCACAGTGCCCAGCACTCACACACAGAACACCTCCAGAGGCTCCAGATTTAACCCCAGCAGTGCCACTGTGCCCAGCACTCACACACAGCCTCCAGAGACCCAGATTTAACCCCAGCAGTGCCACCGTGCCCAGCACTCACACACAGAACACCTCCAGAGGCTCCAGATTTAACCCCAGCAGTGCCACAGTGCCCAGCACTCACACACACCCTCCAGAGGCTCCAGATTTAACCCCAGCAGTGCCACTGCCCAGCACTCACACACAGCCTCCAGAGGCTCCAGATTTAACCCCAGCAGTGCCACCGTGCCCAGCACTCACACACACCCTCCAGAGACCCAGATTTAACCCCAGCAGTGCCACCGTGCCCAGCACTCACACACAGAACACCTCCAGAGGCTCCAGATTTAACCCCAGCAGTGCCACAGTGCCCAGCACTCACACACACCCTCCAGAGGCTCCAGATTTAACCCCAGCAGTGCCACTGCCCAGCACTCACACACACCCTCCAGAGACCCAGATTTAACCCCAGCAGTGCCACCGTGCCCAGCACTCACACACAGCCTCCAGAGGCTCAGATTTAACCCCTGCAGTGCCACCGTGCCCAGCACTCACACACAGCCTCCAGAGGCTCCAGATTTAACCCCAGCAGTGCCACTGTGCCCAGCACTCACACACAGCCTCCAGAGGCTCCAGATTTAACCCCAGCAGTGCCACCGTGCCCAGCACTCACACACACCCTCCAGAGGCTCCAGATTTAACCCCAGCAGTGCCACAGTGCCCAGCACTCACACACACCCTCCAGAGGCTCCAGATTTAACCCCAGCAGTGCCACTGCCCAGCACTCACACACACCCTCCAGAGACCCAGATTTAACCCCAGCAGTGCCACCGTGCCCAGCACTCACACACAGCCTCCAGAGGCTCAGATTTAACCCCTGCAGTGCCACCGTGCCCAGCACTCACACACAGCCTCCAGAGGCTCCAGATTTAACCCCAGCAGTGCCACTGTGCCCAGCACTCACACACAGCCTCCAGAGGCTCCAGATTTAACCCCAGCAGTGCCACCGTGCCCAGCACTCACACACACCCTCCAGAGGCTCCAGATTTAACCCCTGCAGTGCCACAGTGCCCAGCACTCACACACACACTCCAGAGGCTCCAGATTTAACCCCAGCAGTGCCACAGTGCCCAGCACTCACACACAGCCTCCAGAGGCTCCAGATTTAACCCCAGCAGTGCCACCGTGCCCAGCACTCACACACAGCCTCCAGAGGCCCCAAATGCAATCCCAGCAGTGCCACCGTGCCCAGCACTCACACACAGCCCAGAGCAGGGAGCTTACCTGGGAAGGGCGAGGCCAGCAGCGGGACCTTGATGGGGGACAGGGTGAGGAGGTGGCAGGGCTGCAGGCTGGGCCCCGGCGGGCCCTGGGGGGCCTCGGGCTCCAGGGACACCAGGGCCAGGCTCTGGGTGCCACCCACGGCTTTAAGGCTGCCCTGGCACCCACCTGTGGGAGAGAGAGACACGGTGAGTGCAGGGGACACGGTGTGCTCAGCACCCAGACCCTGGCACAGCATGGAACAGCATGGCCCAGCTGGCCCTGTGTCCCCTCAGAGACACCAGAGCCTGGGCAGGGGTTCTGGGGAATGTTCCTGTTTATTCAGTTCTGCTCTCCAGGTCAGCAACCACAGAACCACAGAATCATTTACCCTGGGGAGGACCTGCAGGGTCACCAAGCCTAAATCCTGACCAGCCCCCACCCTGTCCCCAGCCCAGGGCACTCAGTGCCACCTCCAGGAGCTCCTGGGACACCTCCAGGGATGGGCACTGCAAACCTCCCTGGGCAGTGCCAAGGCCTGAGCTCCCTTTCCATGGGGAAATTCCTGCTGTGCCCACCCTGAGCCTGCCCTGGCCCAGCCTGGGGCCGTTCCCTCTCCTCCTGTCCCTGTGCCCTGGGAGCAGAGACAAAGGAAGAGAGCCAAGGAGCCCCTGGAGAGGGTCCAGCAGAGGCACAGAGGTCATTTTGGGACTGCAGCATCCCTGAGATGAGGAGAGCCTGTGGGAGCTGGGCCTGGCCAGGCTGCAGAAGGGAAGGCTGAGAGGGGATCCCATCAATCCACACCAATCTCCCCAAGGGCTGGCAGAGGCCGGTGCCAGGCTCTGCTCAGTGGTGCCAGAGACAGGACAAGGAGCAATGGCCAGAAACTCAACCCCAGCCAGTTCCAGCCCAAGAGGAGAAAGAACTTCTTTCCACGGAGGGGCAGAGCCCTGGAACGGCTGCCCAGGGAGGGGCTGGGCTCTCCCTCCCCAGAGCCATCCCAAACCCTCCTGGACACGTTCCCGTGTCACCTGCTGCAGGTGATCCTGCCTGGCCAGGGGCCTGGACTGCATCATCTCCAGAGTCCCCTCCAGCCCCAACTGTGACTGAGACATTCCCACAGGGCTCCCAGAGCCCCTTTGCTGCTCGGGATTGCAAACCCCCAGCTCGTGGCTGGAGCATTCTGAGCCATTAAACCCCCAAAACCCAGAGGGACAAGGCAGCAGTGACTCACACACAAACTGTGCAGAGTTATTCAATTTAAATAGAAAAACTTAATAAAAAAGTCAAATATTTGAGCACACGGAACACAGTTATTCTCAACTGCCCTAAGTGTAACTGTCTGATGCCAAATCTGGATTTATTCCTCGCTGTGTTAAGCACCCAGTGCTCCCTCACCTGCCTGGCTGCTCTCCTGTGTCCTGCACACAAATCCCTGAGTTTGACAAGCTCTACATCTCATCTCCTTCATCCCAAAAACTCAGCAGGACACTTCATGGAGCCCCTGGGGGTTGGAAAAGCCCCTCCAGAGTCCCCCTGTGCCCCATCCCCACCCTGTCCCCAGCCCAGGGCACTCAGTGCCACCTCCAGGTGACACCTCCAGGGATGGGCACTGCAAACCTCCCTGGGCAGCCCCAGGAATGCCCCAAATCAAAGCTCAGACACCCTTCAGCCCCTGCACCATTCACCCCCCAGCCTGGCAGTGGCAGGGAAGACCTTCAGAGCTCAATCTTGGCTAATTATGTTAAATAAACAAGAGCAGGAGTCATAAAACTCTTGAGGAGCGAAGCAAATCTGACAAACAGCAGCTGTTCCTCCCCGCACGCTGAGCTCGGGATTCAAAAATTAAGCAATCATCAGCTTATTATGGCATCCAGCAAAGCTCTCAGATCCTGCAGGCAGCAGGAGACAACTGGGGCTCCACAAATCCCCCTCTGATCCCACTCCTCCCTCCAGGCCCCTCTCACTCCGAGGTTTCTCTTTCCGTGGGTATCCCAGTGAGGATAACAGGGAATGGGTGTTTGGAGGGGTGACTGGGCTGGGGGATGCAGCCCCCTACAACAGCTCCAGGTGGGAGAGCCTTGGATAAGATCACAGGAGCAGGGAATGATCTCCCAGCTTTGCCCCAGCCCTCTACAAACAATTATTCCCCACTAAAATAAGCCCTGCATTAGCCAAACAGAAGTTCAGCATTTCCATTATTTCTACAGTCATTACTCCTCCGTGCCAAGGAGCACCTGCAGGTGCACTGAGCAACAGGCACACAGGCCAAAAAAAAACCCCACAAATATTTGAGTTTTGATCATTCAGCAATGGAGAAATGAAAACAGCTTTTTCTGCCAGGCCGACGATGGGGATGAAACAACAAAATAAAAAAGCACCAGTGTCCAAGCAATGCAAGTGTTAAGCACAGGCTCATTGCTCATTCACCCGGGAAGCTGAACAGCCCTTCAGTGAGGTCAAACACCTGCCCTGTGCTCATTCCCCATCCCAGCTGTCTGCTGCTGGGAGAGCCCCCAGAACATCTCCTGCAGCTCCCGGGGAAGCTGGTGCTGTCTGCAAACACGGCTTGCTGTGCCTTCCTGCAGGGCACACGAGCAGAAAGGTTGTTTACTTCTCATTTGATTCTTTTCTTCTGGAGAGGAGGATGTGATTTCCCCAAAGAGGGCAGGGAAACAGGAAAATAATGTCAGCCTGGGCAGCCGGAGCCTGCGATGAGCAGCGCTCCTGGAGCCGGGCTTCCTTATTAAACTTTCATCAATGCCCTTATGAAACTTTCATCACTCAGTTGAAAGAGAGGTTTGGGTGGTTTCCCCTGCTTTGATGAAGTTCTCTCCCCTTCTCTCCTGCTGAATAATTCCACGGAGGAAGGGCCGTGCCTGTGGTTCCAGTGCTGGAGAGAGGGCAGGGGTCAGCGGGGTCCTGCTCGGCCCCAGCTCAACAACACCCCCCAGTTCATCCCCTCAAACACAGCACAGAGCCACTGCCAGCTGGCCCAGGACCCCCTCGGAGCTGGGGGCTTCCAGCTGAGTTGTTCTCCTCACAAACAAACCAGATCTCGCTGTAAGAGTTTTTCAGAAAGCCCATGAAAGGGTTTTAGAGTTAATTAACCACTAATCACCCCGCATTTACAGGGGGGATGTCAGAAGTCAAACGGCAGGAAAAGAGGAGTGAAATACCATCCCTGATATTCCAGTCAGGGGGAAAATGCAGGGGTTTTTCTAGCAATGGTGTTTCCCCCAGATCTGTGTTTGCCAGGCCATGGTACACCCTGGCAGGGAGGTGAAAACTTGTCCTCTGAACCCCCAGAGCCACTGAGGCTGGAAAAGCCCTCCCAGAGTCCCCCTGTGCCCCATCCCCACCCTGTCCCCAGCCCAGGGCACTGAGTGCCACCTCCAGGAGTTCCTGGGACACCTCCAGGGATGGGCACTGCAAACCTCCAGGGGTACTTCCAGTGTTCCTGTCCCCAAAACCATCATCATCATCATCATCATCATCACCTGTCCCCAAAACCATCACCATCACCACTTGGCCCTCCTGTCCCCAAAACCATCACCATCATCATCATCATCACCTGGCCCTCCTGTCCCCAAAACCATCACCATCACCATCATCACTTGGCACTCCTGTCCCCAAAACCATCACCATCACCACCAGTCCTGCTGTAGCAGGGACCCCCAAAGTCCCCTGGAGGGAACTCTGTGCTTGCAGCCCCCTAGCCCAGCTGATGGCTTTAAGTAGAATTTGCTGTATTTTTAAGAGGGATTCTCTGCATCTTTAAGCTCTGATGTCTTTAAGTGGAATTTTCAGTATTTTTAAGAGGGATTCTCTGCATCTTTAAGCTCTGATGTCTTTAAGTGGAATTTTCAGTATTTTTAAGAGGGATTCTCTGCATCTTTAAGCTCTGATGTCTTTAAGTAGAATTTTCAGTATTTTTAAGAAGGATTCTCTGCAGCTTTAAGCTCTGATGTCTTTAGGCAGAGTTTTCACTATTTTTAAGAAGGATTCTCTGCATTTTTAAGCTGCAGGGCTCGAAGCAGAATTCTCTGTCCCCTTCCTTTGACCTCAGCTGCAGATGGAGCCCGATGGTGGCATTGTCACCCTCAAGCCCCTTCTACCACAGCCAGCTGTTCCAGGTGTGCCACTGAGCTGCTGCTCCGTGCTCACGGAGAGCTGCTGTGCTTGTGCAGAGCCCTGGGGGATGTGGCACCTCCTCCTGGCTCTGAGCTGGGCTCCTGGGAGCCTGAGCTGAGCCTGGCTCCAATCTGAGTGGGGGGCACCTCCCCAGGGACCCCCAGAGGGCCCGGGCAGGGGCAGTGACACCAGCCAGGAGGGAGGAGATGCAGGAGACACAAGGGCGTGTGCAGATTGCAAGGGAGAAATGCGGATTTCTGGGAAGCTTTCACCCAGGTCTCCTTTCTCCACCTGAGCCTTTGTCTATGTTTGGAGTTCCTAAAATACTCTAAAATCCCTGACACACTGCAAAGGGAAATAAACACAGGGATATCCTACAAAGGAAATCAAACACAAGGATATCCCAGAAGTGGAAACAAACACAGGGATATCCTAGAAAGGGAAACAAACACAGGGATATCCTACACAGGGAATCAAACCCAGGGATATCCTTGCAAAGGGAAACACAGGGATATCCCAGAAATGGAAACAAACACAGGGATATCCTAGAAAGGGAAACGCAGGGATATCCCACAGCAAAGGGAAACACAGGGATATATCCCTGCAAAGGGAAACAAACACAGCAATATCCCTGCAAAGGGGAAACAAACACAGCAATATCCCTGCAAAGGGGAAACAAACACAGCGATAGCCCTGAAAAGGAAACAAACACAGGGATATATCCCTACAAAGGGAAACAAACACAGCAATAGCCCTGAAAAGGGAAACAAACACAGCAATAGCCCTGAAAAGGAAAACAAACACACCGATAGCCCTGGAAAGGGAAACCAACACAGGGGTGTCCCTGCTGTCCTGATGTCCCTGCTGTCCTGATGTCCCTGCTTTCCTGAAATCCCTGCTTTCCTGGGGAGAAAGGAGCTGCTGGCATTGCCATTGTAACCCGCAGGGATTGCCAGGAACAGCCCCGCTCGCTTCCCTGCGCACCTGCAATAAACACAAATCCCGGGCTCCCCACAGACAGCCTGGATTTATTCACCAGGAGCTCTCGGGTCAGGCAGGGCGATGTCATGGAAAGGTCAGAACCACCAGCGCTGCCCATGAAGACATTGCTCGTGGGTTTGTTGCTGTAATTTAAGTGGGAAAACAAACTTCACTCAAAGGTTTGTGTTTTTTGGTTGTTTTTTTTGTTTTGTTTTGTTTTGTTTGGGGGGTTTTTTTGTTTTGTTTTGTTTTGTTTAGTTTTTGTTTTTGATTTGGGGAGATAACAGGACAAGCACAGAAAACCACAGGCTTAATGAGCACAACAAAAACTTTTTGAGGGCTGTGGTTAAAGCCAAGCATTTGCCAGACCTAATTAAGCACTCGGCTTGGCAGAGCTTGAATGCTCCACAAACAAAGAGAGGTTTGATGGCTTTTCAGGGACATGAATGGGGTCCTGCTGTGCCATTCTCTGTCCCCAAACAGGGAGCCCCAGCACAGGAGCTTAAATACAAGATAATCCAATTTGGGAAGCCAAAACCTGAGTGCTTGTAAATGGAGATGAGCTTCAAACACACTCGTGCTTAGGAAATACAGGAGGTCAGAGGACCTGGCTCGCTATTTCCTCAGAAAACAGAACCCAAACATAACAGCGAGCAGCCCCGTTTGATTCATGATCCCCGCACTGGGGTTACCTAGCAAACTGCACCTGTGCTTGCATGTGTGGCTGCATGTCACTGCCAGGGCTGACATTGCCCCGTTCCCTAACGGGCACTGGCACCAGGAGAAGGAAAAGACACAGGGAGAAGGATGGAAACGTTGGCACGTCCCACACCCGTCCTTGCCTCTAAGCAGGATGGAACGAGATGAGCTGTAAGGCCCATCCCGACCCCAGCCATGCCAGGATTCCATGAAAACCTTCCCAAACACAGGCAGAACACCCCCTTGGCCAGGGAGCGCTGCTGGTGACGGTCCTGAGAGCCAGGAGTGCCAAAGCAGCCCAGCACAGCTCCAAATGACATCAATGTCCTGTGCCACAGGGCTCCAGCTTCCACCCCAGGGGCCACCACGGGCTCCTGCCAGCGCTCCCTCACCCCAGCCCAGCTCACAGGGACGTGCAGGACACTCCCAGCTGGATGAAAACCTGAGTCCTGCCTCACTTTTATCTCAAATGTGAAGATCTCGTTTTTGTTCTCTAGCTTCACTGTGCATTTCTCTAACTGAGCTCTGATTTGTCCTTTTGCTTTCTCTATGAGTGGATCCAAGTGGAGGAGAAGGCAGAGAGACAGTCAAGAAGAAGGGCTCAGGAAAGGCCTGAACCCCCTTAGATTGTCCCTTATATCTATATATTTACTATATTCTATGTCCTAAACCCCTAAACTTTAAATATTTCCCCCTGTGCCATCACACACTTCTATCCAAAGCACACACACACACTCCCAGTGCTGTCACTCAGCTTTGGGAGCAGCTCCCACAGCCTCAGGTCAAAGGCAGCACCCTCCTGAGGGTCACCACCTGTCAGAGCAGAAAACCTGATCTTTTCAGCATCCAGGGTTCCAACAGACCCACTGCTGGCTCTCAAGCCTCAGGTGTTTTTCAGGATTCCAGAAAAAGATGTCTGAGCTTTGCTGACAGCTTCCTGTGAACGGAGAGTCTTGTGACTTCTCCCCGTCAGCACCTTCATCCTGCAGGAAACCTCAGAGCAAAGGAGCTTCTCCAAACGTGTCCCAAAGGTCTGCTCAGGTGGGACTGGGTCTGAAACCTCAGAGCAGGAAACCTCAGAGCAAAGGAGCTTCTCCAAACGTGTCCCAAAGGTCTGCTCAGGTGGGACTGGGTCTGAAACCTCAGAGCAGGAAACCTCAGAGCAAAGGAGCTTCTCCAAACGTGTCCCAAAGGTCTGCTCAGGTGGGACAGGGCACCTGGCCTGCCCTGAGCTCCCCACACAGCCCAGAGCACAGAGACACCGACGCTTTCTGCAGGAACATGGGAATCCCTCCCTCCCCAGACACCAGCCGGGTATCAGTGCCAGAGCAGAGCCCACCCTGCCCCTCAGGAGCACAGAGCACACAGAGCACACAGATCCAGCTGGGTACCAGTGCCAGGGCAGAGCCCACCCTGCCCCTCAGGAGCACAGAGCACACAGATCCAGCTGGGTATCAATGCCAGGGCAGAGCCCACCCTGCCCCTCAGGAACACAGAGCACACAGAGCACACAGATCCAGCTGGGTACCAGTGCCAGGGCAGAGCCCACCCTGCCCCTCAGGAACACAGAGCACACAGAGCACACAAATCCCCCTGGGTATCAGTGCCAGGGCAGAGCCCACCCTGCCCCTCAGGAGCACAGAGCACACAAACCCACGGTTTGCACTCTGAGAGAATAATGACTGCTGCTTCTCACAGCAAATAACACCTTGGAGAAGCTGAGCTGCAGCTGTTAAATTATGCACATTAGCCTCGGCCAGCCTCCCTGCTCACTCCTATCCAGGAAGGCTGCAGCTCCATTGAGAGGACAATTAGATCGTTACTGATAACCGGGGAAGGCAGAGCTGGGCTCCCGAAATGAATCCCGTGCAGAAACCTGATTAACTTCCCCTTATCCCACTTAGCTGAGCAATTTGCTCCCAGGATTTTTATTCCTCTTCACGTGAAGTGCAGATATTGCCCAGGAAACACTCCCAGCGCTGCCACAACACCTGGAGGAGCAGCTCCTGGCTGCAGGAATGCTCCCTGGAGCCCTGAGTCCCACACAGCCTGGGGTGGCATGGACTGGCACCGACCACAGCAACTCCTCAAGGAGGATGGGAAGGGATTCTTGACTGGCTCTGGCACAGGGTGCCCAGAGCAGCTGTGGCTGCCCCTGGATCCCTGGCAGTGCCCAAGGCCAGGCTGGACACTGGGGCTGGGAGCAGCCTGGGACAGTGGGAGGTGTCCCTGCCAGGGCAGGGGTGGCACTGGGGGGGATTTCAGGTCCCCTCCAACCCAAACCACTCCAGGACTCAGTGATCCCGTTATTTACAGAGATGGCTGAGGGGGTTGAGCTCCTCCCTGCACTCCTGCCAGCCCCAGGGAGCTCAGCTGGCAGCCAGCCCTGAAGCTGCTGCTGGGGGCAGAGCAGGCTCCAGCTGCAGGGCTCCCGAGCAAGCAGCACTGCCCAGGGGGAGGAAACCCTTCCCCTCCCGGGGCTCCCTGCAGCCCACAGAGGTGGCACTGGGCTGGCAGCGTCCCTGTGCTGCCTGGCACTGCCCCTGTGCTGCTCCCAGGAATGCTCTGGCCTTGTATCTGCCGTTCTGCACGAGATAAAATACTCCTGTGCATGTTTAAAGCACTGGGATATTTTAAAGTACTGAAAGCTTTTAAACATGCAGGAGCAGGAGGGGCTGTGGCTGCCCTGCCCAGAGCCCTCCCTCAGCAGCACCCTCACCCTGTGCTTGCCCAGGCAGGCAGCTGCTTTGATGTGCAATAAAGACCAATAAACCCTCTAATAAACACCAGTGCATTAATAGAGGCTTTCCCCACAGCAGTGAGTCCTGCAGCTGAGCCCCGGGCAGGGCTGGCAGGAGCAGAGCACGGCTGAGCCACGGCTCTGCTAGAACACCAAAATACAGACCCAGCTCGTGGGGGCCAGCACGTGCCAGCACGCTCCCTGCTAATTAATCAGGCTGGCAAACGAGCCCAGGAGCAAGGGTCTCCCCAGCAGGGTCTGAAGCTGAGCACTGATGGCAAACACAGGGTGCTGGGTGCTGCCCAGCTCTGAAATACAAACTGCTCTGGGACAGCCCACGGAAAAGGAGCTCTGCTCCCAGCCCCAGGGACAGCACCCTGGCTCTGAGGGAGGCAGGGACAGCTGGCAGCAGTTGTTCTAATTCCCAGTTTGTTCTTCACTCCTATTCTCAAACTAATTCCCAGTTTAAGAGTGTCTTTAGGGCCTGAAACATCAGTGGCACTTTCCTCCTCCCCCTCCTGTACAGAACTGCTATTTTAGCTGGCTCCTTGAGCAACAGAACAGATCCAGCCCTGCTGGAATGCATGGGCTACCCCTGTCCAAGCATAAATGTTCTTTTCCAGGTACAAACCTCAGTTACCCAAAGCATCACAGAATATTCACGCAGTTAATATTTCTAACTTTCAGTTCTCCTGTTCAGCTGTGCAGATTAATGGAAAGTATTTCACAAATGACTTAATGAGCCTTAATGAGATGATGGATCCACTGCTCCTCTCTCCTGCTGGCTGTCTGCACAAACCCCCCAAACTCTGCAGATGAGCAGGCAGCAGAACCCTGCACGGGCTGTGCCACAGCCATGGAATCACTGAGGCTGTCAGCGATTTCTTGTTTGAAAATTAAACTCACTGGGTGGGGAGTGGCTGGTCCCTTCCTGGCAGAGGTCACCAAGCAGCTACAGACCCGCCTGGCACAATCTGCCCTGACTCCACAGGGCCCTTTCCTCCTCTCAGAGGCACTCAGGGCTCAGCAGCTACAGACCCGCCTGGCACAATCTGCCCTGACTCCACAGGGCCCTTTCCTCCTCTCAGAGGCACTCAGGGCTCAGCTGCACTTGGCCTCAAGGTCCTGCTGGAGGCAGGGATGTGCAGCTGGATGGCAGCGAGCCTTTGCTGCAGAGAGCAGCTCTGCCTCCCTGGGGGTGCATGCAGGGGAACCCACGGAAACAGGATGGACACGTTTCCTGACCTGGGAGCAGCTGAGGGGCCAGGACGAGCGTGGGCAGTGGTCTGGAGGCAGCAGCTGGCCTGGCCACAGCCATGGCCACTTGATTGCTCAGCAGCAGAGGCTTCTCAGCCCCCTGGAACAGCCTGGACTCCTCAGGCTGCATCCAGGCCGAATCCAGGGCAAAGGCATTGTTCAAGTAGATCTGTCCAAGAGAAAGAAAGGAAAATGTTACAGCCTGAGGTCCAAAATTCGGAAATACAAGTGAGGATGCAGCGTTTTTAGCTCAGTATTTCAACAGGACAAGCTTCCCAGAGCAGGCGGGCTGCAGCTCCCCCAGTGCTGAGGCTGAAGTGACCACTTCAGAATTAATTGGCTTTGACTCATCAGCTGCTGCAGCAGCACGGGAGGCAAGGAAGCCCCGAGGCAGCCTTGTCCTGGCACAGCCACCCCGAGGGACCCCGGGGGCACTGGGGACTGCGGCCACCCCCCAAAACCGGGACAGGGGGCTGAGGAACAGGGGGACAGAGCACAAAACCAGCTGAGGGACAGGAGGGACAGGGGGTCAGGGAGGACAGGGGCACAAAACCAGCTGAGGGACAGGGGGGACAGAGCACACAAAAGCAGCTGAGGGACAGGGGGACAGGGGCACAAAAGCAGCTGAGGGACAGTGGGACAGGGGGGACAGGGGCACAAAAGCAGCTGAGGGACAGGGGGACAGGGGGGACAGGGGCACAAAAGCAGCTGAGGGACAGTGGCACAAACCCAGGTGTTGAGCACTGGGCTGGCAAAGGGGCAGATGTGGGGAGCAGAGGTGGGATGGGGACACGGGAGCCCGAGGGCCACCCTGGCACCAGGGATGTGGCAGTGCCCACAGTGACACCACTCGGGCAGCACGGGACTGTGGCACCCCTCTGGGACAAACGGGGGGAAAACCAGGGAGAAAGGGAAGATGGAAAACCCCCATAACCACGTCTGGTAGGGAAACGAAGACGTTCCACCCAAAGCAACAAATACTAAAGACATTTCAGCGTTATTAGAACTTGGGAGCAGCGAAGCTGCCAGCGCTGCTCCATCACCTGCCCCTGCCAACACCCACGGGGTTTTGCTGACCTCTCACAGCCCTGCACCCCCAGCGCTCCTCACCCGGGGGTTCCTGACGTGCCCAAACCCCTCCGGCACGCCAGGATCTCCTCACCTTGCAGCTGGGCAGCCTCTTGTCCAGCCAGCCCTTGGCGGCGTGCGGCGGCACCGCGGCGGTGTAGGGCGGCAGCACGGGGACCAACTCCACGCTGGAGGAAGGGGGAAATGCCAGCACCGGGGAGTGAGCTCCGAATATCCACTGCGGAGGGGAGAAACAAAACCGGACAGGCACGAGAGGAGCGGTTAACCAAAGGATTTTACCCCGAGTCGGCGATGATTTCCTCACGGCGTGAGCGAGGAGATTGCTGCCGGAAAACGCCGGGAATGTCCCTTCAGCCGCACCAGGGTTTGTGTTTCCCTGGGCACGGCGGGGCGAGCGGCAAACGGCTCGGGGAGCCCCAGAGCAGCCCCTGGAGCCGGGCAGCACCGGCGATGGCTGCAGCGAGCCCTTCTCCGCTCGCACCGAACCCCACGGCACCAGCGCTGCCTTCAAACACCACGGAGAACCGAAGGAAACAAAGGCAGAAATATCTTTTTGTTCCCAGCTGGAATTCGCCTGGCCAATTCCCGCGGCAGAGGCACCTCTGCAGGTTCGGCGAGCGCTCTCCCGCTGGGGAATAATTGATGTTCCCGTTTCATTAGAGCAGCGCCGACTGTTTTCTCCCGAGCCACAAGAGACGCTCGAGCTCGAAAAGGCTGGAAATCATCACACGGCATCGAGCGGACGCCACAGCGCTGGCGGCTCGCGTTTATTTTTACTTCTGTCTACCCAAAAAAAACCATAAAGCCGAGGCAAAACTGCGCGCACGGCTCCGAGCCCTCGGCTGCGAGGGGCGAACGCCCGGCTGGAGGCTCCGCTGCTGCCAGCAGCCTCACGGCGGCAATTAATAATTGAAATATTCATCAGGGAGAGCGCTGGCGCGACACGCTGGTTCCAGTGACACGGCTCAAAACTTTCGTCTTTATAAATATTCACGGAACGCTCAGCGGCGACGCTGCCCCGGCTGCCGGAGCGCGCCCGGAGCATCGCTCCCGTTCCGGCTGCGTCTGCGGGAAGCGCATCCTGCAGCCGGCGGGGAGCCCAGCCCTGCCGGAGGGACCCCCAGCCCTGCCGGAGGGACCCCAGCCCCGCCGGAGGGACCCCCAGCCCCTGGGACAGCCCCTCTGCTCCCGCAGAAATCCACATCGCACCTTTCCAGAGCCGCTGGAAGTGCCGCGCTCCGACACACGCGGGGCCGAGAGCGGGGAGCAGAGCACCGGGAAAGGGATGCGGAGCTTGGGAAAGGGGAATTCAGAGCTTGGGAAAGGGGGATGCAGAGCTTGGGAAAGGGGGGATTCAGAGCTTGGGAAAGGGGGGATTCAGAGCTTGGGAAAGGGGGGATTCAGAGCTTGGGAAAGGGGGGATTCAGAGCTTGGGAAAGGGGGATTCAGAGCTTGGGAAAGGGGGGATTCAGAGCTTGGGAAAGGGGGATTCAGAGCTTGGGAAAGGGGGATTCAGAGCTTGGGAAAGGGGGATTCAGAGCTTGGGAAAGGGGGGATGCAGACCCCCGAGGGAGAGGGATGCAGAGCCCAGGGAAAGGGGGATGCAGACCCGCGGGAAGGGAGATGTAGAACCGGGAGAAGAGGAGATGCAGAGCTTGGGAAGGGGGTGATGCACAGCACGGGGAAGGGAGATGCAGAACCCGAGAGAAGAGGGATGCAGCGCCCGGGAGAAGAGGGATGCAGCGCCCGGGAGAAGAGGGATGCAGAACCCGGGAGAAGAGGGATGCAGCGCCCGGGAGAAGAGGGATGCAGCGCCCGGGGAAGGGGAAGATGCCGAGCTCGGGAAAGGAGGATGCCGAGCCCGGGGAGCCCCCGCTGCCCCTCGGGGTTCGTCCCGCCGCCGCCTTCCCCCCCGCTGGCGGGGATCCGGGTGGCGGGGCCGGCGCCGAGCAGCGGCTCCGGGAAAGTTGTGTCCCCGCACGGCGGCTCCGCCCTTACCTGGCCGTGCAGGAGCTGCTCCGCGGGCAGCAGCGGCAGCAGCGGGGGCTCGGCGGGGCCGCGCCAGCCCGGCCCGGGCCGCACCAGCGCGGGGGGCGGCAGCAGCAGCGGCGGCGGCGGCGGCGGAGGAGGGGGGGGAGCCCCGGCGGCGGCGGCAGCGCCCACCCGGAGCAGCCCCGCGGCCGCGGGCAGCACCCAGGCCCAGGGGGGAGCGGGGGGCTCGGCGGGCGGCGGCCACAGCAGCGGCGGCGGGCGCGGGGCGGCGGCCGGGAGCATCCTCCCGCATGGCCCGGGCCGGGCCCGGGGCCGGGAGCGCCGCGCTCCGCTCGCCTCCGCCGCCCGGCGCAACTCGGAGCCCGCGGAGCCGCGGGCAGGCTCCGCCCGGCGCGGGGGGAGCGGGGCGGGGGCGCGGCGGGGCCGCCCCGGGGAGGGGGAGGGATGCGGGAGGGACGGACGGACGGACGGACGGACAGAGGGAGGGAAGGAAGGAGGGGGCGCCGGGGCAGCCCCCGCCGGGAGCGCGTCTCCGGAGCGGTTCGGTGCGGGAGCAGGAGCGGGGGGGATTTTCGGCTTCATCCCCGGCGGGTGCGGGAGGGTGGCAGGGGCGGCTGGGCTGCGCCGGCACCCCCGACACCCCCAGCTCCCTGAGCCCCCTCGGCACTAACATCCCCCAAACCCCCAGAGGTCCCCAATCCCCTCGCCATCCCCGGAATCTCAGCCCCCGAACCTTCCCGAGCCCCCCAGTGCCCCCCATCCCCCGGCCGTGCGAGTGCCACGGCGGCTGAGGAGCAGCGAGTTCGGGTATCCCACGGCCGGGATAAAATGGAATTAAACTGCCGGAGGAAAGGCTTGGGTGGGATATTGGGAAGGAAATCGTTCCCTGGGAGTGAGGGACAGGGTGCCCAGAGCAGCTGTGGCTGCCCCTGCATCCCTGGCAGTGCCCAAGGCCAGGCTGGACACTGGGGCTGGGAGCAGCCTGGGGCAGTGGGAGGTGTCCCTGCCATGGCTGGGGTGGAATGGATGGGATTTAAGATGCCAGCTCAGCCTGGGATCCTGGGAATTTCCTGGCGGACAAGAGGAGAGGAGCCTGGGGCCGCTGCTGCTGCCTGAGAGCAGCTCCCGTGTCAGCCCAGGGCCCTCCGGGGCCGGCAATGTTCCCTCACAACCCCCGGGTTTATCCCTCACAGCCCCCGGGTTTATCCCCTCACAGCCCCCGGGTTTATCCCCTCACAGCCCCCGGGTTTATCCCCTCACAGCCCCCGGGTTTATCCCTCACAGCCCCCGGGTTTATCCCCTCACAACCCCCGGGTTTATCCCTCACAGCCCCCGGGTTTATCCCCTCACACCCCCCGGGTTTATCCCCTCACAGCCCCCGGGTTTATCCCTCACAACCCCCGGGTTTATCCCTCACAACCCCCGGGTTTATCCCCTCACAGCCCCCGGGTTTATCCCTCACAGCCCCCGGGTTTATCCCCTCACAACCCCCGGGTTTATCCCTCACAGCCCCCGGGTTTATCCCCTCACAGCCCCCGGGTTTATCCCTCACACCCCCCGGGTTTATCCCTCACACCCCCCGGGTTTATCCCTCACACCCCCCGGGTTTATCCCTCACAACCCCCGGGTTTATCCCCTCACAACCCCCGGGTTTATCCCTCACAACCCCCGGGTTTATCCCCTCACAACCCCCGGGTTTATCCCCTCACAGCCCCCGGGTTTATCCCCTCACAGCCCCTGGGTTTATCCCCTCACAGTCCCGGGGTTTATCCCCTCACAGCCCCCGGGTTTATCCCCTCACAACCCCCGGGTTTACCCCTCACACCCCCCGGGTTTATCCCCTCACAGCCCCCGGGTTTATCCCTCACAGCCCCCGGGTTTATCCCCTCACAGCCCCCGGGTTTGCCCCTCACAACCCCCGGGTTTATCCCCTCACAGCCCCCGGGTTTATCCCCTCACAGCCCCCGGGTTTATCCCCTCACAGCCCCTGGGTTTATCACCTCACAACCCCCGGGTTTATCCCCTCACAGCCCCCGGGTTTGCCCCTCACAACCCCTGGGTTTGTTTCTCTGCCATCTCCTCCCTGCTGTGAAATGAAGGAGCTGAGCAAGGCTCTGCTGACGGCATCACAGCTTCCAGCAGCTCCAGCAAAAAATTAAAGGAATGAATAACGTCAAAATGGGCCAAGCCTGAATTCACAGAACGCACAAACGTTTCAGCTTCGTGGTTCGAAATCGTTGCAGAGGAGTTTGATTCCCCTGGCAGCAAATAACCTCAGCAAAGGTAACACCCAAGAAGTTTTGGAATCAAATGGTGACGGTCTGTGGCTGAACACGAGATCAGGGAAATGCAGTGCTGATAATTACCCCGAGAGATTGACACTGGGAGATGGGGAGCAGAGCAATGCACACGGGGACAGGAATCAGATCAGCAGAGGATCACTGCTAAAGGTTTGAGTGTGTGGCTGTTTGTAAAACTCAAAACCACATCCTGGTAATTGGGACTGAGCAGAGGGACAGAAACACAATGACAAAATCAACAGCAAAACCACAACAAACAGAAGAAGGGCTGTTCCCTGTGAAGTGCAGTGGTGCTGCAGGAGCTGGGTTAGAATGCAACGCGGGGAAAAGGCACCTGAGAGTTCATCAGTGCACACCTTGGCCCTTGAAAACTGCAGAGAGCACTTCAGGGAGCCAAGGAGCCAATTCAGCACCGAAATAAAAGGTTTAGACCCATCATCTTCATTTTTAAGTCTGAAAAATGAGTCTGAGCACTGGAGAGAGACATCCCTTCTGTTACCATCTGCATTATGGATTTCTCTCCCCGGGGACATCCTTTCCCAGTTTCCCTCAGGCCGGGGCTGTCTGGCGAGGCGATATCGGGTAATGACCGAACTCCCTGAGGCTGATGCACCGGGTGGTTCGAGGCGGGGCTGCTGCGGGTCAGCAGCCACCCACGGGGATCCGCTTCACTCGGGGCGGTGCCCGCATCCCGTTCCACCGCGGGGCTGCTTTGTTCTCCTGGCCAGCTCATCGGAATGTGACAAATTCCCTTCTTGCTTTTGGGATTAACCCCGAAATCCCACACCAGGTTCCCATGGGGTTTTGGGGGTCTCATGGGAATGTAGGATTCCTATGGGATTTTGGGGCTCCCATGGGGTTTTGGGGCTCCCATGAGGTTTCGGGGCTCCCATGGGATTCTGGGATTCCCACGGGATTTCAGGACTCCCATAGGATTTTGGGGCTCCCGTGGGATTTTGGGGCTCCCGTGGGATTTCAGGGCTCCCATGGGATTTCGGGGTTCCCACAGGGTTTTGGGGTCCCATGGGGTTTTGGGGCTCCCATGGGAATTTGGAGCTCCCATGGGGTTTTGGGGCTCCCATGGGATTTCAGGGCTCCTATGGGATTTCGGGGCTCCCATGGGAATTTGGGGCTCCCATGGGAATTTGGGGCTCCCATGGGGTTTTGGGCTCCCGTGGGATTTTGGGGCTCCCATGGGATTTTAGGGCTCCCATGGGGTTTCAGGGCTCCTATGGGATTTCGGGGCTCCTATGGGATTTTAGGGCTCCCATGGGGTTTCAGGGCTCCTATGGGATTTCGGGGCTCCTATGGGATTTTAGGGCTCCCATGGGAATTTGAGGCTCTCATGGGATTCTGGGATTCCCATGGGATTTCAGGGCTCCCACGGGGTTTTGGGGCTCCCATGGGATTTCAGGGCTCCCATGGGATTTCGGGGCTCCCATGGGATTTCGGGACTCCCATGGGATTTCAGGGCTCCCATGGGATTTCGGGGTTCCCACAGGGTTTTGGGGCTCCCATGGGGTTTCAGGACTCCCATGGGGTTTTGGGGCTCCCATGGGATTTTGGGGCTCCCACAGGATTTCGGGGCTCCCATGGGGTTTCAGGGCTCCCACAGGGTTTCGGGGCTCCCGTGGGGTCCCATGGCTGCTGAGGGTGCCCGTGGTGGTGCTGCAGCAGCTCCACTGCTCCCCCAGCACAAGGGAAGCCCCCAGCGAGCAGAGCCCCAGGCACACACACGGACTCAAGGGCTGACACGAGCTGACCCCTCGTTCCAGCTCCTGGCAGGGAAATACCCGCCCTTGGATGGGATTGCTGCTGATTCCCATTGATTGATTTCCATCAGCCCTGTTACAAGCCCATTAAGAGATATCAAAAAAACGAGGAGGTAAATGAAGAGAAGGCTCAGTGCAATAAAATCCACAGCAGGGTTCCTGTGTGATGCAGGACTTCAGCCCCCCCAGGAGCCCCTTTGCAGCCTCTGGGATGTGGGAACTCCCGTGGGCTCCTCGGGGGCTCTCCCAGCTCCCTGGCAGGAGGTGGCACCTCTGGCAGGCTGGGTGGAGAAAAGGAGGGAGCAGCATTCCTCCTGTGAAATTCCCTCTGCAGGATATCCTCTTCCTTTCTGCTGGACTCAATCCGTTTGTTTTCTGGGATTTGCACAACGTTCACAAGCTGCTTTTATCCAAGGGAGGAGTTATTGATACCAAAACCTGGTAATTTGGGAAGGAAAAACAAAGAGGGGCTGACTGCCCTGAGAGCAGAACCAGAGGGCACAGGCAAACACAGAACCCCAGCCTGGTTTGGGCTGGGAGGGACCCCAAATCCCCCCCAGTGCCACCCCAGCCTTGGCAGGGACACCTCCCAGTGCCCCAGGCTGCTCCAGCCCCAGTGTCCAGCCTGGCCTGGGGCACTGCCAGGGATCCAGGGGCCTCTTTGGGTGACATTGGAATCATTCACTCAGATCCTGAATTTCTTCAGAATTCAGAGCCACTTCTCCTCTTTAGAACCAGCCCAGCTGCGGGGTGAGGCTTGGCAGGGTTTGCACACAGAAGATCACTTCAGGTAGCTGCGAGAAGAAACAGAAAACATTCAAACCGAGAGAAACACAAAAAATAAAAACCCAGCGTCTTTTGTGTGTACTTGAGAGAGAGGCGGAGAGGCTGGGAACATTCTCTTTGTGAATTGGAGAATAAAGAGCACAGTCCGTGCGGGGAGGGTTTGCTTTGTACCGGCTCCTTGGAATCCACCCCCAGGGCAGGGATTTAACCCTTCTGGGAGCCGGCCCCAGTGCACTCCGTGGCGGCAGACAGATAAAAGGGAGCCGGGATAAAGATTCCTGCCTGTGCCCGCTGTGTGCCAGAGCTCTCCCGAGAGCACACGCAGCTCTCGTGGATCCAGGCATCCCTTTAAAAGGCTCCAAAAAAAGTTTCCACGCTCAGCTGGGGGCTGAGCAATCGGTGGACCCAGCAACTCAGCTCCCTTTTACATCCAGAGAAAGGATGGCTAAACCCACCTTCCATGGAATTCCAACGCACCTGGAATTCCCAAAATACAGCCCGTGGTGCTGGGAGGTGGGGCCTCCCTCAAACCCGGGCACTGCTGGTGCCACTGGCCCTGGCACAGGGTGCCCAGAGCAGCTGTGGCTGCCCCTGGATCCCTGGCAGTGCCCCAGGCCAGGCTGGACACTGGGGCTGGAGCAGCCTGGGACAGTGGGAGGTGTCCCTGCCCATCCAGGGGTGGCACTGGGGGGGGTTTGGGGTCCCTTCCAGCCCAAAGCAGCCTGGGGCTCCCTCATCCCATGGATCTGCTGCCCTGGGGCTGCTCCAGAGGGGCCCCCAGGGCTGACACTTCTCCTTCCCATGGAAGATGCTCCAGGCTGGCCTCAGTAGAAGGAGACAAATCTCCTGCTCCCCTCCCAGCTCTCCAGAGCCAGCAGATTGTCTGGAGGACTCTGGATCTCCAAGGAGACACTGCAGGAACCCAGCGTGCTCAGAGTGGCACCTCTGAGCCCTCCAAGGACACCGGGGTGGCACCCAGGGTGTGAGCAGAGGGCTCACAGCTGCTCCAGCCCCGCTGCTGCCAGGGCTGCTCCCCTCATTGACATTCCCCAGCCATCCCTGGAAGCCTGGAGAGCTGGTCCTCTGCACCACCACTCATCTCATAAGCATTCCAGGAACCTCGGGGAGCTGAGGGAGAAATCTGAGCGTTGCAGCTTCTCGGTGGAGTCAGATCAATGAGTTCACTCCAAATAACTCCTCTGGAAATTAACTCTTTGATGAATTTCAGCAGAATGTTTGTGTGAGAAGCTCCAGACGTCCTGCTGGATGGACAGGACTGCTGCTCCTTGAGGGGTGGTTGTGTTATCACAATTCTGGAGTCACTGAGGCTGGAAAATCCCTCCCAGCCCAGGGAGCCCCAGCTGTGCCCCATCCCCAGCCTGTCCCCAGCCCAGGGCACTCAGTGCCACCTCCAGGAGTTCCTGGGACACCTCCAGGGATGGGCACTGCAACCCTCCCTGGGCAGTGCCAGTCCCTGAGCTCCCTTCCCATGGGGAAATTCCTGCTGCTGCCCACCCTGAGCCTGCCCTGGCCCAGCCTGGGGCCGTTCCCTCTCCTCCTGTCCCTGTGCCCTGGGAGCAGAGCCCGACCCCCCCGGCTGTCCCCTCCTGGCAGGAGCTGTGCAGAGCCACCAGGGCCCCCTGAGCCTCCTTTGCTCCAGGCTCAGACCCTTCCCAGCTCCCTCAGCCCCTCCTGGGGCTCCAGACCCTTCCCAGCTCCCTCAGCCCCTCCTGGGGCTCCAGACCCTTCCCAGCTCCTTTCCCAGCCCTGGACACCTCCAGCCCCTCCAGGGCTGCCCCAGGATCCCAGCCCCAGCCTCAGGAGTGAGATCCATGAGTGCAGGGGGAGGATCCGTGGGGCACTGGTGTCACCACCTCTGCATTTCAGCTGCTGTCCCAGGTAAAGCACAGGCTCTGTCCTTAACGAGGTGTCTGTACCTCCCACAGTAACACCCTTATGTCAGAGCTGATTGCAACTTTTAAACTTCACTTCATCAGCCCAGCAATTACAGTTTTATGGCCTTGATCCTCTTTGCACTAACTTTAATACACTTTTGTTTCCTAATTATTTCCCTTCCCAGATTATTGCTATTAAATAACATCAGCATTACTGCGGGTTCAGTGCTGCAGACAGGGCCCAAACCACCCAGCACCCTCCATCCAGAGCCCCAAACCACCCAGCACCCTCCATCCAGAACCCCAAACCACCCAGCACCCTCCATCCAGAACCCCAAACCACCCAGCACCCTTCATCCAGAGCCCAAACCACCCAGCACCCTCCATCCAGGGCCCAAACCACCCAGCACCCTCCATCCAGGGCCCAAACCACCCAGCACCCTCCATCCAGAGCCCCAAACCACCCAGCACCCTCCATCCAGGGCCCAAACCACCCAGCACCCTCCATCCAGAGCCCCAAACCACCCAGCACCCTCCATCCAGAACCCCAAACCACCCAGCACCCTCCATCCAGGGCCCAAACCACCCAGCACCCTTCATCCAGCACCCCAAACCACCCAGCACCCTTCATCCAGGGCCCAAACCACCCAGCACCCTTCATCCAGAGCCCAAACCACCCAGCACCCTCCATCCAGGGCCCAAACCACCCAGCACCCTTCATCCAGAGCCCAAACCACCCAGCACCCTCCATCCAGTGCCCCAAATCACCCAGCACCCTCCATCCAGAGCCCCAAACCACCCAGCACCCTCCATCCAGGGCCCAAACCACCCAGCACCCTTTATCCAGCACCCCAAATCACCCAGCACCCTCCATCCAGAACCCCAAACCACCCAGCACCCTCCATCCAGAGCCCCAAACCACCCAGCACCCTCCATCCAGAGCCCCAAATCACCCAGCACCCTCCATCCAGGGCCCAAATCACCCAGCACCCTCCATCCAGAGCCCCAAACCACCCAGCACCCTCCATCCAGGGCCCAAACCACCCAGCACCCTTCATCCAGAGCCCCAAACCACCCAGCACCCTCCATCCAGGGCCCAAACCACCCAGCACCCTCCATCCAGAGCCCCAAACCACCCAGCACCCTCCATCCAGAGCCCCAAATCACCCAGCACCCTCCATCCAGCAGCAGCCCAGCTCTGGGGCACTGCAGGGTTGGGCAGAGCCTGGGCAGGAGGGCACAGCCCGGGCTGGGCAGGGAGGACGTGCCCACAGCAGCTGGGGCTCAGCCCTGCCTGGGGAGAAGGGACTTTCAGCCTCAGAGGAGAAGCTCCAGGGAGCTCCTGCCAGGGCCTGAAGGGGCTCCAGGAGAGCTGGAGAGGGGCTGGGGACAAGGGATGGAGGGACAGGACCCAGGGAATGGCTCCCAGTGCCCAGGACGGGGCTGGGTGGGATTTGGGGCAGGAATTGTTCCCTGGCAGGGTGGGGATGGAATTCCCAGAACAGCTGTGGCTGCCCCTGGATCCCTGGCAGTTCCAAGCCCCGTGGCAGGGGCTGGAACGAGATGATGTTTAAGGTCCATTCCAACCCAAACCATCCTCCGATTCTGTGATTTTTAAAAGAAATTCCTCCTTTTTTATTTCTTTTTCTTTTTTTTTTTTTTTTTTTTTTTAGGGAATACCCTTAAAGCCACTAAAAAGTCACCATTAGTGCTGAGCAAAGGCTCGGGGTTGACCTCAGGCATTGGATTCCCTAGACCTGAACACTGCAAATTTCAAAAAGCTTTCCAACAAAGAAACAACCCCCAAAGCAGCCCCAGACCTGTTCCTTCCCTCTGCAAAGGGAACAGCTGGGCATGGGGACGCTGCCTGCTCTGGGCTTGGGCTTTGGGGAGGGCTAATAATGACTGAAATCCTCCCTTCCTATTAGAGAATTCCTCTGCTCTGTTTCATTTAAAAATACCCTGAGCGACTGCTGGCAGTGCCATTCTGCTGGAGAGGGAAAAAAAAAAAAACCAACTCAGTTTCTTTTTAGGATATTTCTGAGCAGATGAGAATGGAAAGAAAAAAGAAGTGTTTCAATGCAGGCAGAGCTCAATCGACAGGCAAAGTCCTAAAGGGAAAAGGGAATCAATTCCAGAGGGTCCTGCTGGCAGATGACAATTCCATCTGCCACGGGAACTCTGCCTGGTAATGAAGTTCTGTGTCTCTTGTTGTGACCCTGGAGAAAGTGGGGAGAAGGTCCCTGAGGTATCACAGTCTTTGGTGGGCTCTTCTGGGCTTTTTTTCTGGGTTTCTGTAAGGGTTTTTTGTGGGGTTTTTTTGAGAGAAAACTCAATATAAATTCAATAGAAAAAATACCCAGACATTTAACCACAGCAGGGTTTGGTTCCCCAAATCCCTCAGGTGTCACTGTGGGGGGCAGTTCCTGTCACCCAAATCCCTCAGGTGTCACTGTGGGGGGCAGTTCCTGTCACCCAAATCCCTCAGGTGTGAGGGGCAGCTCCTGTACCTGAGATCTCTCAGGTGTCACCATGAGGGGCAGTTCCTGTCACCCAGATCTCTCAGGTGTGAGGGGCAGTTCCTGTACCTGAGATCTCTCAGGTGTTACTGTGGGGGGCAGTTCCTGTCACCCAGATCCCTCAGGTGTCATTGTGAGGGGCAGTTTTGTTACTCAGATCTCTCAGGTATCATTGTGAGGGGCAGGTCCTGTAATTGCCCCCAGATCCCTGAGGTGTCACCTTGAGGGGCATTTTTGTCACTGAGATCTCTCAGGTGTGGGGGGCAGTTCCTGTCACTCACATCTCTCAGGTGTCACCTTGAGGGGCAGCTCCTGTCCCTGGGATCTCTCAGGTGTGAGGGGCAGCCCCTGTCCCTGCCCAGATCCCTCAGGTGCCACTATGAGGGGCAGCTCCTGTCCCTGGGGTCTCTCAGGTGTCACCCTGAGGGGCAGCCCCTGTCCCTGCCCAGATCTCTCAGGTGTCACCCTGAGGGGCAGCTCCTGTCCCTGGGATCTCTCAGGTGCCACCATGTGTTGCAGTTCCTGTCCCTGGGATCTCTCAGGTGTCACCATGAGGAGCAGTTCCTGTCCCTGGGATCCCTCAGGTGCCACCATGTGTTGCAGCCCCTGTCCCTGCCCAGGCTGAGGTGAAGCCCAGGCTGCCCCAGGCAGAGCAGGAGGTGCTGCTGCCCTGCTGGGAGGCTGCAGGGCTCTGTGCCAGGGCTCAGGGTGCTGCTCAGGGACAGGAGAGGAATCCCCAGCCCTGAAATGACAGGAGAGCACCCCCAGAGCTCCTGTGACAGGGAAATGTGGCATCTCAGGCAGCTCCTCTCCCAGCCAGTGCCATTAATGCATTACCAAGCTCTCCAGTTTGCTCAGGTTCTGTAGCACAAACTGCCAGGAGCACAGAACATTTCATGCTTTCATCTCCCAGAAATAATTTGACAGTACTTGAGGATTTGATCACTCTGATTACATTATTATTGTTTGTTGAATGCCAATAAAAGCTTTTAAAAAAAACCACTTCTCACTGCCTGCTGCAGCAGCAGATGTGCCACCACGGGCCACGAGCAGGAGGGACTTCCCACCAGTTCCTTGAGCCCCCAGTGCCCCACTGCTGGTCCTGAGGGATCCCAGGATGGAGCATCCCAGATCAGCCTGGGGCTTCTCCAGTGTTCACTCTGTTCCTCCAGACTTACAGAGCCATGGGATGGGTTGGGCTGGACACCCAAAATCCCCCCCAGTGCCACCCCAGCCATGGCAGGGACACCTCCCACTGTCCCAGGCTGCTCCCAGCCCCAGTGTCCAGCCTGGCCTGGGGCACTGCCAGGGATCCAGGGGCAGCCACAGCTGCTCTGGGCACCCTGTGCCAGCCCTGCCCACCCTCCCAGGGAACAATTCCTGCCCAAAATCCCACCCAGCCCTGCCCTGGGCAGTGGGAGCCATTCCCTGTGTCCTGTCCCTCCAGCCCTTGTCCCCAGCCCCTCTCCAGCTCTCCTGGAGCCCCTTCAGGCCCTGCCAGGGGCTCTGAGCTCTCCCTGGGTCTCTCCCTGCAGGCTGAGCTGCAGCCCCCAGCAGCAGAGCTGGCACCTGCTGGAGCCAAGCCCTGCAGAGGGTGCCCAGCACACAGGGCAGTGCTGGCTGAGGGCCCCCGAGCTGCCAGGCCAGGCAGAGACCCCTGCCCTGCAAACAAAAGTGCTGAACTGCCCAGGAGCTCAGCAGACTTCACCAAACCTCGTTTGTTTGTCCCTGCTGGTTTGTGACCCCTGCAGGAGCCAGCCCAGCCCAGGTGCAGGAGCTGCCCAGCTCAGAGGAGCCCCCCAGGTGCAGCCAGGGCCCTGCAGCCCCCCAGCCCCATCCCAGCCCCATCCCAGCCCCATCCCAGCCCCATCCCAGCCCTGTGTGCCCCAGGAGCTGCAGGCAGAGGCACCAGGGCTGGGATCCCCCTCGTTATTCCCTCCCCGGTGGGTTCCTGTCGCTCCCCCAGCCAGGGAGGGCTTTGTGCACTCATTAAAGCAGCGTTAATCCAATCAAACACACCCAGCACGGATCAAAGGAGGCCCCAGGGGCACAGCAAGGCTCGGGGAAAGTTCAGCACTGCAAATGCCAAGGCAGCTCCAGCTCACAGCCAGCCCAAGGTGGGCTCTGCAGGACTCTGTGCCCCCTCCTCCCCTCTGTCCCCACACCCCCCGTGCCATCAGAGAGCCTGGCTAATCACCAGGGAGAGCATCCCAATTAATTTAATTAGCAGGCAACGGCATTACATCACGCTCTGAGAGCGCTGTAAGGAGATTTCAGATTAAATCCTGAACTGCTGTGGAGCACAGCCAGTCCTGGATGGAAGCAAAGGCAAAGCTGCTCTCCTCCCTCCCTCTCCTGAGCAGGCAGGGGCTGGAAATCAGAATTCAGCAGGTGAAGTGATGGATTTTGTGAAATCCTGAGGTGTTGGTTAATCCAGGACCGTGGGCTTCCTGAATCATTGAGTGCTGGTCCCAGTGCCTGGAACTGGGCATGAGGGCCTCCCCAGGCTGGGCTGTGGGCCTGGCCCTCCCTGGGCCATCCATCCCCCAGGGGTGAGCAGACCTGACCCCAGGGGTGACCAAACCAGCACCTGGCACCATTCCTGGCACCATTCCTGACACCACCCCAGCTTTGCAGCCCTCTCCCCACCCAGGGAGTTTATCTGGAGCCCATCACCCAGCCCCAGCCCCCAGAGGAAACTGGGAATCCCTTCCCAGCTCTCAGGGAGGTGCCAAGCCAGACCCTCCCTCCCTGTCACACTGCTCCCTTTAAAATCCCACTCTGCTCTGCTGGAAAACCCCAAAGCTCCCTTTGAGGCCAGCCAGGGTTCCCTCCCCAGCTCAGCCAGGCCCTTTTATCATATTTATCTTTATTGGCTGGAACTGTGACTCACGGGGCCAGGCTGTATTGGTAATTAACAGAGCTGTTAATTATCAGGGTGAGCTCACCTCTATTCCCTTCTCCCCCAGCTGGATCCCTGGCAGTGCCCAGGGCTGGACCCTGGGGCTGGGAGCAGCCTGGGGCAGTGGGAGGTCCCACTGAGGTCCCTTCCCACCCAAACCAGTCCATGACCCTGCAAACCCCAGCCCTGGTGGGGCAGCAGAGCAGAAAAGTCTTCATCACCCACCCTGAGTAATCCCCTGCCTCCTCGCTGGAAAGAGCTGAGTTTAAAGAGAAATTCAACCTCCTTCCCTTTGAATTTCCCTTCTGATCTCTGTGTAGGAACATTTCAGGGGTTGCACTGCACCAACTGCAAAGTAATCACATAAAGCTCCTGTCAGAATTTCTTAGTGCTCCAGCTAATGAAAGGACAAATAAAATACCAGCATTATTGCCAACCTTTGAAAGTTGCCTTTCTGAGGAGTCCTTTTTAAGTGCTAATTAATCAAATCAGTGATATTTTTCCAGGGTCAGTGACTCATTACTGCTGCACTCACTGGAAGTGAAGAAGGCTGAAATATTAAACTAAATAGATCATAATTCTTCCATAGATGGTCAAGCTGAGTTTGAAGCAGGAGCAGCATTCCCTTGAGTCAAACCCATTCTGAATCACGTTTTGCTCCCTCTCTCCCTCCTTTTGATGGCACTACAGAGGCAGGAGGTGACATCAGGAGAAATGGCTCCATTGACATCTGGCCAGAACTTGGATCCACAGGAGCCTGGTGGGAGGAGAGTGACCCCAGTGCCCCAAGGCTCAGCTCTGAAATCAAACCTGCCTGGGGCTGTGGAGGGCACAGGGACTGCAGGCTGGCAGCAGAAATTGGGTTTTTGCTTGGGTGGAAAACAGGGAATGGGTGAAACCTCATTCCAGGGGCTTCCCTCCGCCCTGGCATCCTCCCAGCTCTTCAAATTGTGCTCCAAAAAGGAGTGCTGGGAAAAGGGGCAAGGGGAAGTGCAAAGAGGGCAATGACAGGAAAAGGCAGAGGGAGGGGGCTGATGGAAGGTCCCAGACTGGTTTGGGATGGAAGGGACCCCAAATCCCACCCAGCCCCACCCCTGCCATGGCAGGGACACCTCCCACTGTCCCAGGCTGCTCCCAGCCCCAGTGTCCAACCTGGCTGGGGCACTGCCAGGGATCCAGGGGCAGCCACAGCTGCTCTGGGAATTCCATCCCAGCCCCTCCCCACTCTCCCAGGGAAAGATTTTCTCCCAAAATCCAATCTTGTCCCACCCTCTTCCACTTGAAGCAACTCCTCTGTGTCCTGTCCTGTCATCAAGCGGGGTAAGAAACACAGAGGAGTAAATAAAAGAGGGGAGAGACAGATTGGTGTAATAACCACGTGAGAGGAGGTGATGGAGAGAAAATAATGAACCAAAGAGAACAAGGAAACTCAGTTAAAAGCAATACACGTGTTAAACCATCTCACAAATGAACATTTGGTACACGAGGACACCCAGGCTGGACAGAGGTGGGAAGCTGCAGAGGAATTCTCCCTGTCAGCTGAAGCTCTGCACAAAGCACAGGGTCACAGAAGAGCTGAGTGTGAGGGACCCACGGGGTGGAGTCCTGGGCACAGGCAGGGCTGGGAGAGCTCCAAAGCCCCAGCTGAGCTGGCAGAGGGAGCAGCAGCAGCAGCACATTGAACACAGATACACTCACAGGGGATGGGCCTGGGTGTGAGCCCAGGACCTGCACAGCCTGCCCAGCCCCAGCCCATTGCATTTATCATCATCCTGCAGAGGAAGCACACTCAGACACGGACCCAAGGCAGCTGAGCACGGGGAGGATTTGTCTTCATCAACACAATGCAATAGTCAAGGTCTGCCAGAGCCCCTCCTGGAGGAAAACCTTTGTGTAATCTCAATGCCAATCTCAATGCCACAGAAACACAATTCAGGGCTTGACATGATGAGTTATTACAGGCTATTAGATGGGGTTTTTCATTGCTTTTGTTAACTAATGCCTGTCCTCAGAATCACAATGATATGCAGCAATATCTCTGCACAATTGCACAGGGGATGATCTGGAGACTGAAACAAGAAGGGTTGGTGGGGCTCTCAGGGCAGCAAATGCTGCTCAGAACCTCCAGCTCCAGCAATCTCTGCAGCATCTCAGATTTGGCAGAGATTCCACAGCACCAGGGAGCACCAGGGGATAACCACGGAATCCCAGAGGGGTTGGGGTGGGAAGGGACCCCAAATCCCACCCAAATCCCCCCCAGTGCCACCCCTGCCATGGCAGGGACACCTCCCACTGCCCCAGGTGCTCCAGCCCCAGTGTCCAGCCTGGCTGGGGCACTGCCAGGGATCCAGGGGCAGCCACAGCCCCTCAGAATTGTTGTTGTTGTTGTTCAAAGCTGCAGCCCAAACACTCCAGGCTTTGGTGTTTCCCCACCTCAGGGCAGAACCATGTGCTCTGGAATTCTCTCCTGATAAGGAGAGGTCCCAAATCCCAAATCCATGCATTTTTGTGCCCTGGGGTTCCCATTATCCCCCTTTTCAACCCATGGGAAGTGGCTGAACCCCTCTGGCTGCTTTCCCCTCTCCTTCCCCTGCTGCTCTGCACCATCCATCAGCTGGGCAGGCTCAGCCTGGAATAACACCAGCCCAGTGTTCACACTTCACTTTTCAGAGAAAAAGAAGCCCCAAGTCTTTCCATGCTGTATTTTTGTAAGGAAATTTTGGTGTCCCAAGGACAAGGAGATGCTTTATTTGCCCATCCAGTGGAGCCGTGGCCCAGGAAGCCACCCATGAAGTCTGCTTGGGTTTGGGGGGGCTTATTTTATATAGAGATATATAAGTGTAGAGATAATTAAAAATATATTTATCTATTTATCTATCTATTTATCTATCTATCTATAAAAATATAAAAATATATAAATATAAATATATAAAAATATATTTATATATAAATATATAAATAAACATATAAATATAAAAATATATTTATATATAAATATATAAATATATAAATATATATTTATATTTATATATAAATATATAAATATATATATAAATATAAATATATAAATATATAAATGTATAAATATGTATAAATATATATAAATATATACAGATATATTAAATAGTTATATATTAAATTAAAAATTAAAAAATATTTTTAAAATTTATTTCTATATTTATAGAACATATCTAAAATATATAAATGTTTATATATGCTCTATAAATATATAAATAAAGACATAAATGCAGGTTATGGACCAGACCCTGGATTTCTCACCCCACCCCAGCCCTCAGCAGCACCTCACTCCCAGCTGCAGAGGAGTCTGCCAGTCTGCCCTGGGTGATGGGGGCAGCCACTTCCCATGGGAACAGGAATCAGAGGGGTTCTCCTTTGCCAGGGACATGAGGAGTGACCCCCAGCCTGTCTGTGGCTGAGGGGTGTCTGGTTTTGAGCAATAAACCTTTAAAATCTGTACAAGAAATCAGAGGAGCCAAGTGGAAACAAGAAGGGTTTGGGGTTTTTCTTCAGGAGGGAACACATAAAAGTTTGTTTTTAGTGGAGAAAAAATATTGGCAATGCTGCAGGGCCTGTGAACCCCCCTGTGTGGAAGGCAGGTTTGATAGGATTGTTAAAGTTAAAAGCAGAATGTACATATCCCCACTGCTTCTGTAAGGATGATTCAAAGCCCTGGAATTGTTCTTCCTGGGTTTATTTCTCCCCCAGCCCGTTTGGAGCAGGTTTGGCTGCAGGCACTGAGACATTCCCACAGCCCCCCATGCAGACAGTGAGCACTTCCCTCCATGGCACACTTCTCCTCCAGGCTCTGCTACACTCATGGCTGGTAATTAAAAGATTCAGAAAACCTCCAGGACTACACCCACACAGCCCAGAGCCACATGGCAACCTGCTGCTGCTGAGCCCTGATAATGGCCTAATTAATTCTCTGCGAGAGAACAAAGTTGGAAAAATCACCTCCACAAACCAACTCCATCCTTGCTGCCTCCCAACACGGCCCTGGCTGTGCCCAGGGGGGATGGACAGACAGCCCGGGGGGATGGACAGACAGCCCAGGCCAGGGCAGACAGCCAGAGCTGGGCTCCAGGGGTTGGGTTTGTGCAGAGGTGATGGAGTTGTGACCTGTTCTTTCTTCAGGCCAGCACCAGCATCATCCAAGGTCACTCTTGGAATGGTTTGGGTTGGGAGGGATCCCAAATCCCACCCAGTGCCACCTGGCAGGGACACCTCCCACTGCCCCAGGCTGCTCCCAGCCCCAGTGTCCTGCCAGGGATCCAGGGGCAGCCACAGCTGCTCTGGGCACCCTGTGCCAGCCCTGCCCACCCTCCAGGGAGGAATAATGAGGATAAAGTTCTAATCCTCTGGAAAGAAGGACAGACCCTGAACCCAAATTGAGCCCAAATTCTCCAGGGCTCACTCCCAGCAGCCCACTGGAGATGTGGCACCTGGGCAGGTGGCACTGGGCAGGTGGCACCAAGGGCTGGGCACCTCACCAGGAGTGATGGGAAGGGGTCAGGCCCAAACAAACACAAAGTGGGAAAAGCAGAACCAAGCTGAAACTGGAGTAACTGCTACCAACCCTTCCAAATGGCCCTTATCTCCTGTCCAATCTGCAGAGCAGTGCCAGGGAAGGGATGAGGGCCCAGCTGAGCACTTTAGGCTAATGTTATTCATAAGCAAGGCTTATCTCCCTCCATACAGCTTGCATATTTGTTATAAATAGCTGAATTCCTCAGCCACTCACGGTTGGGGAGGCGAGAGATTCGTGTCTCACCTCGTTTCCCAGAGGAAATGGATTTATGGCCACTGTACAGCTGCCTCCTAATTAGTGCCAGCTTCTGGCTTTGATGAGCCTCTCCAGGTGTGAGAGGGGCAGAGCCGGGCTCTGACACTCCCAGGGAATCCCGGGAGAGGAGGGGACGTGCTGACACAGCCCCGTGCTGCTCCCTGCCCACCCAAGGAAAAGCTCTCTCCATCCCGGGGTCAGACCCTGAGAACAAAGCCCGAGCATTTCCCTCCCCCTGCAATCCTGGAGGCATTCCTGGAGCCAGGCGTGCCAGCAGCTCTCACAGCCACACCTACACAGAGGGCAGCTTTTAATTCACTCAAAATGGCAGATTAAAGTTGGCCACTGTCACTGTGACTTTGTCTACTTCAGAGTTTTTTCATGGCTTGAAGTAGCAATTTATTGTTTTGTACTGAGAGTTTCAGAAAAGTCAAGCTGAGAGTGGTTCCCAGGGAATAAATCATCTCACTGCGATAAACATTTCCCTTAAAATTGCTTTTCCCACAGTTTATTAGACCTTTTATTTTGGAGGAGGCAGTTGCACAAATTCTTCTCTGCAGTTTCAGTGATTGATAATTAAGCTCATGTGGTTTGACTGTTTCTGTGATTCCAAAGGCAAATCCTCCTCTCGCCCACCCAAGGCTCACCTACAGCAACGTCTCCTATTGCAGAACCAGAGAACAGTGGAATAGGAACAGGAGCAGATTCCTGATGGGAAGGGCTGCCCAGGCCTGGCACAGCTGCCCAGGGCAGGTTGGAGCACCCTGGACAGTGGGGGGTGGTCCTGAAGGCCCCTTCTAACCCAAACCATTCCAGCTTGTATTTCATTTTTCCTTATCTAAGCTGACTTTGATCAGACTTGGCCAGCTCCTTGGTATTAAGAGAATCACGCCAACAGAGCCTCCTCCCCTGAGTGAGCTCTCCCACACTGCAGAAAGGGCAGGCGTGCCCAGCAATCCTCATCAGGAGAGGATTTCTCAAACAAAACAGGGAATGGCATCCTCAGTTTGTCACATGGGGAGCTGAGGGTGGCTGCAAGTCCTGCCCTGGCCAAGGCAGGGAATTCCAGATCCAAAAATCTCAGCTCAGCCATCCTTAGGTCTCATTTCATGGAGCTGCTTTGCCATCTCTGCTTTGTGTTCTGCCCCACAGCCTTTTCATCCTTCGAGCTGGGCCATAACCACTGCAATCCCAATCAATCCATCTCACCCTTCAATAGGAGCAATCAAAAGAGAGAGAAGGAACAAAAGCTGAGGGTTCTGTGTCACATGTTCATAAATGAATAAAAGTACATGATGGAAAACTCTGAAACAACATCCAGGCACTGGTGGTACTTGTAAGAGACACATCACTAATGGTTCATTTAACTTTGCAATATCTTAAACTCCCTCATTTTGTGAAGCTGGAATTATTTATGAGACAGTTTATTATGAGCAGATTAATATTCATTGGACAGTTGGCAGAAGATGTATGCTCCCATCTCGGGTTGTTTTGCAGGAGAAGGAAGGGAGCCATCACTTTGGGGGCTGTGGACAGGGAGCTGATTGCAATCAGGATCATGCAGGAGTTCATTAGCCAGGGGATGTCTGTGGGGAAAGGCATCACTCAGACAATCAGGGCCTGCTCTGGGGCAGGAGCAGCTCGCTGAGCCCCTGGTTTGTGGCCCCTGCTGTGCTGGGAGATGCTCACAGACTGATAGGAGAGAGTTCATCACTGCTGAGAGCTCTGCTTCACACAAGCCCCAGCTCCTGAGGTACCTGAGACAGGTTCCTGTTGTTCCTGAGGGCAAAAACGAGCTGAGGCACAGACTCCTTGTTAAACACAGCATGAGAAGGGCCCTGGTTTGTTCCTTTTCATGGCTCAGTCACCCCAACTCCAACCATTCCCTGCTCTGGCTGCAGCAGCTCCTGCTGGGGGTTCCCTTGCAGCCTCTGCCTGCAGCTTTTCCCCAGCCAGACTGTGCCTGCAGCCCCAGACTGACCCCACTGCAGGGACACGGAGCAAACACACACAGAGTGCTGGCTGTGCTGTGGGGGGACCAAGGGGGACAGGAGGCAGTGAGGGCAAACCTCCAGCAGCCCCCACAGCTCCCTGTGCCCCACCCCACCCTCAGCTCCATCCCAACGCCTGCCCGAGGCCAGGGCTTGCTGTCCCTACCTAGGAAGGTTTTTAGGAGCCCCTCTCAGCAGAAATCCATCAATGCTGTGATTCACAGGCTGCTGCTGAACAGAACTGGTGCAGATGCCAGGCAGGATTCCCTCCCCCGCAGGGTCCAGCAGATCCCGGCAATCACATGGAAATTAAAAACCCCGGTGCACTGGGGTCAGTGCTTCACCTGGAGCAGTGCAAAGATCATTCTCATTTGGATTTCTTTTTTCATTAAGCTTAAGCACCCAGCTTGAGAAAGGACCCTCCTCACCTCACCCCCCCTCCCAAAGCCAGAGGGGTTTGGGGAATCAGCAGAAGGCCCAGAGCTACAGAAAATGAAAATGAGAAACCCATTGCATGCTCAAATTACCCTCTAATTTCTTATAATATGAACAACATAGAAAAAATCGGGGTTTTTCCACCACCACCGTCACTTTTGACCCCCAGTCTAAGCCCAGCCACAACATTATTCCCTGGGAACCCTTGGAACCAGACAAGTTAATGTATGTACAGGAAAATCAACACACCTCTGAATCTCCTGATGAGCCCAGACCTTTTGTAAGAAGCCTATTTTTGGTCTGGGTATTTATAACTATCCCACCCCAAAGTGAAGAGAAGGAGCAGTTCATAAATTGATCCAGTATTTGCATAAAATATGTGGCTGGAGCTAATGCTAATGAGCTCCTGAGAGCATTGTACCCAAAAGGAAAAGCAAACAGCTCTCAGTGGCCAGAATTCCCCCACACCCCGAAAATGAGGGGTGGTTTCCTTCAGCACAAAGCAAAGCAGGGACAGGGAGCACTCCAAGGCCCTGACCCAGCACAGAGCAGCAGGGACACATTTCAGGCAGCCCTGAGCCAGAACTGACCCCAGATCACCTCCAGAAGAGCCACAGTGGGAATTGTATTTCTCTCCCCTCAGCCCCAACCAGCTGTGAGTTCTTTGTTTTCCCATTTCCTATTTCCCATTTTCCCCTTTTCCCACTTTCCAAACTCACCAGTTTAAACCCAGAGGACTCCCCAGAACTTCCCTGCACAGCACTTGGCTGAGGTTTCTGCAGGAGCACAGAGAGGGAACCCTGTACCCATTATTAACTCCAACAGATGACAACTCTCAGTCCCTTCATCTTCTGCTCCACCCAGAGACTTCCTGCTTTGTCTCACTTACCTGCAGTGCCTCTGAGCGCCAGGAGCCAGCTCAGCAGCAGGTTTATTGTGCTAAAAGCTGCACAGGAACCCCTTCCACCCTGAGGGCTGGGGCTGTCCTCCAGCTCCTGTCCCTCCCAGAGAGGTGACAGCAGTGCAAAGGCAGCAGGAGCAGCACAGACTGAGACTCCTGCCAGGGAAGGGCCAGGCCAGGCTGGACAGGGCTGGAGCAGCTGGCACAGGGGGAGGTGTCCCTGCCATGGCAGGGGTGGCACTGGGGGGGATTTGGGGTCTCTCCAGCCCAGAGCACCCCGTGTCTCTGTGGCTCCCTGCAGCCCTGGTGCCCCGTGGCACAGTGTGAGCTCTGCTGTGCCCACACCACGTCCCTCTGGTGCCCAAGCCCTGCACTGGCCTGGGACAGAGAGGGGAACCTGGATTCCACCTGGATCCCAGTGCAGTCCAGGCACCTGAAGGAAACCCCCAAATCCTGCCAGTGTGGCTGAGGGTTCTCAGCTCCTGGGGCAGGGAAAGGATCTGAATTGCCTGAGCTGAGGAGCTGACAGAGAAGAAAACCTCCCAACCAAGCCCCTTGCTGTTCAGAGAGGGGTTTTAAGTGGCAGAGTCATTTGGCTTCTCCTTCCCACGCTGTGACAGCTGCCAGCACCCCACAGGGTGCAGGGCAGGGTGACACTGGTCACCAGGGCTCCAGGGCACAGCCTGACACAGCCTGTGCTGGTGGCTGCTGGGTTTGGGCCCTTCAAAGCTTTCATTTTAAGGTTTCTCAGCTGTTTGCTGCTTCTTGTGATTCCAACAACCCACACATTTCTCTGAGCCTGAATTGCAAACAGCTCTGAGTGTCCCAGGGGTAGGGAGCGCTCCCGTGGGGGCCTGACCTCGAAAGGATCATCCTGCAGGGCTGAGATGTTTGAAACCTTTCGCTGGTTTTAACCCTTTCAAACCTTTAGCTGAATTAACCCTGCAGCCCCCCAGCTCCCCAGGGCCTGTGAGCCCCTCCTGCCCCTCTGCTCCATCTCCCCCCTCCCCATCCCAGCCCCGTGTGCAGGCACCTTCTCCTTCACCCCGGGCTGCTGCTGGGATTTCCTGCCCTCCCTCCAGTCAGCAGCACCAGCACTGCTAATCCCTGCAAAATATTTGTAATTTGAATGAAAATTGTCATTTGGATGGGAGTTGTAATTTGTACAGACATGGTAATTGGTATAAAAACACATTTCCTCCAGCAAATGCTTTGCTTGGCTTTTATGTTTTCTGGGTTTGGAGCACAACGAACACCCTCACTGCAGATCTACTCTTTCCTCCTGAATTCTTAAAAGGCAGAAAAATGGCTAAGGACTGGTAAACTCTTCTTTATTTTCAGAAGTGGAAAACAAATGAAGTGAGTTTCATTTCAGGAGAGTTTGGATTTGTTTTTTTTTTCTCAAATATTCTCCAGGGCAAAATTTCGGTGCAGCAGCAGCAGAGTCAGGTTGCCTCATGCATGAAGAGCATCATATATATAAATATATATAAATATATATAAAAATATGTATCTCGGAGGTGTCAGTGTTTGAAACGATGCCAGCAGTGGCCTCTGTTTTCTCTGCTGCACCGTCCCCAGCTGTGCCTGCCGGGTCGGGAGCGTGGATGGACATTCCCCTCCCTTCACCATCACTGCCCGCTGCATTCCCAGAGCCGGGCTGGACCGAACCCAGCCCTGCCCGACGCCGGGGCCCTTCCCTTCCCTTCCCGCGGCGGGTGCCGTTCATTATCCCTGCCATTAATTGGGAATGAGCCGGCAGCTGCTCACTGCTAATGAGGCGCAGCACTGAGAATGCTCTGGGTGCCGGCAGCTCCGGGCTTGGCAGCGTGCCTGCAGCTCAGGGAATGGCAGGGAACTCACTCAGGGAATGGCAGGGAACTCGTGGAATGGCAGGGAACTCACTCAGGGAATGACAGGGAACTCACTCAGGGAATGGCAGGGAACTCGGGGAATGGCAGGGAACTCAAGGGATGGCAGGGAACTCAGGGGATGGCAGGGAACTCATGGAATGGCAGGGAACTCCGGGAATGGCAGGGAACTCATGGAATGACAGGGAACTCACTCAGGGAATGGCAGGGAACTCAGGGAATGGCAGGGAACTCGTGGAATGGCAGGGAACTCAGGGAATGGCAGGGAACTCAGGGAATGACAGGGAACTCGTGGAATGGCAGGGAACTCAGGGGATGGCAGGGAACTCGTGGAATGGCAGGGAACTCAGAGAATGACAGGGAACTCGTGGAATGGCAGGGAACTCAGGGAATGACAGGGAACTCGTGGAATGGCAGGGAACTCAGGGGATGGCAGGGAACTCGTGGAATGGCAGGGAACTCAGGGAATGGCAGGGAACTCGTGGAATGGCAGGGAACTCGGGGAATGACAGGGAACTCATGGAATCACAGGGAACTCAGGGAATGGCAGGGAACTCGTGGAATGGCAGGGAACTCAGGGAATCACAGGGAACTCTGGAATCACAGAGAACTCGTGGAATCCCAGCCTGCCTGCCTGGCAAGGCACCTCAAACCCCAGGCAGTCCCTGCCACCAGACCAGGTTGCTCCAAGCCCTGTCCAACCCGGCCTCTGGAGCTCTTTGGCTCAGGAGAGGCTGAGGTCTAAGCTGGGTTTGGCTTTTTCTTCAGTTCTGGCAACAATTCATGCAGCTCACATGTCCCCATTTCTGGAGGAACCCATCCTCCACAGTAGATATATTTGTTATATCTATATAGAAGATATATTTGTTATATAGATAGTAGATATATAGATAGTAGATGTATTTGTTATATAGATAGTAGATATATTGGTTATACATATATATAGTAGATATATGTCATAGGCTAGGAAAAGCCTGATTTTGTTCCAATCGGGGTCAGTTTTTTTGATTGACAAGCAATTTATCCAGTAGAAGACAAGCTGCGACTTTTGGCGAAATGCTTAAAAAGGCTGGGTGGGGGGAGGAGTGATCTCTCTTTGTCTCCCGGTGTGGCAGGCGGGGGGACAGAGAGCCGCTGGGGCCGGCCGGCCTCGGTGCCCCCCCCCCCCCACCCCCGGGCGGCTGCGGCGGGCCGGGCGGGCCGGGCCGGGCCCCGATGCCACTGGAGCCGGGGCAGGCCGGGTCGGAGCTTTAGGAGCCGCTGTCTCGCGGAGAGGCGGACAGCATGGAGAGAGAGAGAGCTCGGATGGAGTGCCCCTTCGTCCTTGTTCTTCTTTTCAAGCCGAAGAAACCAGCGCACGGCTTCTAAACGACTCAGTTTCCCGCCGCAGAGCCACGTGGGCAGCCCGGCAGCCCGAAAAGTTTAACCTTTCGTTGTGAGCAGATGGACTTTCCTAAACATCATCTTTCTCCGGAAGAAGAACAGTTATAGCGAATGAACTATGGAAGGACACGGCATGGAGCTACAGTCGGTGAAGGGAGAGTGAAAAGGACTTTAAGGCAAAAGGACAAGGAGTGGCCTAATTTTGGCTGGACATTTCTGGTAAACTATAGAGACAACTAGTTTTTCCTGTAACATATAAATGCTTTTGGGGGGGGTGTAAGGTTCTAGTTAAAAGCGATATGAAGCTTTTTGCTCCTAAAGAAAGAGGAGATTTGTTTTTGGGTCTTGAGATGATTTTAGAAATAGAAGAAGAGAATCTTTGTGTCATACTAGAGGAGGCATCCTTAAACAGTACCCCAATAAGCAAATATGGCCTATGTGCAGTGTTGAGAGAACTGCTAATGGGTAGGATTTCGCAGTTTGCAGGAGTTCCTTTAAAATCCTCGCAGATGTAGAGCATGGGATGTCTATATAGAACCCAGAGAGACTCCTTTCCTAAAAGAACTGATAAAAGGTTATTTTTAAAATGGTAAAACTGGCTGAAGTTGCAAGTCATGTCTTTTTATGTTGAGTGAAGAAAGGTAAAAAACTTAGAAAGAGAAAGAAAGATGTTTTAGAAGTTTCATTTGTTGTTGTTGTTGTTTTTTTCCCTTTTCTTGTTGTTTTTGTGTGTATTAATAAACTATCTTTGTAATTTAAAGATGGGCCTGGTTTGCTTTATATTCTTCCAGTCAAATGAAATATAGAACGTGATTAAACCATCACAATATATTTGTTATATATAGATATAGTAGGTATATTTGTTATATATGTATACATAGCAGATATATTGGTTATATATATAGATAGCAGATATATTGGTTATATAGATAGTAGATACATTTGTTATAGATATAGATAGTAGATATATTAGTTATATATAGATAGTAGATATATTGGTTATATATAGAGAGAGTAGATATATTGGTTATATAGATAGATAGTAGATATATTGGTTATATATAGAGATAGTAGATATGTTGGTTATATAGATAGTAGCTATATTCGTTATAGATATAGATAGTATATAGATAGATAGTAGATATATTGGTTATATAGATAGTGGATATATTTGTTATAGATATAGATAGTAGATATATTGGTTATATAGATAGCAGATATATTTGTTATATATAGATAGTAGATATATTGGTTATATAGATAGTAGATATATATATAGAGTAGATGTATTTGTTATATATATAGTAGATATATTGGTTATATAGATAGTAGATATATATATAGAGTAGATGTATTTGTTATATATATAGTAGATATATTTGTTATAGATAGATAGTAGATATATTGGTTATATAGATAGCAGATATATTGGTTATATATAGATAGTAGATATATTGGTTATATAGATAGTAGATATATATATAGAGTAGATATATTGGTTATAGATAGATAGTAGATATGTTGGTTATATAGATAGTAGCTATATTTGTTATAGATATAGAGAGTAGATCTATTGGTTATATAGATAGATACTCGTAGCACACACAGGGGCTGGGGGTGACTGGTTGAGGACTGGGCTCAGAGGTTTCAGGGGGCTCCTCCAACCTCAACGTCCCCAAGTGCTGATTAGAAAGGTTTTCCTCTGCAGCTCTGGTCACAGGCACCTTGCAATACACAAACCCACAGCTGTAAATAAATACAGGTTCAGGTCATGTCTAACCAGGTGCCCTGCCAGGCTCTCAGGGCTCAGCAGCCAAAGCTCTGCCCCCAAGCACAGCAGCAGCTCCCCAGGAAGCTGTGCCTGTCTCCAGCAGCTGGAGATGTCAGGGGAAGCTGAGACATTCCCGCTGTGGCTCAGCCCTTTCATTCCAGACTAAATCCTTAAATCCTTGTCACGGTTCAGAGGGACAGGGAGCAGCTTTGGATGGGCTTGGGGGAGGAATTGTTCCCTGGGGTGGAATTCCCAGGGAAGCTGTGCCAGGCCGGGCTGGACAGAGCTTGGAGCAGCCTGGGAGGGTGGGAGGTGTCCCTGCCCGTGGATGGGTCCCTTTGGGATCCCTTCCAACCCAAATCCAAAATTTTATCACTTAAAATGGCTCTTCAACAACTAAAGATCCAGGCCTCCAGTTGACTTTTTCTTGGCATCACATCTCTCTGATGACCTCACTGAACAGGAGATTCAAGTGAGGAGTTTTTTGGGGTACAGGGCAAGAGTTTGGTGAAACAAATATTTTGACAATAAACAAAATTCTAAATTGGGATGTCTTGGTTACTGTGTTGCAAAAGGTCTTTGAAATGCTGGCTTTTTTTTTTTTTTTTTTTTTTTTTTTAATTAGAAGGTCATCCAATTTGCCAGATAACGTTAAAATGCAAAGTATAGCTTTTTGGGGAAATAAAGCATTATGGAATCACTTTTTCCTGTTTAAATACCATGGGGCAATGAGAGCTGCTGCACTCAGAATGCAAAGTAGGGAAACACTTAGATTAGAACAATTAGTGCAAAAAACATCTGCATCCCTTGTTAACCATAGGGACCATCCAGCAAAAGTGATTTTTTTTTTTTAACGTTAATTGGAATTCATTAAAATAACTTTGCTTCAAAGTAAACATTAAAGCCATTTCTGAGCCTTTTATTTCCATGTTTACCTCGTCAGCTTCCATCTGGTTCAGGCTCTCCTGAACAACAGCGGCTTGGAGGGAGAGACCGGACTTTAAAGGAATTATTGCTGTGGCTGAAAGGCTCCAGCTGCTCCCACAGGCAGCCCTGCCTGCCCGGGTCACTGCTGCCTGCTGGTGCAGCCCTCTGGTTACAGGGTAGAAACGAGCTGAGGCACAGGATCCTTGCTGATCACAGCATGGAAAGGGGCCTGGTTTGTTCTTCTTTACAGCTCAGCCATCCCAGCTCCAACCAACCCCTGCCTCTGGCTGCAGCAGCTCCTGCTGGGGGTTTCCTGCTGAACTCTGACTCAGGGATGGGTGTGACTGCAGGGATGGGTGTGACTGCAGGGATGGGTGTGTGCAGGGTGTGACTGCAGGGATGGGTGTGACTGCAGGGATGGGTGTGACTGCAGGGATGGGTGTGACTGCAGGGATGGGTGTGTGCAGGGTGTGACTGCAGGGATGGGTGTGACTGCAGCGATGGGTGTGCAGGTGTGACTGTAGGGATGGGTGTGTGCAGGGTGTGACTGCAGGGATGGGTGTGACTGCAGGGATGGGTGTGACTGCAGGGATGGGTGTGACTGCAGGGATTGGTGTGCAGGGTGTGACTGCAGGGATTGGTGTGCAGCTCTGCCTGCAGCTTTTCCCCAGCCAGACTGTGGCTGCAGCCCCAGACTGACCTCCCAGCAGGGATTCTCCCTCCCCAGGATCCTTCTGCTTCCTGATTCCCTCCCCAGCTCAGCCAGTCCCTTTTATCACGTTTATCTTTATTGGATCCTTCTCCTTCCCCTCCCAGGGGAGCTGGTTTTCCCCCTCTCTGAGGGGAGGATGCCCTTCCAGGAATGGCTCTGAGGTGAGATCCTGCACTAATCTCCACCCGGAGCTCTCCCTCTGCCAGCCCAGGCTCTCCCGAACCAGCAGCTCTCACAGAAATGCTGAAAAGTGCCAAAAGCCGAGCTCTGATCCCTTCCAGGGTGACACCTTATTACAGGGGTATTAGCTGAGCTCTCCAATTTCCCTGGAGCCTCCAATCCAGGAAAGCAATGTAAAGATTTCCAGAGGCTGCATATGAATAATTTACCCCCGGCTCGATCCGGCTCGGGAAGCCTTCCCTGTTTTACTGGGATCAAGCAAATGTCACAGCACAGCACAATGATAAATGAGGAAATTGCTGCTTAGAAGACATTTTGAGACAGTTAATGCCCAGCAAATCTCTGGATGTGGGTGGGAGGGTGAGGGAGCAGGGAAGGCCGGGTCTGTGCAGGTGGGAGCTTCCCCCGAGCGCTGGGGACGGGGTGCCGGGGTGGGAGCTGTCCCATCGCTGCTGGTTGGGGCTGAGAATCGATGGAACTGCTCCTCCCCGGGCACTGGGAACAGCAGGAGGTTCATCAGGAGCTCAGTGCAGGTTTAGAGCCCACTTTCACCTCCTGAATGAGGGGTTCAGAATGGAAATGAGGGGTTTGGAAAGGAAATGAGGGGTTTGGAATGGAAATGAGGGGTTTGGAGTGGAAATGAGGGGTTTGGAAAGGAAATGAGGGGTTCGGAGTGGAAATGAGGGCACTTCCCAACAGGAGCCCGCAGCCCGGAGCAGCCCCGAGGGCAGGAGCAGGGTGGCTGGAGAGATTTGCTCACACAGAGACACTTCAGTGACCCTTTCTCCTGAGAATGGGAACTGGAAGGGAATTGCCAGCTGCAGGCTGTTCATCCTGCCAGGATCGCAGCCTGGGCCGGGCTGGAAGGGACCCCAGGGGGGTCCAGCAGGGCCACCCCAGGGCTCAGGGCACGGGGCTGTGTCCCTGTGGCTCTGGAACATCCCCGGGAGGAGCCTCCAGCCCCTCCATGGGCTCTGCTCGGGGCTGGGCACTGCCAGGGCAGCTCTGCCTCCTGTGCAGGGGAACTGCTGAGCTCAGCCCTGCCCGGGGCGCTGGGGCCACTGCTGGGCCTGGGGCAGAGCCTGGGGCTGCTCAGAGCCATCCTGACACAGGGACAGACAGACAGGGACAGACAGGGACAGACAGGGGGACACAAGGACAGAGAGGGACACTCAGGGACAGACAGAGACACACAGTGACACCCAGGGCCAGCCTCTGTGCTCTCTGTTCTGGGCTGGGCACTCACTGCTGGCTGTGCAGGGGTTCTGAGCTCAGCCCTGCTGCCCCTTCCCTTCCCTTCCCTTCCCTTCCCTTCCCTTCCCTTCCCTTCCCTTCCCTTCCCTTCCCTTCCCTTCCCTTCCCTTCCCTTCCCTTCCCTTCCCTTCCCTTCCCTTCCCTTCCCTTCCCTTCCCTTCCCTTCCCTTCCCTTCCCTTCCCTTCCCTTCCCTTCCCTTCCCTTCCCTTCCCTTCCCTTCCCTTCCCTTCCCGGGCAGCGGGGCCAGGACACCCAGAGAGGCACAATCCCCTCCCCTGTTCCAGCAGAAGGTGTCCGGGGTGATGATCCAACCCTTCCCAGAGCAGCTCTGCTCACTCCAGGGTGGATTTAATGGCCCCATCAGCGGGCTGTGACTCAGCGGGAGCACAGAAACATCCCCCGGGTCTGCACCCGGGGTTCCAGCCCCAGCTCGGAGCCAGGAAATGTGCCTGGGGAGAGCTCTGGGAGCGCAGCTGTGCCTGGAAGCAGCACACCCAGACACCTCCGGGCTGGAGCTGCACTCTCAGTGCATCCTACCTGGCACTGCTTTCACAAGAGCAGGAAATGTGGGAGCAAAGCCCTTGCCCTGAGATTAATGCTCGGGAGCTGGGTGCTGGAGAGTATTTACCCAGAAATAAAATTCCCCTGGAGCCACTGAGTCTGCAGGGATGCACAGCAGAGCCTTCCCTGCAGCTGGAATGGGATCCTGCTGGAGCATTCCCGTCATGGGCTGCCTGCTCCTTCCAAAGGCTCCTTCCAGCTCCTTCCAAAGGCTCCTTCCAGCCCTTCCAAAGCTCCTTCCTGCCCTTCCAAAGGCTCCTTCCTGCCCTTCCAAAGGCTCCTTCCAGCCCTTCCAAAGCTCCTTCCTGCCCTTCCAAAGGCTCCTTCCTGCCCTTCCAAAGGCTCCTTCCTGCCCTTCCAAAGGCTCCTTCCAGCCCTTCCAAAGGCTCCTTCCAGCCCTTCCAAAGGCTCATTCCAGCCCTTCCAAAGGCTCCTTCCTGCTCCTTCCAAAGGCTCCTTCCTGCCCTTCCAAAGGCTCCTTCCTGCCCTTCCAAAGGCTCCTTCCAGCCCCTTCCAAAGCTTCTTCCAACCCATTCCAAAGGCTCCTTCCTGTTCCTTCCAAAGGCTCCTTCCAGCCCTTCCAAAGGCTCCTTCCTGCTCCTTCCAAAGGCTCCTTCCTGCCCTTCCAAAGGCTCCTTCCAGCCCCTCCAAAGGCTTCCAAACCCTTCCAAAGCCTTCCAGCCCTTTCCAAATCTCCTTCCAGCCCCTCCAAAGGCTCCTGCCAGCCCTTCCAAAGGCTCCTTCCAGCTCCTTCCAAAGGCTCCTTCCAACCCCTCCCAAAGGCTCCTTCCAACCCCTCCCAAAGGCTCCTTCCTGCCCTTCCAAAGGCTCCGTCCAGCTCCTTCCAAAGGCTCCTTCCAGCTCCTTCCAAAGCTTCTTCCAACCCATTCCAAAGGCTCCTTCCAGCTCCTTCCAAAGGCTCATTCCAGCCCTTCCAAAGCTCCTTCTAGCCCTTCCAAAGCCTTCCAGCCCTTTCCAAATCTCCTTCCAGCCCTCCCAAAGGCTCCTTCCTGCCCTTCCAAAGCTCCTTCCTGCCCTTCCAAAGGCTCCTTCCAGCCCTTCCAAAGCTTCTTCCAACCCATTCCAAAGGCTCCTTCCAGCCCCTTCCAAAGGCTCCTTCCTGCCCCTTCCAAATCTCCTTCCTGCCCCTCCAAAGGCTTCCAAACCCTTCCAAAGCCTTCCAGCCCTTTCCAAAACTCCTGCCAGCCCCTCCAAAGGCTCCTTCCTGCCCCTTCCAAAGGCTCCTTCCAGCCCTTCCAAAGCTCCTTCCAGCCCTTCCAAAGGCTCCTTCCAGCTCCTTCCAAAGGCTCCTTCCAGCCCCTTCCAAAGCTCCTTCCAGCCCCTCCCAAAGCCTGCCTGGGAAGAGCAGACACACATTTCACTGAGAGTCAGTTGTGAGTTGTCATTTCCCAGAAAACCAAAGGAAATCCGGGTTGTTTTGGGTGGAGGGCTGTCCTGTCCCCCCTGTCCCCCCAGTCCCTGTTGGTGTCACTCCCTGACCGGGGGTGCAGCCAGGGGAGGTCGGGCTCTGTCCCCAGGGGACAAGAGCCAACAGCCTGGAGCTGTGATTGAGGTTTCCACTGGAGACTGGAAGGTTGCTGCCCCGGGAGAGTGGCCAGGCATTGGCACAGCCCGTGCAGGGAGCCCCCAGCCCTGCAGGGATTTACCAGAGTCAGGCTGTGGCACCCATGGGAAGCGTGGGCTCTTTGATTTCCAGCACACACACCTTCCTTCTTTGATCTCCTGAAGCCACTCACCCACAGCTTCTCATCCCACATCTCCCTTGGGGCTGAGGCTTCTCTCTTCAGTTCAGTTCCTGGGAGTTGAGGGATCCTGGGAGCTGACCACAGCTCCCTGAATGAAACCTCTCTAATTTTTCCTTTGTACTTCAACTCCCTCAATTCAGTGTGTTTGCAAGTCTGAAATTTGTTTTGGAATAATAAGCTGAATACATCTGCAGCTGAGAATGTTTGGCTGCCAACGCTTACCCAGACTATTAAAGGAAGTTTTTTTTTAAAATAACAGCTTTTTCTGACTTCAGCAGCATAATTAAACATATGCTCTTAGCAGAGCTCACCTGCAGTGGCACCTGCCTGCAGCAGATTAAAGCTCTCAGCCATGTATTTGAGAGAAAAGCCAACCTAGCAGGGGGAACGAGCCCTCCTGCCGGAGCCAAGGGCATAAAACTGCCTTTCAAGGAGCAGCAGAGAGGTTTGGGGCTGGCAGAGGCAGAGGAGCAGGCACGTGCCTGAGGAAATGCTGGCACAGCCACCAGCAAGGTGTCTGGAGGGGGAGTGACCCAGAGCTCAGAACTGAGACGGGATTTGGGGCAGGAATTGTTCCCTGGGAGGGGCTGGGATGGGATGGGATTCCCAGAGCAGCTGTGGCTGCCCCTGGATCCCTGGCAGTGCCCCAGGCCAGGCTGGACACTGGGGCTGGAGCAGCCTGGGACAGTGGGAGGTGTCCCTGCCAGGGCAGGGGTGGCACTGGGGGGGATTTGGGGTCCCTGCCATGGCTGGGGTGGCACTGGGGGGGATTTGGGGTCCTTTCCCACCCAAACCATTCCAGGACTCCAGGAGTTCAAGGCTCAGCCTGACCCCTCCTCCCCAGGACCCTGCCTGCTCCTGAGGATCCTCGAGGTCTCCTCCAAGCTCCCTGATCCCACAATTCTATTTTTCCCCCGCAGAGACACCCAGGAGCTGAGGAGGCTGTGCCAGAACCCTCTGCCTTCTGCTGTGATTTAGTTGTGCAACAGCCCCGGGAGGAGCGAGAGAAATCCTCCCACCGCATTCCGAGGGTTCAGAGCGGAGACATGACAACGAGGATAAACAGGTATTCACGGGGAAAAATAGCGCCTCATTCTCCTTATCTCCCTTGCAAGTGGCAGCAGGAACAGAAGAAGTGAAAGGATGCCCTTTGCAGCGAGCACAGCCCTCTCCCTGCTCTGTGACTGAGCGAGCAGCTGCCCTGACAACGAGGGGAGAATAATGGGCTGAGAACCATAACAAGGAGCTTTTTGCCATTTGTTCGTTTGAAGAATGAAAAGAGGTGGATGAGGAATTCTCGTCCCAGCGTGTTTAAAAGCTCTGCTCACCCCCTCAGCAGTTAACTCCTTCCCGTGCCAGTGCAGGGAAGGTGCCTCCTTCTCAAGAGCGCTGGGAGCATTGTTGGCAATATCTCTTTTAAGGGAATTTGTAGATAATGTCGTCATTGCTTTCTTTCCCCCGAAAAGTTCAAAGTTTCCAGCCAATTCTCGCTGTGTTTTTCTTGGCTGTGACATTTGGGTTTCTGAAGGCAGCTGAGAGTGAGGATGTTGACAAACCTCCCCACTCATCACTTGGTACAAATGCTTTAACAGAACCCAAGGTGTTTGAAAAGCTCCTTGCAGGAAAACGCCCAAACCCTTGTTTGTCCTGAATCTCCAGGTGCAGCTTTCCTTCCCCTTCAGATGGAAAAGGCCCAAGATCCTGAGATCTGCAGCCTGGCAACCCATTTAACCCCTTCCCCCCAGTGACCCTTCCCTCGGAAGGACTGACTGTGGCACACCCAGACAACGCTGAAGGTTTTTGCCACCCCCCGGGCAGGAGCTCCCCCCGGTGCCATCTGGAGCTGCTCCCAGGCTGTTAGAGCAGTGTCACAGGGATGATGGATGATCCCACAGGGACAGCCCAGCTGGCTGCACGCATCCAGAGCCTTCAGGCTCTGGAAAGCGGTGCTGAGGGGCTGGAATGTGGAGAGCAAGGCTGGAGTGAGATGGGTCCCACGGGGCCCCTCGGAGCTCTCCAGGCTCTCCCAGGGTGCAGCCCTCAGGTCCAGCCCAGAGCTGCTCCAAAGCCTCTTCCCAACCCTTCCTGGGGTCTCTGGAAGCTCCAGTGGTGAAACCCCTGCACGGCCAGGGCCCCCTCACCCAGGCAGGGTGGGTGCAGGGCTGGGAGCTCGGGCAGAACCCTGGGCTGGGATCAGCCTCTGCAAGGGCCCCAAAGGCTGCTCCAGCCCAGGCCAGCAAGGCACAGAGCACACAAATGCCTCTCCTGCCTCAGCCAGGGGTCCTGGCCCTCGTGTCCCACTGCCAGACTGAGTTACCAGGAGCTGGGGTGATACAGGAGAAGGTTTAGGATGGACACGAGCAGTTCTGGGCACTGAGCTCTGAGCAGACACCCCGGAGCTGCTTTGCAGGCCCTGTCCTGCCCCTGCCCATCTGCATCTCCCCTCCCAGCCCTCGGGGTTTATTTCTTGTCTCAGGCTCTGCCTGGCCCACAGGCTCGGCTCAGCTCCCTGCACGGCAGGACAGATTTATCCCCAGCCCTGCTGAAACAAACGGTGACGCTCTTGTAACTCCACATCTGCTCCCCCCTCATTGCTGGGATGCTGGTGCAGAGGGAGCAGTAAATCCCTGTTAGCTGGGACTGGCTGGAGCTGTGAAGTTCATAAATCAGGCAGGCACAGCCCCGTGCTGCATTATTAAAGATCTGTTATTACACTGCATTTCTGAGCTCAGATAAACCCCACCAAGCAGCTGGGGCCTGTGTGCCCGGCCTTAGACTTCCTGATAAGCAAAGAAAAAGTGATATTAAAAGATCCTGCTAAGAAATTTCTTGTAATAAGCAGATGGAGTAGCAGATAACAGAGCCGCCTATAAAGCATTTTCTTTGTAGGGCTTTGGAAGTGACTGATAAAGGCGCTGATAGGTGAATCCCACCCTCCCCTTTGTTGCTTCTCCCTTTAAAGCCCCAGGAGAGATTCGTGGAGGAGGCTGCAAAGTGCAGAGCAATCCCCCCAAGGAATCATTCAGCTCTGCCCAGCATCCTCAGCACAAACCCTGCGAGCTTATTGATGCAGTATTGCCATCAAATTTCATTTAGCAGAAGTCAGATGGAAAAAATTCTGTATCCCTTTGGGCTGGGCTGCAGAGCAGAAGGAACAGAGCCAGAGGATGGGGCTGGAAGAGATCCTTTCAGGATCCTCTAAGGTCACTATTGTCTGCCATGGGCAGGGACACCTTCCTGTCCCTCCAGCCCCTGTCCCCAACCCCTCTCCAGCTCCCCTGGAGCCCCTTCAGGCCCTGGCAGGGGCTTTGAGCTCTCCCTGGAGCTTCTCCTCTTCAGTCTGACAGGGAGTGGAGCTGCACAGCCGCAGGACAGGGAATTCATACCTGAACAAACCCTTGTTTGTTTTGCAAACAGCAGCTCTTGTTATCCTGAGGAGAACTGGAGAGCAGAGGAGGAGAAACCAGCTCTGCTTCCCTGAGTGCCTGCAGGCACCCACCACTCCTGCAGCCCGTGTTCTTCTGCTCCCTCCCCATCACTCCTGCAGCCCGTGTTCCTCTCCTGCAGCCAGTGTTCCTCTCCTGCTCCCTCCCCATCACTCCTGCAGCAGGAGAACCCTCGGAGCTGCCAGCAGGGGCTTGTACAGCCACAGAGCCTGGCAGCGCGACAAAGGCACCGGCCCCGGGCTGCACGTCCCCATCAGCTCCTCTGGAAAGTGTGACAGGAACGGCTGGCACCCGGCCAGGCTCTGCTTGGAAATGGGATTTCCTTGGGAAATCATGGAACCGCTGCTGGGGCTGCTGGCACTGCCCACCGCCCCAAACTGGGGCTGCTGGCACTGCCCACTGCCCCAAACTGGGGCTGCTGGCACTGCCCACTGCCCCAAACTGGGGCTGCTGGCATCCATCCCACTGCCCCAAACTGGGGCTGCTGGCACTGCCCACTGCCCCCAGACCCCCTCCTCAGCACCCCCCAGGCCGGGAATGCCAGAGCAGTGGGCCCTGCCCTGCAGGAGGACAGCAGCTGCCGTTCCCAGGGTGAAGCACAGCTGGAGAGGGAGTGTCAGAGCCGCTGTTCCCTCCAGGGCACTGTTTGATGTGCTCAGAGATGGAGTTTCCCACTCCCACAGCCGGAGTCGGGGCTGGATTTGAAATCCCTGGCACGGCACACAGTTCCTGAGCTCCTCAGCCCGTGTCACCTCAGGGCTCTGTCTGTCCCCTGTGCCATTCCTGTCCCTGTTTGCTGTGACACAGCGGGGTGGTTGTGGTGCAGGGACAGCAGCACCAGCAGCCCTGTCAGTGCCCGTGTGCCCAGGGATTTGTTCAAAGCCGGGAGCCCCGAGGCACTGGTGGCTGTTTTCCCCTGGTACAGGTGTGTTATTGATCTGCTGTGTCTAAGTGGCTTCGCAGGAGGAAACGCTTCTCTTGTTTGTGCTGCTCGTTCACGGCTCTCCCCAGCACTGAACGAGCTGCCCATTACCTTAATTGACTGATTTTTAAACGAGTGGCAGTCTATCGAGAACAAAACCAACTTCAAAAGGCTCGATCGGCTTCAAGGTTTTCTCCTCTCCCATCTCAGGGTGTCCCGTGCTCGTTCTCACCCGGGGGTGACCTCCAGGTCTCACCTGGTGGATTTGAGGGCCAGGCACTGGAACTGCCAACATTTGCACCAGGTCATCTCTGCCCTGCTCCAAGAAAAAGCCACAACGTTCACATTTAAGTTGCCAGTCTCATTATCTCAGAGAATATTCTCCTCCTCCTGGAGCCAATAAAGCTGCTGCTGCTGAAGGGTGAGCAAAGTCCAAAGGAGATGGTCATAAGTCTTTTAATCTTCATAACTTTTTTTTTTTTTCTATCTCTGTATCAAAATGAACTCAAACCTTTGGTGTCCCACAAAGGAGAGCCTGGGTGCATTCTCCAAAGGAGCTTTTTCCCTGTAATGAGGGGCACAGAATAACCAACCACCAACAGCATCCAGCCCCAATAAATCCGAAAGAGGAGGAGAAGACTGCGAGTGCTTTATTAAGAATAAAACATCCTCACCTCTGAAGTGTCAGGGCTGGTGCCTCGGGGCAGTCAGGCACAGGAGATCAGGAGTTACTCAGGGAGCTGCTCAGACAGACAGACAGACAGACTGAGAGCCCAGACAGAGCCCCTGAGGTGGGAGTTTGGGCAGCAGAGCTGGCATGGCCTGGGGAGCACAGGCACCCCTGCTTGTCACGGCTCCAGGGGCTCATGGAGAGGAACATCCCCTCTGCAGCTGCCAAGGGCAGCCCAGAGCATCCTGGTTTGCTCCTGATTTACACCAGCATCAAGAAAGAATCCCTACCAGAACCTAAACACCATTAGAAGGTAGGTTTTGCTGTTTTTGTAGGGGGTTTTTTTGGTTTTTTTGGGGGGGTTTTGTTGGTGGTGGTGGTGTTTTTTTGGGTTTTTTTGTTGTTGGTGGTGGTGGTTTTTTTGTGGGTTTTGTTTTGTTTTTGTTTGGTGGGGGTTTTTTTCCCAAATAAATATACTTTCAGGAATGTTTTATCCACTCTCAGGGGCGATTAACTTTCCTTTAGACTCTTGCGTCTCAAAAATAGCAATTTTAGCATCAACCTTAGCGGAGAATGAAGTGAGAACAAAACCTTATGGAAAGACAAATGGCAGCACGGGGGAAGAGCCCTTCTGAGCTGCTCTGCACGTTTCCCTTCCCCGGCAAACCCCGCTCAGCTCCCCGGAGCTGCTCCCTGCCCTCCATCACACACACTCAGGTGTTTGTTCACAATCCAAGGCCAAACCAGCCCCCAACAGCTCTTCTCTACAAAGGCAAACCCAGTCCACACAAAGTGAGGCTAATTTATTTTTCCTTAATTAATCACCTTCTTTTCCTCCCTCCTTAGGCTTAGCCAATGAGGTGTGAATTGCTGGGGCAGGTGCACTTTCTGGGCTAAATTCCAAATTCATGTGTTCCAACAGGAGGAGGCACTTAGCACGTCACACTGAGCCCACCTCATCCCCAAGGCTTTGCTGGGGGCACTTGGCCCCTCTTCTTTCCCACCTGAGGATGGCAGGTTTTGTTCTGAGAGAAAGTCCTGAGCTCATCTCCTGGTTTAGGGCAAATTTGGGAGGAAACCTCCAAAGGGGTTCATCTGGAAAGCAAAACCCAAATGGCCCCTCCCCACAGCCAGTCTGGGAAAAACTCCCTTGGAGAAAAGTGGGAAAAACTATTTATTTCACAAACAAGCTGCCCACAAGCACAAAGAATGGATAATATGAAACAATAAAACCAAAGAGAGATGGCAAACTGAGGCAGTCCCTGCCCTGGGTGTAGCTCAGCTCACTCAATCTCTCACCAGCCCCACTCCCTCCGCAGAGCCAGGCCCCACAGGCCGCAGGTGCCAGCCCTCGCTGCTCCTCTGGGTTTGTCAGTCCTGAGCAGAGTTAAACAGTCCCAAGGAAAAGAAAAACAACATTCCAGGGAACTTCTCTGCCTCAGCCAGCTCAAACTAACTCAGAGCACAGGAGATCTCTGTCCCAGCGCTGTCCGTGCCTCAGACCAAGGCCGCAGCCAGGCCGTGTGGGAGCCAGGCAGTTTTCTCAAAACAAACTGTGCTGCTTCTTTCTCCCCTTCACTCCCAGAACCAGTTTAAAGGGACAGAACTGAATGTACAGCACAACCAGAGCAGAGGGCTGGGGGTACAAGCAGCATAAAGTCACCCCAGGACAGCTCAGCCCCGAGCTGATGGGTCAGAGCTCTCAGGAACATGAGCAGGGCCGTTCCTGGGGCTCCCACTGCCCCTGGGTGCTCCAAGCCCTGCCCGACCTGGCCCGGGGCACCCCAGGGTGGGGCAGCTCCCTGTGCCAGGTAATCTCCCCTCACAGCCAGGGATTTTCCTGGTACAGACCCTAAACCCTCCTTCAGCCCAAGGCTGTCCCCCGTTGCCCGTCCCCACGAGGCTCTGTGCCCTCCCACGCTCCAGGGAGAGATCTGTGGGGTTTTACTGCCCTGAGCCCTTCCTGCAGAGCTGAGCATTCCAGCACAGGCTCATCTCCAGGAGCACATTCACAGCTGGGACCCCTGGGGGTGCAAATTGGGATCTCAGTGCTCGGTCACCCAGAGGAGCTGCAGGGACACACAGGGACACAGCCCCAGGCTGGAGATGTGGCCCCAAAGGGACCTCTCCTGGCATGGCACACCTTCAGCACCAGCACTGATTCCCAGTGACAGCCCCGGCACCCAGGGAAGTTCATTGATTGTCATTAATTGCAGAAAAACAGACTGGGAGAGCATGGAGTCAGGCAAACACCTGCAGTCTGAGGCTTCTGGAGAGGCCCACGGTGCTGGGAGCTCCATTATACCCAGCACAACCCAGATCAATGCCATATATCTGAATTAAACGTGCATTAATACCCCTGTAAAGGACTGGGGCCATCCAGTCAATTTTTGGATTGTAAACACAGCTTTTGTTAATCCAGTAAAAAACCCCATTTCTCTGTCAGCCCCAGCTCTGACGGTGAAAGCTGCATCAAGCACAGCTCTTTAGTCGCTGCCATCCTGTAATTATTCATCAAGCTGACAGGATAAAGATCCTTTTTATCCATCTTCTATTTCATCTCGAAACATTCCAGTGGTTTGTGAGCAGCAGCCTCACGCAGGCTCAGGACATTGCTGATGATATTGCCAATAAATAAACCCTGGCAATTCTGGCTGCGGGGGAAGGCAGAGCCCGTGCCTGTGCTATACATTACCCACTTCTGCTCACAGGGAGAGGGGTGTTTATATTAAATAATTCATCTTTTAAATGGATTCCCCGGCCTTACAAACGATACAGGTGAGATCCTCACACTCTACAATATTTTACTTTTACCCAACTCTCTCTAAGTGACTTCTCTCTCTAGCTGAGTTTTTGGAGTTAGGCAGGGTTTAACCAGTCCCACCCAGGTTGTGCTGAGCCAAACTACCCTGGGCCAAGCTCAGACTGGCTGGAGCTGCATGAAGGGAACAGCAGAGCAGGGGAATGAGGGATGGTGCTGACCCCACAGGGTCTGGGTGGTGGAATTTAGGACAGGAGATCACTCAGCCAGGGGTTCAGAATGGAATTCAAGGTACTGCCTGGGGAACCTGGGGACAAAAAGAGTCAGGGAATCCTGGAATGGTTTGGGCTGGGAGGGATCTGAAATCCCACCCAGTGCCACCCTTGGATGGGCAGGGACACCTCCCACTCTCCCAGGCTGCTCCCAGCTTGGCCTGGAGCACTGCCAGGGATCCAGAAGCAGCCACAGCTGCTCTGGGCACCCTGTGCCAGGTCAGGGTGGTTGTGGGACAACCACAGGCTCCAAAGGAAAACACCGTGTGGGACACAGAGCAGGCTGGGTGACAATGACAACCTGTCCTTCAGAACAGCCCTGCTGAGCACGGAGAAGCTGAGCCCAGCTGGGAAGGAGGGAGCTCTGGAATTCCCCAAACTCCCGGGGGCTGCAGGGGCAGGAGCTGTGCAGGGGCTGCCGTGACAGCTCAGGCCTCAGCATCCATCATCCCCAGCCTTCATCCCACAGCCCCTCAGCCCAAACCCATCCATCTCAGTAATTGCCAATCCCATTAAAAACAAGCAGGGGCTGCCACCTCACACAGGTTCCTTTTCTTTACCTGCATTAGAACACCAAATTCAGATTGCCTTCATTTGAACTGCAGTGGGATGGGCAGGGATGGCCCTCAGCCAGCAGCAGGGATGTGTGGCTGTGTTGTAATTGTTGTAATTGCTGTGCAGGAGAGACTGGATGGACTTTAAGCATTTGGGTGCAGGGGGGCTGGACAGACCCCCAGCCAAAGCTGTTCTGACCCCTTTGTCTGACCCAGCTTGTGCAGCCTCAGCCCCAGTGTGCCATCCCCACCATTCCCACGGGAGCATTATCCCAGCCTTCTCCTCTCACTCAAAGTGTTCTCCTGGCCTCCAGAGGTTTTGTAAGCAGCTGCAAACTCCCCCTGCATGGCAGCACTTTTGTTCTACCATTTACCAGCCTCTGAACAAACTGTTCCAGGATTATTCCCCTCACAGACACCACTGAAATGGGGACACCTCAGAGCCAGCTTTATTCCCACAAACCTGGTGCGTTTTAGGGGTTGTGTGGTACCACATGAGCTCTCCTTGCCTGGTTATGAACTGGCAGCAAACTGTTCAGCTAAAATCAGTGCCCCAAACCCCCCAACAGAACCCTGTTCTTCCACTCAGACATCACAGGGTTAAACAGTAGAAAACTCCTCTCAGAATTGCCCTAGTAAGGGTTTTGTGTTAGAGAGGAAACCCAGAAATAATTGCTCTAGACCAGCTTTAAATGTCAGTACTTAGCCAAGCACAAAAATTCTGCAAGACCTCCCAGAAAAGGTGTTGGATAACTTGTAGAGCAGCTCTTTGTCAGATCACTTGGGTTGGAAATAACCTGAAAACCAGGACCTCCTTCACCTTATTGACTGCCACGGGCCTGGGGATTTATGAAGTGTCATTACTTGAATTTATCCCTTGGCACTGATATTTCCTTTCTATAATTTAGGGCAAAGAGAAGCAAATTTCCTAACTGAAAAACAGTTCCTCTAAGCAGAGGACACTTCTGCTGAAGCATTTCAGCTCCCAGTGTAACTGTTCAGTGCAGCACAATTAATTATTTATTTGGCAGAGAAATTCAGTTTGGGGGTGGTTTCTGCAGCCTGGGCCGCCGTTGGGATGGGGAGCAATGACCCTGCGTGCGTGAGGATGGAGCAGGGAAAACTGCCTGGTGATACATTCCCACCGGGAATGCTCTCCAAGGTCCTGATCCCAGCTCTCCAAGGTCCTGATCCCAACTCTCCCAGGTCCTGAGCCCAGCTCTCCAAGGTCCTGAATCCCAGCTCTCCCAGGTCCTGAGCCCAGCTCTCCAAGGTCCTGAATCCCAGCTCTCCAAGGTCCTGAATCCCAGCTCTCCGAGGGCCTGATCCCAGCTCTCCAAAGTTCTGAATCCCAGCTCTCCCAGGTCCTGAGCCCAGCTCTCCCAGGTCCTGATCCCTCCCCATCACAGCTGCTCTGGGCTGCCCCGAGCAGGGGCTGGGCTCCAGGAGCTGTGATTTCCTGCACAGGTCACTGCTGGGGACTGCAGATCAGAATAATAACAAAAATAATGATCAATACCAGGCTAAAGGCAGTGAACGCTCCGGAGAGCTGGGCTTTGGAAAATATTGTGTAGCTCGAGCCTCAGACTAATCCACACACAAACCTGCAGTGCTGGCTGAGGCTGAGTGTGGAACACATGCTCTGGCTCCTGGAGGATCTCTCTGTGAACAGACATCACCCACATTGATCAGCACAGCCACAGTGGTGGGTATCAAACTAAAGCCACCCAGATTATTGAGCTCAGGCTTTGGGAGGCACAGAAAGGAGCCAAGGAAGGGTCAGATCTCCATCAAATCACTCTCCTCGTGGCAGCTCCTGGCCCTGCACAGCCCCATGAAACCCCCAAAGGGATCCAGGGGCAGCCACAGCTGCTCTGGGCACCCTGTGCCAGGGCCTGCCCACCCTCCCAGGGAACAATTCCTGCCCCAGATCCCATCCAGCCCTGCCCTCTGGCAGTGGGAACATTCCCTGTGTCCTGTCCCTCCATGGTACATGAAAAAGCTCCATTATATCCAACTGGGCAGATACACCTGAGACAACACATTTATTTGGGAAGAGAGCCCCCAGTGCCCCATTCCCACTCTGGGGAATCAGGGCTGCTCCTCTCCCTCTCCCTCTTCCTCCCCAGCTCTGGGAGGGACATCTGCACCAGACAGCTGGGGAATTGCAGCCCAATTACCTCGGCAGGCACAAAGGGGCAGCTGTCATTAATGTATTGATTAATTGTGTTTGAAGGATTCCGAGTGACATTGAAAACTTCAGCAGCTTTGTCACCAGCACGAACCAGAAGCAAACCCCAGCCTCTCCCAAATCCCCCCGTGCCTGTTCTGAGCCTGCTCTGCAGACTCCAGACTGAAAGAACCCCAGGTTTCCCTTTTTATGGAAGTGTTGTTTTAGCGTTGGGCTGTAGTGCTGGGTTTGGGGCTGGATCAGAGTTCCAGCCCCACTGAGGGACGGGGTTCCTTGCTGTCCTTGCTGAGGCTCTGCCCTCCCTGTGGCACAGGGACAGGGTGTGTCAGGGTGAGCACAAACACCCCCAGCCCCTCTCTGCATCCCCAGGGACCAACCTGCACCCAGGCACAGCCCAGCACACAAACACAGCCTTGGCCCTGCTGCTCTTCCCAGACTTCCCTGTCCCACACTGGATTGAAACCTGGAATTTTTTACTCCAAGCTCATTATTTCCATTCTCAACCCTCTCATTCCGATGAGGATCTCCCTCCCTGCCTGCTGCCACATGCCATGCACTGCAGAGGGGTTTGGACAGACACCAGGCTGCCCCTGATTCCTCCTGCAGCTGAGCAGGAGCAGAGGGGGAAGGGGAAGCTGCTCCTCACCCACCTGGGGTTGCAGCTCTTGAGCCCTGAACTCGGTGCCAGGGGAGAATTCCTGTTCTCCAGGGAGCACCTTTTCCTAGGACCACAGGATCCCAGATGGTTTGGGACCTTAAGGACCACCCAGTGCCCCCCCTGCCATGGCAGGGACACCTCCCACTGTCCCAGTGCTCCAAACCCCAGTGTCCAATCTGGCCTTGGGCACTGCCAGGGATCCAGGGGCAGCACCAACACCCCCTGAAAGTGCTTGGATAAAAAATGAACTCTGGGGGCTTGGCACAGAGCTGTGCTCTGCCAAGTGTGGCTGTGGCTGTGCTGAGGAACAGTTCCCTGCAAAAAGCTGCAGCTCAGGGAAACTCTTCCAGTGCATTCTTCCAGGAATTGCTTTATTCCTGAGATCCGAGCTCCTACTTTGGATAAGTCACTTAAGGCAGGAGAGTTTAAAGCTGCTGGCAGCAGTTTTGCTTAATGGCCCATTGGGCAATGTCAGCTTAGCCCGAGCCATTCATTGTTAATGAACTGTCAGCTCCAGCTACCTCTGCCTTAAACATCCTCAGGGTGAGCTCGGTGAAATCTTCCCCTAAAAGCCAGGAGGAGAGAGTTCAGCTTCATCTTCACAGGAACTTGGAACGGTTTCAGTTGGAAAAGCCCTCCCAGACCAGGGATCCAAGCGTTCCCCCACTTGCCACGGCAGTGCGTGTTCCACCAGCAGCATTAGCTCGTTCCAAATGCAGGGCCTGGGGGAATTCCACGCATTTCTGACATCCAAACCAAAGTGAACGAGTCCTTCAGAGCACAGCTTCCAACCAGCACAATGCCATTCCTAATTAAACTGATCCGCGGCAAACAAATCCCAGGATCACCATTCCCTTAAACACCACTTGTCACGTCTCAGGTTTCTCTGATACTCGGTGGGGTTGGAGCACTCAGGCAGGCAGGAACAGCCCTTCAGGTGTCATTAAACACAAAATATCCTCGAGCAACTGGAGCAGCCCCATCACTCAGGCCAGTGTGGTTCACACCTCAGGAGACAGCTGGAAAAAAACAAACTGTGGGTTTTTTGGCCAGGAGGTGAAAGCCAAATCTCTTCAATGAACCTGTTGTGTTCATGAGGGGGTGGTGGGTCCGTGGTGTGTCTGGGTGTTCAGGGATATCTTTTATCAGCACTCCCAGCCAGACCTGCAGCAAAGGGAGTCTGTGCTGACCCAGCTGGGCCCTGCTGCTCTGAGGTCAGAATGGGAAAATCCCTGTGGAGTCCACTGCAAAGCTGGGAGCTCTGGGAGGCAGCAGCAGGAGGAGGGAGCAGGGCCAGCCCCACACCCTGCTGAGGCTGGACAGTCCCTCCTGTGCATGGACACATCAGCATGGAACAACCTGGATGTTTGAGTCCTAGAAACTCAGAATTTGGGGGTTCAGTGTATGTAATATATGTGAGTCAAGATGGAGGATTTGGGGTGTTGTCCTTGTCTTTCTTCTTCACCTACTTCTTCTTCATGGGTTTGGGTGGTTTTCTGTAGCTGGGTGAAAAGGTCTGCACTGTGGGCCTGGGGTTGTCATTATTGGGTCAAAAGTATAAATAATAGAAGTGTCACCTCGTTATTGGGGGATTAGTGCTTAAATAACCTTGGGAAGAGTTAGAGGTGCTCCATTTTAGCTTGTTTCCCTGGCTTGCTGGTTAAGCTCAGGGCTGGTGAGCCTGTAAATACTGTAAATAGATAAGATACAATAAACATTCCAAGTTTGTTTCCTGTGTTATTCATCCTGACCTTGGCAAGGTTAAACAGAGGCCAAAGCCCTGACCCCAGGCACGGGGCCAGCAGGGAGAGCTGAGCCTGGAGCAGCAGCTGCAGAGAGGCTGCTCAGGGCTCAGCCTGAGCCCCCTTCCCCACGGGCCCTTTGCTCCCCTGGGCACGCAGACACTGCCAGAGGCACTCAGGGCAGAGACAGCAATCAGGCAGGGCCTGAGCCCAGCAGGACGGGCTCTTCCCAAGGCAATTTGCCATCAGGACAGAGAGCATTGTCAGGCAGACTCTGTTCCCATGGAATTTTCCAGAGGTTCAGAGCGTGTGGACACCTTGGGGAGCCTTGTATGAAAACCAACCCGGGGCTGTGGGGAGCAGGAGCTTGAGGCACTGTCACAGAGCCACTCCTGATGGACACGGGCCTGGTTCCAGGCTGCTGACAGCCCCTCAGGGTGGGCCCAGCCCTGCTCAGGGCCCGCAGAGCCCCCCAGCTGCCCCAACACCAGCCCCAGCTGGGCCATGCTGGGAGAGCAGAGTTTGGAGTGCTGTTCACTGGGGAGACTGTGAGGAAGAGCTCCACTGAAAACAGGAGCTGCATTTCAGAGAATTACAGAGGGACTTGATGGACTAAAAAGCAGAGGGAAGGAGTATGAAGGGCCATCAGTACTGCAGCTGAAAGCTGGTGATGGCAGGAGGGCAAGGCTGGGAGGAGCAGGGAATCACAGAATTCCTGAACCAAAAGGGTTGGAAAAGATCTCTGAGATAATGCAGTCCCAGCTGTGCCTGATCCCCAGCTGTCCCCAGCCCAGAGCACTGAGTGCCACCTCCAGGCACTCCTGGGACAGCTCCAGGGATGGGCACTCCATGGAAGCAGAGGGAGTGTCAGAGCTGCCCAAGGGAGCCATGGGTCTGGACTTCTGCACCTTGACAAAATCCAGAATCCCAGCCTGGTCTGGGCTGGAAAGGACCTTGGAGCTCACCCAGTGCCACCCCTGCCATGGCAGGGACACCTCCCACTGTCCCAGGCTGCTCCCAGCCCTGTCCAGCCTGGCCTTGGGCATTTCCAAAGGTCCCTCCCAGCCCACACCAGGCTGGGATTGTGTTTCCTCATCTCCCCAGGGGTGTGTGGGACACGGTCCCAGCTCTGCTAGAGAGAAATCCTGGGGGCTCTGGAGTCCACGGGCTGACTCACCTAAAAGGTGAGTCATTTCCCTCTCAGGTAGGAGTTATTTTGGGGAGAATTACTCACTCAAAATGTTGATGGTTTGTATGAAACAGTTAGACTTTTAAGTTCAGAACAAAATATTGTAGAAGCCTTGCACAAATACTGTGTTTTCCTGCTTTCAAGGCAATTGGAATTAATTCACGTGTGCTCAAAATCCGTAAGCAAAGCTTGACTCTTGCAAGAATTTAAAGCTAAATTTAAAGGCAGCATTAACAAAATCAGGGAACACGAAGCATCCATGGGAATTTCCAGGCTATGAAAGTGATTTAATAAATGTGGCTCAAGAGGGCAGCTCTGGGGCCTCCTGTCCTCCCACTGCCCCCACGGTTCTGCTCACTCAAGGATTGCAATCTCCTGTTTTAGCTGCAGCAGCTTCCCCAGGTTTTCACAGCAGGAGCTGTTGGATCTGATTCCCATCATTTGGGGATAGCGAGGGAGTGCCCCAGGCCTTGAAACATCCTAAAAATGCATTGAAAATATCCTAAAATGCACTGAAATACCCTAATAGATGCTTTGAAATGCCCTGAGAAATGCATCATTCACGCCTGGCTCTCCAGACAAAAGCAGCCACCCCAAAAGAAACATTTCTCAGGAAATAAAGCAACAGCACAAAGGATTACCTGGATGGAGGTTCCCACATCAGCACATCCAGTCCCAAATGCCAATTGGCTCCAGCAGCTCCAGGTTCCCACCTCCAGCCAAGGAAAATGGTGCTGGACAAACCCTTCTGCAGCTGCAGGTTGGGTTTGCTCCTCCCTGTGCTCCTCTGAGCATCACCTGGAACACAGGAGTGGTTCATTCAAAGTGGGAAAAGGGGGAAAAAGGGGAAAAAAGGAACCCAAGTCCTGGAGCCACTTTTGAGCAGATAGGAAATACAAGCAGAAAGAGTCAGGCAGGAAATCCTGGGAGTCAATGCCATAAAATTAACGACTCCATGATTGAAAACATTTCTATCAATAATGAACTAGGGAGGAGTTAATGAGTTAGTTGGCCTCTTCTCCCAGATCGAGCAAATTGAGAAGAGGAAATGGCCTCAGGTTGTGCCAGGAGAGGTTCAGGCTGGATATTGGGGGAATTTCTCCCTGGAACCACTCTCAGGGCCTGGCACAGCTGGAAGTACTCAGGATCCAAGCAGATGTGGAACCTTGGGATGGGGTTATTGGGCACAGTGGGATTTGGGTGAAGCTTGGGACTGATGATCTGGGATGTCTTCCCCACCTCAGTGATGCTATGCCTCCAGGAAATGCCCTGTTCAGGTCTGGTGATGGTGCTGGGGCAGCTCCAGCTGAGGCCAGGGCTGGCTCAGCTCCTGGGATCCAGCTCAGAACCTCTCCCATGCCCAGGGACACCCAGGGACACCCAGGGACACCCAGGGACACCCAGGGACACCTAGGGCAGGTTTCAGGCTGGCTGAAGGCACCTCTGCCAGGCTGGGGAGTGCAGGGTGGAGAAAGCAACCCCAGGTCTGGACAAGTCCCCGTGACAGGGCTGTGTGAGGATGCAGTGCTGGAAACAAAAAAGCAAAGCAACTGTGGGACAAAAGTGGGGCTGGAGAATGTCCCTGCCTTGAAAAGCCTCCACACATCCCACACCTTCGTTAGGGCTGCTGCTAATGGGGCCTGAGGCCCCACTTGGACTTTCAACCCTTTCAGACACAGATAATAGAAAATGTCCAGCTCAAAGGATAATCTCCTGTCAGAGCCAGAACAGCAGGCACGGTGAGCACCTTAAAAGCTTTGGAGATATAAAGATTTATTGTATTTCCCAACAAGCCAGAAGCTTTGATTAAAGGTTAAAAATAGAAAACAGGGATAGAATTAAGTTGTAAAAGATCCCCCTCAAAAAATAATTTTTATACTGTTGCTATGGTTCGAAATGTTTTCACATCAAGTCTCAGTCTTCCTTTTAAAATTGATCAGAATTCATTTTTTTTAATAGACTCATTTAGAATTATTTTCTAGACTCAGGACAGAATTTGCAAAAAACCAGGAGGGTTTTGCAATATGACATAAAATCACCAAATAACAGAGTGGCCTGGATGGGAAGGGACCTTAAAGCTCATCCACCCCCTGCCATGGGCAGGACACCTCCCACTGTCCCAGGCTGCTCCAAGCCCTGCCCAGCCTGGAGGTTTAGGGGAAATCCACCCCTGAGAGGAGATGAATGGAGCCCTTCCTGCTCCGGGGCTGACCCTCCCTCTCCCCAGACACATTCCCCCTGAGCGCTGCCTGGGTGCCGCTGCCCGGGGTTTGCAGTTTGGGATAATTGGAAATGCGATCCCGGGAAGGATCGGGTTTCCCATCCACAATCCCTGCCCCAGCACAGCCTGCGCTCCTGGGCTGGGTTAATAAACCCCACGGTGCTGCTGCTGCTGACCAGGGGAGCTGGGGGGTTCTCTCCCCTCAGCACAGTGTCCAGGCTGTGCTGGAACAGCAGGGAGGCTCCCTGGAACAGGGGCTGGACAGAGGGAAAGGAACAAAGCAGGGATTTGTTCAAAGCCTTCAAAGGACACACCTTGGGCAGTGCAAGAGCCTGGCCAGGGCTACACCCAGGATGGACTCTGGATCATGAGTTTTCACACTTTTATAAGTTTTGGTCCATTTCCATATTGGGGTTCATTGTCCAGTTACAGCTTCAGGTTTTGCACTTCCACCTCCCAGTTTGCTCCCCTCGATTCGCTGGTGTTTGCACTTTCTGGGCCTGAAGCTGCAGCTGTGCCCTGGGTTCTGGGGCTGGAAAAGGATTGTTCTGTGTGACTGAGCTGTGAGGAGATCTTGCTCACACTGTCTGTGAAGTTCAGAGTTACACACCAATGCAGTGCAGAATCTGGAAAATACGAAAGCCGAATTTAAGGTGTTAACAGAGTGCAG